>JACDJE010000048.1:1571597-1622522 GCA_016647715.1 Pavo muticus
AATGAATGAATCAGATGCAATTTTTTTATTTGCATCACAGAGAATTTGTGGGATTTGCAACTTGGGAAAAAGCATGAAGGAAAAAAGAGGTGGTAATGTTATACTTTCACTAAGTTTTCAGAAGACTGCTGAATTTTAGTCAAAATTTTCTGTAGATCAATGTGAAGTAATTAGTTCTGTCTTCTGAGTAAATAATTGGTCTTCTGATTGCAGCATGAATGATTTTTTTCCCATTACCTCCAAATATTTAATGGCTCCTTGTTTTGATTAGATGATCACTATGTACATAGAGTATAACCCACCGGTATCGACGCGATCATATATGTCTCCTGAACCATAACTTCAGGTTTCTGTTAGAAATAAGCTTGACTAATCCCAGTGATTGAAAGAAATCAGGATCACTGATGAAGAGAGATTCAGATTTTAATAATTTCCGTAGTAGGAAGCTGAGAGCAGAGGCTCAGAGGATTCTGGTTTAGATTCTGACACAATCATCTCAGGGAAGGTTTTTAAGTTTTTAGTGTCAGCAGAGAGACATTTGCAGGGGTTTTTAATATGCCATCTTACAAGCTGGGCAATACAAATGTGCGCCCTTTTCAAAAATACACCTTTTTTTTTTTTCCCAGGAATTACTCTCCTGAAAACCAGCTACGGTGAAAGAATATTAAAGGTTGAATTTTTAGCTGGCGTATATGATTGTGTTACATTCATTTCCAATAAAAGGCAACTGGGAAGTGACACAACGCATAAAAGAACAGCGTACCGGCAGCTGATATCTACAGGAATTTAAGTCACAACTCTCAGATTTTCAGTGAATCGTGCAATAATTTTAATCATAGGGAGGGAGGAATTAATATATCTGCTCTACATAAATCCTCATTGGTGCTGTGCAATAGTTAGAAATCTATGTTGAAGCAAACCTTGTTTTAAGCACGGAATATGTTGATTCTGTTGATGTTTGATGGAGGATACAAAATTTCTGTGGGTCTTGATGCTGCAGAAACCAATACACGTAGATTGTTGGGATCTGTATATGACTTCAGAAAGTATGTCCCTCCCATAACCATTGCTTACTGTGTGTATAATCAGTGAGTATACAGATGTATAATAGACAAGTACATAGAGAAGTTAGGCTGGTCTTTAGTGAGTATATAGCTGGAAAGATTTCCACATTGGAAGAGATAATCAGAAATAAATGGGAAATGCTCACTGGTGTTGTAGGCTCACAAGAAAACTCCATGAGGAGCAATCTCCAGAGAGAGATCCTTCCTCAGTGGAGGTCAGCCCTTCAATGGGGTCTAGGAGAGGTGCAGCCAGGCTCCACCCCTTCCGGTCACACAGCTGAATTGCCTTCACCTGTGCTCCCAGGGCTGACCCAGTGCTTGCCTCAGGTGGTCAGTCAGAGGTTCAGGCCGTGATTCAACAGTTCCCATACACTGTGCAAGTGGAGAAGCCTATTTTCTTTTTAAGTTCAAGAAACTGCTACTCTTCTGCATCAGAGAAGCACAGGGAGAGGCATTCTTAAAAGTATTTGCTGGTTTTGTTCTGCATGGCTTTTGGATCAGATGTTGGTGAAAATGATGGAGGTGACACTTAAACATTGGGAGTTGTGAACTCCTTTCCTTGTATTATGGCTGCCCCCGACTCCTTCCTACTGTAGTTCCCTTTGTGCTTGAGGTAAATGGGTTAAAAAGAAGGGCTCCAAGAGCAGAGTCCAAATTCAAATGCTGCTGTGTTATGAAATTTGTTTCTGCTTTATTTGCAACTGAAACTTGTCATAAAGTAAAGCAAAACAGAATGAATCTTCATTAAAAACCATGATCAATGGATTATTAACAGAATTTATCCTTAATTTAGGTAACTTTCTCAAGCATGGCTATTCCAGCAGTGTTTGATAGAGAGGTTACAAAGGTCTTCTGTTACAAAAGCACGTTATAACCTTACATATGTGAAGTTTAGACTTTTTGCAAAATTTCTGTGAGGAAGCTTGTGCAAACTTTGTTTTTCCATGGCATCCAGATGGATCTTAATATCTCCATAGAAGGAGACTCCACAACCTCTCTGGGTAGCCTGTTCCAGTGTTTTGTCACCCTTACCATAAATAAGTTCTTCCTCCTGTTAGTATGGAACTTCCTACATGTTTTAGGCCGTTACTCCTTTCCTGTCACTACACACCATCAAGAAGAGCCAAGTCTTCAGTGTATTACCTATGCAAAGCAAAAGAAAAGCAGATCAACCTCATCAGGAGTTCTGTGAAGTGCCTGAACTGGTGACTTTGCTCCAATGATCAGCAGCAAGGACTGATTTGCATTTCCAAAGCCTTTCTTGATTGTTACCAAAGTTGCCCCATGTGCAAACACACTGCAGGTCTTCAGCTCAGAGCTGTTTTCTCACTGCTTTCTCAGCTTGCTCTGAATTGGGTTCATGCTCCAGAGGGCAATTTCCAGCTAGGATCTGGATCCAGAGTGAGGACTTTCCTCTGTGGATGAGTTAACATACACCAGGTTACTGGTGAAATGGCCATAGAAATGGTGGAAGGCCATTGGACCTCTGATAGCTTTCCAAATATGGAACAATATTACTTAGCTGGAGTAAATCTGACTAAATGCTTTTCTTACCAAAGGCAAAGAAACAAACCAATCTGCCTTGCAGCCCACTGCTCCACCCAAAGAGCTGCAATAAAAGCCCCGAAGTGAGGTGGGTGTTAAGAGTTAAACTCCTTGTGACACTGGAAAACTCCTTAGACAGTCCTGATCTGAAAACATGCATCACTTCATTCTTTAGTACAAAAAACAATATTTCAAACTGTACTTTGGACATGATGTCCACTTTTTTGGCTCAACAAACAGGCCAGAAATTGTTT
Source organism: Pavo muticus (assembly GCA_016647715.1). Taxonomy (NCBI): domain Eukaryota; kingdom Metazoa; phylum Chordata; class Aves; order Galliformes; family Phasianidae; genus Pavo; species Pavo muticus. The sequence continues at coordinate 1,574,461 of JACDJE010000048.1, forward strand.
TTAGATTTCCTCCTTGGCATTCACAAAGTTTTGCCTTAAAACCCTTAGAGACTTGCTGAGAGAGATTTATTTATGTGCGTTGCAAGGAGCTTGCCAAATAACTTCAGCTTCATGTTTTTTAATATTTTTTCTAAATTTAAAAATTAATACAAGGAATAAACTTTTGGTTTAGTCATTATTAATTATGAATATTTTCATCTATTCTGTCTTAAATATCAAAGAGAAACAAAAGTTAAGATTCTGCTAGGAAGTTGGAAAAACTGGCAAAGGCCCTACCCCTGCATGTGCTTGGATTTTACAGAGTGTTTTGGGTTATTTTTTTGGTGAGGGTTTCTCTACTTTATCAAAATTTGGAGCTGGGAGACTTCCCTTTGACAGAGCTGTTGGCCAACTTGCTCCTATTAATTTTTGAAGTGTTCTTTGGAAATGTTTGAAGGGAAAAAGTAGTTCTGCAGCAACAAAAAGAACAGACGTTTTATGAGCTGTGATGTTTTTCCCTTCAAAGTAAGAAGAAAAGTTCCCAGACTTAAGTAGGAGTAAGAGCAGATTCGCTCTCCTTTCTCATGTGAAGGCTGAGGACATTATGGCTGAAATTAGGATTTACTTGATTTGTCTTGTAGGCAGTAAAAGTTAATTTCTCTGGTTGTTTTGTGGTTTCAGTGAATTGTGGTCTACTCCAGAAGTCAGTGATGTCCTTTGGCCCACTCATTTGGAGTTTTAGGTTTGGTTTTATCCAGTATTTGATTTAATTGAAAGGTTAGTTAAGACCTATTCTATCAGCTTTATTTGGACTTATCTGGCAGTAGGTCATCCTCCTGGCTGGGCCTGTTTGGCCAACAGCAGTGGTGATATATGTTGATGTCTGCTGTGCACATGAGAGACTGATAATGGCATGGATATATTAGATACAAGTTTTTGATAGGAATTTTAATATAATTTCTGTATCAAAATGCAAAATATACACTATTGGTACTACACCAATGTTCAATAAGCTATTTAGCATTAGCATGAGTACGGGGAGTATAATGAACCAGTTGTGGCAACGCTTGGTCCCAGAGTGCCCTCTGACTGGGATCTGGGAAGAGCCCAAAGTAGTGAACTCATTTAACTTGTTTTGGAAGAAAAAAATAATTGAGATAATATAGCAGCATTTTTTCCCCAGTATTTTTTTTATTTTTTTTTGCAGTTATTTTTGCATAACAACACAGGGCCAGGCTGTGCAGCTGGGCTGGACTGGGGGTAGCAGAGAAGGAAGCACAAGCAGAAGTAAGCGTGCCCAAAACACAGCCTGAATGATGTCAGCTATCCCTCTTCAGGTCACTGCTGTTTTTTTCCCCTCTGAACTATGTTTTGTGGTGGAAGGATATTGAAACAACTGTCTTTTTTTTCTTCTCTTCCCCCTTTTACTATGTAATATAAAAACAAAGAACTATATTGTATTAATATGAATCCGTGCCAGAGCGTGCTTTATAGGGTCATTAATACATTTCTTGGGAGGTCAAAAGACATGAAACTGAAGGGCTTGTGCCTCACAATAAAAGTGAGGCATGTATTGTTGGCCCAGGAAAACATGCCCTGGAGTATAATATTTGTGTATTTAAAAAATTATACTGGCAGAAAATACAAGGGCAGCTGCAGTGCTTTGGACTGTGCGTAACAGAAGTGACACAGGTGAGGGCTGGAATGGAGGCTGTAATGGTGGGAAAATTGGGCTGGTGCCCCTTCTTGGTTCTTTATGAGGTAGGAAAAAAATTGTCTTAATAGTTTAAAAAACATTTTTCTCCTTGCGTGTGTATTTTTTCTTTAAATATGAGAAACTCTGGTCACCTGTATACTGGGCTCTGGGCACATGAACAGGATATCCCATGAAAACCCTGGGGAGAGGAAAAAATTAACCACTGAATGCAACTACTGTAGTTCTGAACAATCTCTGTTAGGGCAGAAAATATCAGAGGGTGCCAGGGCAGAGGGGTTGCTCCTCTCCAGGCTCACACCTGCCTGTGCTTTGGGGATGTGCTGATGCCTCCTGCCCTGCTCTATGGGGGTGTTCTGAGAGGGGGGAGCTGCTTTTTTTTCCTTGTAAAAGGCGGAGAAAAAACTATGCAGGGACTCCAAGAAGTGTCCTGCAGAAGAACAGTGATGAGTGTATTCTTTTTTCTGTTATTTCTGAAGTGGGGGAAAAAAGACTTGCTTCTGAACTTAGCTGCTTTCTCCTTCTTGCTCCTTCATCTCCTCAATACCTAGGTCACTCTGAAAGTAATGCCTCCTATTTATTTCCATGGAAACTGCACTGGATACAAAGAGCTCAAAAACATTGTTCGATGAATTCCCAGCTACAAAGCACTATTTTACAGTATAGTCACCACCAATGTCTGGTTTGCACAGATGGACTGGTTGAGATGCTCTTCATTTCGTGGTGTGACAGCTGCACGTAGCCATCCAGCGTGTGACTTGTCTTTCATGTTGCTGTCACTACTGCTGAAGCACAGCATCTACCACTCACCATGCTCACAACCACTGTTTGGTCTCCATCAGCATTCAGCAATGAATGCCAATGGGTGCTGTTTATTCAATATGGAGAAATTCAGTTCCACACCTCTATGACTTAAGTCAGATGCCATTCTGTCAGACTGCCCCTTTGCTGCCATCTGTCACACAGCAACAAAATGCAATGGAATATCAATGGGAAGGTTCAGCCTCTACTGCCATCCCACCGACATCTGCCTCTGGATTTATGGGCCAACGTAATGAAATAGGAGACTTTACTTTCACAGCAGTTCTCCTACATGTATATATTAATATAAATATATTTATACATAATCTTTATATATATATAAATATATATATATTCACCAAACAAGAGAACAGATAAAGAAAACTCAAAGCATGCCTCTTGCCTTCATAGCTGCATAACACTGTTCTGTTGGTAGATGAGCTGAAGCCCATGTGGTTTTTGAGGCAGATTTTCAGTGCCTGTGTGGTTGCTACAAGTAAGAGCAGTTGCTGTGATGTCCACATAGCCATGCCTGGTGTGTCACCCTGTTGTGAGCCTCTGCTGTTAGAGAAGAGGTAGTTGGCTGTTTGCTTAACTCGCTGATGAAGCTTTTCATTATCTTACCACTAATGCACTGCAGAAAACGGAATCATTAGAGTGCAGCGACATTCAAATGTAAACATTTGAATAATTTACACTTCCAGCCACAGTTAAATAAAAGGTTTCAATCTCTGATGGAAATCTGACAATAAATATTAATTTCTAATTTTCAATAGGTAAACTTTGAGTTCCTAAAAGTGTTTTTTTTTTTTTTCCTGGAAGTATAATAGCAATTTTGACACTTGGGCACATTTGGGATTAAAGTTTCCCTCTGGTCAACAGAGCTGTGAATAGTAGTTATACAAACAAAAAGCTAGAAATAATTACAAGTGTTACAATTAGCAGCAATGTGGGGACCTTGACACACCAACAAAAGCTGTGTCTTCTCCATGAATTTTCCTGAGGGATGTGGGAAAATGAGTGGAGGAGAGGCAGTGTCTGGGCTATGGAGGTGTGTGACTGATGGGCACCCACACTGAAATAACTCTGCCGTAGAGGAGGCAGCAGCTCGCTTTTGGGAGCATCGTTTATGGGCACAGCTTTGGAAAAGGAGGAGAGATTTGCGGGGGGATTTGGTACCTGCAAGGCGTGGGAGCACCCGGTGTTCCCATGATAGATGTGTCTTGATTTCCGCAACAAACTTTTATTTTCAGAGGTTTATGGGTCTGTAGTAAAAATCCACTCAGAGTTTACACTTGGTTTACACCAGGTCTCTGTCTCCCCAAGTTTATTTTAACAACGTTTTTATGTGGTTCTTCTTCAGGCAGCTTGGGTTGAATAAAACCCAAGGCACATCAGTTTCCAATGCTGCTGCGTAGTTTTACCACCAGAAGGAGTTTTGAGGTCAATGAAGTTAGGAGGGTCGTAATTATAAGCAGATGCTTCAAGCCAATTGCTGTTGTTTTTTGATGTGATTTTAGCATGTTGTTGTAGGACAGCAAGAGTTTCATAAAATGCAGAGCTGTGATTGCACAGTAAAAGTGTCCGTGAGAGCCTTCATCAGACTGTAGTGCCATCAGACCAGCAGTGCCTTGCCTTGTTCACTGGGTCCCATGTGCTGAGTCCTGCTGTGCACACTGCTGGCCTAAGAAGTAAACGTTTGGGGAATCATCTCCCCTTTAAAACTTACTCTGGTTGTAGTGTTGGAGATGGGCTTGTGGTCAGAATGCTGACGTGCATCGTCCCTTCCAGAATACGTCATTGGTGCTTCTACTGCTCTGTTATATAAACATCTACTCTATACTCAAATATCACCACCACGTTGATACTAGCGATGTTTGCTTGCCTGAGCTTCAGGTTGGTTACCACAAAACTTCTTTTCATCATCTTGAATGTGTGAGCCATTAATTGATGATGTGCTTTGAGTCAGAAGCCCTTGATCTGGCTCATCTGTGCTGATGAGTACGTGTTATACCGCATCACATCTTCTCTTTTGTGCTTTCTCCTAAGGTATAATTGTTGTCTACCAATCTCTTTATATTTCATTAATAAATAGATTTTCAGCCTTCCTGTGATTGTTCCCGTCATCGTTCTAGAGCTCCTGGGATTTGCACGGTGCTGGTTTTTTAACCAGCAGTAACAAGGCTGCAGCCAGCAGTCCAGAACAATCTCCATCATTAATTTATATTCTTCAGGATAGTTCTTACAGAAACTTGTGTCTAATGTGATTGTGTGGTCTTGATTAACATCAGTAATCCCAGTGATAGAGTTGTTCAATAATCACTGTACAGCTCGGTGGGGGAAGGGAAGAGGAATGCAAGAGAAATACAGGTAAAATCATTTTGCTTTTGGATTGTTCATGGGTAAAGAACAGCAAACTTTCCACAAAGGAATGAAAACAATAACCACTGCGCTTTCCAAACCTTCTGTTTTATTTTTTTCCCTGTGATTAGGTTAAAAGGAAGGTTTGCTCCATGCCTTAGTGGGATTTGGTAACGAAGGAGGAAAGGAGAGGCAGGGGGACCACAAGGGATGGCTGCTGGGAGAGCACTGAAGCGGCCTCTGCTCCTCTCCCACCTGGGGTGCAGCAGCAGGGGGAGAGTTTCATTGCTCCCTTTGCACTTTCCTGCTATAAAAATTGTTAGAGTAGTTTGAAACCTGACACAGCAGGGGTCTCAGACCCCTCCAACTCATGGGAGAGATCTGAGTCTGGGGAAATTCCTTCGTACCAAGGGCCATTTGCACTGTCCAAGCACACTCTCTCTTGGGAGTGCTGTGCATCACCATCACTTCTACTAATTATGAAATTTTTTTGGTAGGAATCTGAGTCAGCATAACATGCAAGCAGCGATTATTTCTGTATGCTTCCATTGACTGAGATGGGGCAGATAGCGTGGAATGAAACAACATGCAGGGCTTGTGCTTTGTTATATTCACCTCAGAAAGATGCTCAGCCATGCTACCCAACAACGTACACCATGTGAATGCCCACCGTAAATGTCTGAGAAAGCAAAAAGATGAGAGGACCCTTGAAAGTCCTTTTAATCGGTCTTTACTGCTTTGCTGTGCCCCCCAGCACCATCAACCGCTGCCTGTGGCATTTGTGCAACGGAGACAGGCATTAAAACTTTGCCTCTTAGCGCTAATCGATACTGGATTTATTGCAGAAAATATTTGGCTAAGCCAAGGTATGACCCAATGCCACATCTCCTTCTCCCTGTTTTCTGGTCTCTTCTTGCCCTTCTGCCTCCTGGCACTGTGGAACTAGAATATACGTTAGAAAGCAAAGATGTGTGAATTGTTTTCCTTTTAGAGCAACTCACCTTTATTGAGATGCATTTGTTATCCTGGACTCTGAGAAGCACCTTGCCCTTTTCTTGCTCTATTTTCCATTTCCGTCTCTTCTTCATCCCTAACTTTATTTTCTCTTTATTTTCCTCCGTAGCTTTTCTTTTTCTTTACATCTTCTTCCTTTCTCTACCCTAGCTCATCCTTCTTCTCATCACTCACTTGATTTAAGGTAAGGAGAGCACATGTGAAGAGAATTGCTGTGTACAAAAGTTAAAGATATATATGGGATCCTTCATAATGCGATTCACTCAGGCTGGTGATAGTGAAAAGGTATCTTTTCCCTGAGCTTGCCAGCAGTGTAAACCATTCAATTGATAACATAATACGTTTTTATGGTCTCTGTATAGCGATTTTCCATTTAAGTGTAAGTTAAATTGATGAATTCACATAGAAGCATAGAGGAAAGTTTTTCCTTTTTCTTTTGTAGTATAAATTCTACATGAACGCTCCTGCCCTCCATTGTGAGAGAGTTTTCCTCCCAGCCATACATGAAATGTGCCCTTAGGTTCTGTTACAAATAGGTTTACACTGATGTGTATGGCTGCTATAAGCATTATGGTCTTGATCTCATACTCATTGAAATCAATGGCTGCTTTCCCCTTCCCTGTAGCTGTGCGAGATCAGTGTCTGCAGGTTGGTCTGAGAGTGGAGACCTCATGGCTTGGCTTTGGTTTTCGAGGTTTTGGCATCTATTTTGAGCATATCGGTTTTTAGCTGGGTCTGCTCTGCCTGATATTCCTGTCTTTGTGACGTAGCTATCACATTTTGATACTCACGTGGGCAATTTCTCAAGGATTTTTCTTTGTAGGTTATTCAGTAACAGTTACTAGTCTTTTTCTGGTTGGCTTGGGAGATCTGCAGCTTGAACTGAGGTTATTTCCCTCTGTGGAAACGAATGGACCCTTTTGCTGGGTGGGTAATGGCAGCAGATCTGCAGAATCAGGAACGGCTGCAGGGAGCAGTGCTTGCTGTTCAGCTGGTAACATATTTTCTCAGTAAGTTTGCTGGTTGGGAGTGCTTGCCTTTCCCATGAAACGTAAAACGTGACCATTTGTGCTCTCTTAACAGGATCCAGCGACAGTTTCAAAGTGTCTGGTCACATTTCAGCGTGGCTGGGCTATAATTCACCCCTCTAAAATACATTAATCAAATATATTTTCTGCACTCTGCTTCCTAACAAGGACTCACATATTTATTTTTTGTGCCAGCGCTGCTATATTTCACACGAATTCTAATATTTCAGTGGTCGGTAGGGAATCCTTATTCGTATGGATTAGAGATCCACTTGGCTGAGAGGTGTTATTAGAAGTAAGGGTCTGCATGTTGACACAGTACTTGCTATAATGTCGGGTTATAGTCTTTGGCATGCTTCATGATGAGCTAGTCTTGGCATGTCCATTACCCCAAGTTTCAGACCATCAAATGCCAACTGCTCTGTTTGTGTGAGCCCACAGGAACACCTCTAAAGGTGCTCATTCTGGGCAAGCGTGTGCTTACGTTCATCATTAATCAGAGTAGCTTATTGCAGTTTTTAAAATGCTCTGAAAGCTGAGGGCAGAGGGAAGCAGCGCCCCAAACTGGGATGTTTTCTCAGTTGTGAGTTGAACACCACATCTGGCAACATCTGTAGCATCTGGGCCAGAGCAGAACCCAGGGGCTGGCACCAGCTGCTCTGCATTCAGCGTGCAGGTGGCTCCAAAGGTTGCTCCGTAGTTGCATCGCCCCTCTTCCTCATTAAACAATACAGATTAGGGAAAGAGGTATTCGTTTTTTGGCAGTAAGTGCTAATGCAGTCTTAAGAATAGAAGAAAAGCCATGAATGCCTTGAGGCACAAAAGACTTTTGCCCCCTCTCCACTTTGGAGGGATGTTTGCCATGCAGGGGTCTGAAGGTACCTTCCCCCACACCTTTTGTGCTGTCTCTGCACCACAGCCGTGCAGGGAAGTGGGCCTCTCCTTTGTTTTGAGAGTGAGAATTGAGCATTGCAGGCTTTTTGGCATACCAATAAACCCAGTGACAATAAAAAGGAGCAGTGTTCATTATACTGCTGTGTGGGGAGTTTCTTTAAGAGTTGGGCCCTAAATGGTTTTTAATCCCAGGATGCACTGATTGTGATAATGTGGAGAGGCAAACCAAGCATCAGTTATAAAATCATTGCAAATATGAGCAGAATAAGAAGCGGTCCAAAGGATCCCGTTACAATTTCTGCCTATTCCACAAGGGCTTGAGGAAAGTAAAATAGGCAATGATTTTGTCTGGGACTTGTTTAAGAAAGATTACTTTTTGTATAGGTAAGTCAAAAGGTTAAGGAAGTAAACAGAATTTAAATACAGTCAGTTTTAGTAATTTCTTCTGTTGTTTTCCTTAACTGCTTCCTAACATCATAAAAAAGCCTGCAGCACTCAGGTGAAAAGAAAAAAACCCTCGAGCCAACAAGAGAAGCCCTCACCACGCCAGCCTCCAGGAGTAAGAGCTGTAAAATGTAGGCTGTGGCACACCTATAAAACATAATTCTGCTTTTCAGTCTGCAAAAGTGCTGCAGATCTAAAATTACAATAAATCTCCAAATGTCCGGCATTGATTACTTCAAGCCTGTGGCCTTAATGGACAACAGAGCAGCACATTATGATGCCACGATTAAGGAATTGTGGAAAAGAGTGAGAGTGATTTTGGACTTTCTTTTGGCACCTTTGCAGAGCTCAACGTTACCACAATTATTGGTTTTCTGAAATATGTCCCTATGCATTATTCTGATCAGATTACTTGCATTGCACAATCCTCTGGTGAATAACAGGACAATAGCACAAAATAAATCTCTCTCTGAAATTTAATCTCCATGTCTGTAGGCTGGCAAGAAGAACATCCCCAGCCCTCTGATAAGAAGTTGTATATTTTCCTGAATGGTGGTATATTTTTGTTTTATAATTGTCCTTAATGTAAATTCTCAGGCAAGAAAGCAACGATGCCAAAGATCTCCAAGGAAAGAAGGGTTGAAATATGGGTGAAGCGTTCCCATAGGCTCAGCAGGAAGAAACCCTAATTTTCTTAGTAAACTACAGGGGCGGGTGAGTTCGGTGACTTACAGAAATCATTAACCTTTCCCCTATTATTGGTTCTCAGTGTAATTTGTTTGATAATCTTCTTCCTCAGTGAATAGTAGTCCAGCTTATCAGCTAATAAAATATCCTCCCGTCCTTCGGCAGTGTTTAGCACACTGTGGCTATGATACAGCCAGCAGCCGTGTGGAAATACCTGTTCTCTTCGAGGGGCACTTCTAAGCCAGGGATTGGAAAGCAGCCAATATTTATGGCCTGAAGGGCGATCTTGTGTTTATTATTGCTCATCCACTGAGCTCCGTGGACAAGCTAGAGGATAATTGTTATATTAAGACAGCAGAAAATGTGCTGAGTTTTAAGCGCTCGGATTTCGCGTGCGTGCATCCAGAAGTCGACCTTTACAGACGTGAGGTGCTCAGTAATCCCTGAGATGCCCCCTAACAGTGTTCAGCTGTGTGAGGATCAGTGTGGGCACACAGGGGCTGTGCCACGTAACCCAACTGTTGGAGCTGGTGTGTGGTGTGGCTGTCTGCAACTGCAAACCCAAGGAGGATGTTCTGCTGGGGCAGACTCTCTGCAGCCCTGCTGTGCTCCCCAAAAGCTGTGTTGGCTGTTTGTAGGGCTGGATGCATCGTACAGCTGGGCTGGCACAGGCTGCTTTTGGCTGTGAGTCTCTCCCTGAGGCAGCCCGAGTTCCCTCCCAGCCTCATGCAGCGAGCAGAGCATCGTTAGTGGTAGTGGCACAGGGACACTGCATTAGACTCTCACCTCTGTGGGCCAGGTACAAACTGAGGCTCAATTCACGAGTGAAATTTGGATTTGGGATCTTCACTGTAGTGTCTGTGCTGTTATACCACAAAAACTGCTCTGCAGGTGGGCATGACTGCCAGTGCTACTCAGAAAGGTTCCAGGGCCGGGTGGAGTGCTGGACTCAGCCAGCTGAGATGAAGATGTATTGGCAGAGCCTTGAGTGGAAGTTCACCCAGCAACTGTGTGCTTCATCCTGGCTCCATCTCTGCTGAGCTGTCCAGCTTGGGGTCTCTGCCACTAAATGAACCCAACTGGAAGAAACATTGGCTTTTCTGTACTGTGTGACTGCTCCGTGCTCTAATTACAGAAAGATGATTGAATTTGTGTGATTCAGGAAGAAAATTTAAAATACAAATTTCATTTAAACAGGGATCATTAGGACCTGTAAATTGGCACTGGTTCAAGGAAGCAATAGCCAGCAGCACTACATTGCTTTGCGTTCAGCATGGTTCTGGCTGTTACCATGTGTGTGCACGTCTATTTCCATATGGAACAGCCCTCTTTTGGGTCTATTTGGGAACAGGTGAGCTTCTCTGTGCTGTGACCCGGGAGCTCTGTGTGTGGTGACTCAGTGCACTGTGCTGAGAGCATCCTGCCACACCTGCAGAGGGCACTGCAGCTGACAGAGGTGCTTCTTGGGTGACTTTGTTCTGATTTAATGGTCCTCAAAACCAGAGAGCTATAAGCTGCCTCTCCTCAGCTTTTCTTCTTGTGGAGTGTGGCTTTGGAGACTGATCTGATCCAAAATTTGTTTCCCACCTGTGCCTGGTACGAGATGCTGTCTCTGGTACATAGATTTTCTTCTCTGTAAGTCTTTCCCGTTCCTCCTTCGAGTTGATGCTTTTTTTCTTCCCCCAGTCTGTGTCTGCTTCCAACAATCTATTTTCTTAAGCCTTCACTCCTGTTTTCAAATTTCACTGGTGAAGAATATTACTAAATACCAATCTGAAATAGCTTTGCTTGCATTGTCTTAAAACTTCCAGTTAGAATTGCAGATAGTATTTGTCAAGGTTTCTGAGCCCTGCATATGCTATCATTAATTACCACGGAGTCCACGGCGTGCAGAACAACCAGAACTGACCAACACTCCCCTACCCTCTCTGCACTCTTTTCCTCCTGCGGTGATATGGGCACAACAGCTCCTGCCCTTCTGAAATTAATGGTGGCTTCATGCTGCCTCTTGGTGAGGCCAAGGCGTTATGGTTCTGTATGGAACAGGTGAGGATCCTAAAGCATTCAGTGGGGCTGTGCAAGTTTCAGTGACGCTGGAAAGGATTTGTTCACTGAGATGTTTTCTGTCTGAGCGCTCATAGTGCAAGGGGAGGGTGCATTTGTGGCCACTTTTGCAATGAACTTCAGATGTCAACTTTGGGAGTTCTTACTCCCCAAGCTCCTCTGTGAGCAGTCCTATCTCTCCTTACCCTGATAGCTACCCGGTAAAGCCACAAGATCAGCCACGTGGGTCCATTCAGGATCCGCACTGCTTTCAGCACTGTGCGGTTTCTGTGCTCTGCCTGCATGTGTGAAGGCAGCCAGGCATCCCACAGTTCTTGTGGCGTGGAAAACGGGCCTCGTTCATTCTGCAGAATAACATGTATCCGCAGCCAGTATGGTTTTGTAATCAGAGATTCAGAGAGAATGTTTTTAATCCATCAAGTTTCAAACTAAACATTGAGAAGAGGACTTTCAGATCAGGAAATGATAGCTTTTGTTATTTGATTATTAAATGTGGTGTTGAGTGAAATGATGGTACAGATGAAGTTGATAGTAAATTGTCCACACATCTCAACAAGATGGAATCTCAGATGCTAGATTTCCAGGAAAAGTGAAATATTGTACATGAATCCATCAGCATACAGCAGTACACATGATCTGACCATGGCTTGTCTGGTTATTTTAGGACATTATTTTGTTCATGCCATTGAAAAATCTTTAATAGACATTATTTATATTTATATTCTGGTTTACTGTAGATATGAGCCTTCCATGAAGCAAGCAAATGTTTATTCCTTTGAATATTGCTGGTACTTTGTTATGATAGTTTGCTGGTCATTAAATAAGAGACTGAACATCAGAACCAGAGGGGAAATATCTGGCAAAAATATGTGTTGATTTTCAGTACTTTGCAGTGCTTAACATTAATGTTATTCAATAACAGTTTGACTTCTATGGCTAGTTCAGTGGCAAATATTCAAATCAGAGAGAACTTCATGCTTAGTTTAGTCATAACTTCTAGTTAAATATGTTGTATAACACTTGAATTCTTGAAGGTTCTTTATTAATTTGATTTTATAAAATACCCAAAGTGATCTGAAACACAGAAATTCCCAGCAAAGATTTTAGTATAAATGTTTTATAAGTACTCCAAATTAAATAGACAAAGCTGATGCTTAAAAAGAATAAAATAATTAGCTTAGAGAAATGAAGTTGTTTTTTAAGATCTTGATTCCCAAAGGCTTAAAAGCTTGTATACTTTTCTTAAGGACTAGACACCATTCTATGGTAGAAGTCACTGAAATGCTGCATTACAGTTGGCACCTCTGAATGGGGAAGAGGAGACCTTCAGCTTAATTATAGGACTCCTCTCTGTTTTGTCCAAAATATTTCTTTTCTTTTTTCAACTGTACACATGGTTCATGATGTATTGTTATGGGCAATTAAGTGGTAATACAGGAGCAAAAATCATTTCTTGGTTGGTTTTGCCACAAGATATTGTTGAGTGTTTCTGTCCAGGCATAGTTGCAGGGATGGAAAGAAGAGTTTAGAGAAGATTCTCTCTTTTGAAAGCCTGTTTGATATATGGAGAGATAAGTTTTAATAAATATTGATTAGCCTAATGTGCCAAAGATGCTACTTAAATGCGAGGGGCCTGGTGGTTGGTTATTTCTATGGGATGCTCACACTAACTTTAGCTTCATGCCAAAGTAATGGGTAACTGCCCCCTGCTGCTGCAATGGGACTGATGTGGGGACAGTGCCAGGGAACACTGGTGCTGGTGGTAGCACTCAGCACTGCCAAGTTAGTGTTATTTTTTTTGTATTCTTCTCGGTAAAAGCTTGGTATGTGCGTTGTTTAAATCTGAAACAAAGCTACTAAAAAGTACAAAGCAAATATTAATTCCCACCTTCTTTGATCATCTTTTAGGCCCCATTTCATCATAGAAGACAATGAGGAAAACCAGAGCTGTTTTCTCAAGCCAAGCACCAAACTAATAGCAAAGCAGGCATACATTTTAGCTGTCCATCAAGAGCTCCATGGCCTTGCCCATGCTGCTGTCCCCAGCTTTATATTGCTGCTGAGACTCCCCTCTGAGGCAGGATGTGAGTACCTGGTGTAATGGCCCAAATGGTTTTAATTAGGAAAATCCACTAGGCAACAAAATGAAGCCCACAGTTGAAGGCTTATTGGTTGCTGTCCACGAGTTGGTTAGGCACGGTGTGGCCATGACCTGTTTGCAAAGAGCAGTGCTGGGCTATGCTGACTGGCCTGGCTCTTTGTGCTACACAGGTGGCAAAGCACTTGTGCTGTCTTTCTGCATCCAAAAGGAGAAAAAGAACAATGAGGCACGGCTGCGTGCACTGCGTCCACTCAGACAGTTTAACCCTTGGGTCAGCGTGTTTGTATTTCACTTATTGGATTGTTAATAGATTTTCTTCATTTGTGCGAGACGTTGTGAATGATGTGCTGAGGCCTTTCCATTACTCCACCGCCGGCGCCCGTGGTCCACCTGTAAGAAGATAGCGTTAAAAGCTGCTGGAGTTTCTACCTCTTGACAACATCCCAGCTGTAGACTAGCAATAGCAATCCTCCCGTGGCAGTTTTAATTATCGGCCCCGGCGATACCATCAGTAAGTGTGTAATTACGTGTCACTTTCCTGGCTGTTGGGTATGAAAAGTGGAACCAGTGAGATGATGATCGTTGAAGCTGTAGACTCATATTTAAACAATTCAAAATGTGTAACTGGCAGTGTCATTAAACAGAGAGAGTCTGACCCCAGCTGTCAGTTACTTTTCCTTATGCAGATTTTTTTTTATGCTGTCTGTCAAAAGAGCTCCATGGGCTGAAATGGGACAGAAGAGGAAGCGTAATGCGCCGAGCACAGAGCGCTGCTCTCCTCCACTCCCACCGAGGTGGTCTTTTACCCTAAATAAATACTACTGGAGAGATTGTAAATAAACGGCCGACCGTGCAGGAAATTATATAGACTTTGCTGATGAATAAACAAAGGGGACTTTCCAACAGGCATTCGACCCTTCAAAAAAATATGAATAAAATCTGACTCATTACCCTGAACTTCAAGAACAAGGCTTATGGTAATTTGGGGGCTTCATTACTGGAGGATAAAAATGGAATCGTTTTCATTTCTCCAAGTTTCTGCCAAAAAATTGTTCAAGCCATGGCAGATAAATGATTAACCTGAAGGTTATCATTATTTAAATGCATATATGTACACACACATATACATGTATATTTAGGGAGAGACTTGCACGCGTGCACACACATACATGAGCGATAACATTTTCTGAATATTGCTTTCAAAAAATATTGAGATTCCAACCCCTTTCAGTAAAACTTCAAAGTTAGCAGACGTTTAAGGTATGCAAAGTAGCAGAAACTTGTCACCTGGCCAATATATGCTAAAGAGATGGAAAAAAAATAAATATATGTGCATGGGAGTAGGCAAGCAAGGAACATTTTTTTTCTGCAAATACAGTCAGAAATTTCTAAAATGACAACTCTTCAATGTCTGAAGGCAGGCACACTTGTTTGACTGGGAGTTTGGAAAATGATGGCACTCCAAGAGTTAAACTTTGAAACAGAAGCAAATAAATGAATCAGTACTTTCCTGAATAAATAAATAAGTACATAACTTGGAGGTTAAATAAGCAGATCAGTCTGCAAAGAGAGAGAAAAATGTTTCTTTAATTTTCAAAGCATTGATATTTCTCATAATAAAGCTGACTTGCAGTTGCTTACAAATAACCTCCCATAGACATAACATGCCTTAATTGAAAGCCTTGGAGTTCCCATTGACTCTGTCAGCAGCAATGGAACAACAGAGGTGCGCTGGATGATTAACCTGCATCACATCTACTCCTGCAGATTTTAAGGAGAAACACATTCATTGGTGTTTGTGCGTGTGTATCTACATATATGTATGTAAAAGCTTTGCATATATTTCTTGTTTCAAAGACAATGCCACAGACCAGCACGTACAGGAGTGTAGGCTATATTAATTGCAGCAGTACTTTCATACTTGAAAGTAATAAATAGGCACATATTAAATCCTCTAAGGATTAATTTGTATTTTATCAGCTGTGAAAAGGGCAATTTTTTACATATCCAGACTTAAGAGGTAGCCCTATTAGACCTTCATTGGAAAACAAATTCTGCATATATTTTGTAGCAGGGCTCTTGATCTTCTTTTTTTTCTTTTCTCCCTATCTTAAAAAAAAAATAATAATTAAAACCAACACATTTCTTGTAGCAAGTGGTTCTATCATTTAATGTAGAGAAGGAAATGAGATGTTGCATTCTGAGCAGACAAACATGGTTTAGTGAAAGTCGGCCTTGTATATATTTGCATGAGCAGTTAATAGAAAGACCAGTGGAAAATGCCATTCTCTAATATGTTAAGTGTCTCACTTCTCTGTGGCATTTGAGATATACGGTGCTTAAGGTCATGCAGTTTGGAGGCATACATATGAATATTATTGTAGGTGTCTTTAAAGTTATATTTACAAACTATTTGCTGCTGCCGCTAAAGAATACTTGCCCTCCTAGACACAGTGCTGTAGCAGGTAGTTAGGTGGAGCGGGTTGTTGAATGCCAAATAGCCATTTTTCTTTGTCTTTCATGAAGTCGTCTGTATGGTTGAGTATTTTCAAGTTCTGTTTCTGTCCTACTTGCATGTTAGCTGCAGGCTATCTGCATCACAGGGAGGAGGCAGTCCCTTGGGGAGGGCCACTTTTCTGCATTTAGTTAGTTGCTTTGAAAGCAAAGGACGCTTAAAAAATTAGCTCTCTTTTAGGGGTGTTGGGTGACTTGTGCACAACAAACAGATTCAACATTGAAGGCTCCAGTGGGGATTTTTAAAGGGACACTGCACATGTTATCTGTGCCTGAAATATAGAGGTGTTTCCAGCAGATGAGGAAAGTAGAAGTTTGTAGCTTGCATTGTAGCCTGCTGAGTTGAGTAGTTTGCACTACACAGGGTAATGAACGAGCTCAACAGCAGAGCTCAAAGGGTCCTGGTGTATGGGAATGCATCTGGCTGGAAGCCTGTCACTAGTAGCATTCTGGACAACCCAATTTTTGGGCTGATTCTGTTAAGTAGTTTTAGCAAATAGCATGTATGCAGGAGTTGAATGCATCCTTGGCAAGTTGGCTGATGATATGAAATGGGGAGGTGCTGTTGAGTCTCTGGAGGAAGAGGAGAGCCTTGCAGAGGGATTGACTGTAGCACTGGGTGATTGTCATGCAGTATGGACAGCCAGTCAAAAGAGGTGATTCTCTTGCTGTATTTTGCATTGGTGCAGCCTCACCTTGAGTATTACGTTCTGGGCTCTATAATATAAAGAAATATTGAATGTACCCAAGCCCAGCCCCAGCATGGGTCACAAATGTGCTGGCAGGTACATTTAGCTTAGTTAGCTTTTGCCCTATGGTTTAACTATTATCACATGTTTATTTTTTTCAGCATGCCTAGGAATGCTTGCATGGTTTCTGATGTGCAGGAAGGCCAGTCAGCAGAGCCTCTGGGGGAGAACTGGTGTGGCTGCTTAGAGGCTGACCTCTGGTAGTGTCTCCTTTTGCCACGACTCCCACTTGTCATGTTCCAAACACTAGTAGAACGGAGTGGTCTTCACAATGGGTCAAGTCTATGCAGACATCTGTTTGTGGGGAAGCTAAAGGGAATTTTTGTTGTTCTTGAGTTCTCCTATGAATGGAGATGACCCTTTATGGAGTGTTACTCAGACATGATACTGGACCCAATTAAAATGCCTCCTTCGGGAGAGTGGGAGTGAACACTCTGGTGTTAATAAAATTGTAGCCTGCTCCTTAAAACTATCATGTATGTTGTTCATTTGACTGGATGTATGTATTGGTGAAGTAAATCAAACTTCATTTTTAGATTTAATAACGAAGAGGATTGTTATTATTGTTATTGTTATTATTATTTTTAACCTGTAGGAAGATAAGGAGATAACAGCATGGTATTCTTTTGGAGGTATCTTAATTGCATGAACCCCTCAAATCCAGGTAGTTTGTTCTACTTTCACTAAGCTTTTTTTCCTTTTCCTTCCTTTCAATGAGGAAATGGAGATGCATTAAGGCATGCCTTGCAAGGGAAGAGCAGCCAGCCTGTCTTATCATGCCTACTGCCCAGATAGAAATTCACTGCCTGCACTTGGACAGAGGCTAGGAACTGCAATATCCTCTGCAAAACTGGCACCAGGATAGATTAGCAGGGTTGATATCCCTGAAATAAAGTAGCAAGATCTGTTTGTAGCTATTTTGAAACAAGGAGGAGAACAATTACAATGGCTAAACCCTGTGAATGCAGTCAGGTTAGCGCTTACATGATTAAGGAAAACAGAATCTATCTTAGCAGTGTTGACTGAGATGGCTAGAAAGTTTTTTGTCTTGGTTGATTTTAATGTCACTGTGCTAATGTTACTGTGCTACAATAATTATTAATCGCTTTGATTTAATCATAGATTTTCTTTGCAAAGATTTTCTTTGCAAACTCCTTTTATTCCGTATTAAATGCATAGCTAACACGGAAGGGTTATGTGAGTTCTTCAGGAGAAAACGTACAACTCTGTTGTTTTACCAAAGAACTTTGTTCAAGTAGACACACCAGCTGCCGTGGTTGATTTGCAGCGTTCCCTCTGCCCCACAGTGGGTAGTTCCCGTTCTGACTTTGTCACCCTTCTCAAAGCCATGGCTTATTTTTCCCCTGGTTTTACTCCTAGCGGTGTGCAGGAACAAGCCCAGATGCTATCACGATAGTTGCCCTGTTGTGAACAATAACAAACATCAAAGCACGGTAGCTTAATATTTGAAAACTATCTAGAAATTAAAGGAGCAGGAGACGTGCTTTGTTTCGCAGTGGAAATCTATTAGACGAGTACCCTTGGTGCGTGGAAAATATATGCTTTTAACAGTTTTGATCCTTTATCAATTATTCATACGTGAAGGTTTTCCTGTATTTGTACAGTTTGTTGGGTGGAATAGCAAGCATGCCCTTATTTGTCTAACAGTTTTGCTCGAACTGTATCAAATAAGATATTTAACACACCCAAACATATTTAATTTAAGAAATGAAGAGCAATTCTTTCAGTGGGGTTTTACACATCATCCTTCTTTATTACGCCAGGTTTTGCTCATCATACCATGTTCTTCCTCAGAGGACAGAGACAAATAACCATTCTCTGCAAGGACAATGTGTGTGTTGAATGCATTTTAAATGCTGCACTTTGTTATGATTGCAACCAACATTTTAAATATGCTGCAATCAAATTCCAAAATGACATGAGAAAAATGACATCAGAGAATAAATCTATTAGGCTGCTCGGGCAACAGGAATGTTTGAGCTGGAACATACTTAACTTGAAAGTTAAAGATTGAGTACAATGTTTATTTTATTTGCTTAAGAGAGGCAAGCCTAATTCATCCCTGTTGTGGAAATCAATGGAGTTAAAGTATAAATATACTCTCCAAATATATTTGGCATATTACATGGGTTAAACAGAGTTACCTAAATATAGTTTAGCTTTTAAATATCACGTGAGATTGCTGATTTACTTTTACATTGCGCTAGGTTTATTGGAACTATACAGGGGTCAGTTCTGCCTCTCAGTCTGGAAGAGGGAAACCAACATCCAACAGGCTTCCTGGTGGGAGTCAAATGAATGGCAAAGGCTGTGCTAGCTGACCTGCTGCCTGGAGGCTGCAGCAATGAATATAAGAAAAAGTTTTGTACAATAAGGCTGGTGATGCACTGGCACAAAGTGCCCAGAGAGGTGGTGGGTGTCCCATTCCTGGAGACATTCAAGGTCAAATGTTTATTACATCATGGACTACTTCCTCACGTTTCTTACCAGCATAGAGGAACATGAGAGAGATCTTGGATACAACAGATAAATACATAAATAAATAAATAACATGGTGCTTCTTGCTAAGAATGGTTCAGATTTGGAGGCGGAAACATTTTTATCCTGGTAGGATAACCCATCTCTGGGGCCCAGTAAATACTTCTGCAATTTCTAGGCAGTCATGCTGCTTTCTGGCTTTGTATTAAAGTGTTAGCTTCTGTTACTGTTGGTATGAATATTCCTTATGTATCTTCCTGAAAAATTTCACTTAAAGAAAATAAATGATATCTTACCTTCAAACTTCTTAAGTGAGCATGACTGGGATGAAAGATTCGGTTTGTTTTACGTTACAGAGAAGAAGAAGAGTAGGAAATAAAGTGGTATTCAAAAAAAAAAAGGGATTTGTCTGACTTCAAAATGGTAGCTTTAATTTCCTCTGAAGAATCAGAGCTGAGCAGGTGTTGCCCAAGTAGGAAAATTTCACTTAAAGATCTCTGAACTGTCCCAAACTGAAGTCCATTCTCATCCATAACGTAATTTAGCCCTTGGCAGGTATATAGAGCTTTTGTAGCTTTCTGTTCTTCACAAAATCTCCTGAGCTTCAAGTCTCACTGACCAGATGGGTTGTAATTTGGCCTCTGACATGGTGCAGTCCTGCTGGAGGGTGAAAATTACCTGAGCTGGCCAATGCTGGGGTCACACGCCCGTCTCCTTGAAGTCATTTTCTTTTTTTCAGTCTCCTGCCTTGCCTTTCCCAGTACAAGGATCTCTGCTTTCTGCATTTTGAATAGTGCAGAGTAGTGAGACGTGGAATACTTATCCCCTTGGAAGTCAGATATTATATTTAAATGTCTTAGGCCGCTGCTGAACATCAGTCACGGGATTGATTTAACCTTAGCAATATCTGACTGCAAGTAAGATGCTGAGATTGCCCCGCGTAGGGTAGATTGAAATACTTTGTAGTATGCCAGGTGATGGAAACAGCAGTGTGTGAGATAAATGTGCGCTTAATTAAGGAGAGCTTTGCGTGCTTCTCAGGACTGAGAACTCATGCCTTAATTTTCTGGGCAAAGTAAAAATGGAATGAAAGTATTTTAGAAGAGCTCCATCCACCTGCCACCTCTACTAATGCTGTTACTTCCTCAGCCCCTTATGCCCGAGCCCATAGTGTGAATCTACTTTACTTAAGATGAAGAGTGGGACCTTCTGCTCTTGTAAACAATGAAATTTGCAGAGCTTTTATAACAGAATGTTATCCTTCCATCTCTGTTTTAATTGAGTATGTTCTCCTTGCTGTTCGGCTATCTATCTGAGCACCAAACAAAAAGGGGGGAAAAACATAAAATGCATCTAATTCTAGGAGTTATGGCTTTGCCTCCATTTAGTTGGGAAGATGGGATGGCTTCTGACCATCCTCCTCTTCAAGAGAAGGTCTCTTTGCTAGCTCCTCCATGCAGCACTGGCATGGTGTTCCCATGATGTGGCCACACAGTAACCACAGGCCAGCAGCACTGCTCGCCATGAACACAGTTTACCCTTTCACCTTCACATCCCCCTTTACTCTCATACACAGCTTATTTTTTTTCTGCTGCAGAAGTCATTTTTTGCAGGTGCAAAAAGGAGCCTTTCATTTCCCCATCTTAAGAAAAAAGTTGGAAAAAATACGCTTTCCCTACTGAAAGGCAATATTTTGCTTTTAGCACTACTTTATGTGCAGCATTTTTTAGCTCCTCTAATCTTAAATTCAGTACATGAATGGATGGATAATTTCCTCCCTGTCAGTTTTTTCATGCTTCTGAATTATTTACTACTCCCGCAACTTGTAGCTGTGAGTCCACTTATTTCTGGCTGAGCTGTAGCTGCGCCAGGAGCGTCCCCTCCACTGCTGTCCTGGGGGGCCACATCACTGCTGCTGGGGCAGGCAAAGCCTGGGCAGCCGGGCATCCTCAGAGGGACCCCAGTGTCCCACTGGACCCCATCCTTAAGTAACAAGGCCTGAACCCGCCTAATTTGTCTCCATCATTCGCATCCCCCAAATCCTGAATCATTTTGGTTGCCCTCTGCTGCACCTTTTCAATCTCCACAATGTCCTCCCTGTAATATAGTGACCAGAATTGCACGCTATATTTCAAATATACTCCCACTAATGTCTTATATAAAGTAGTGCCAGAATAACTTGTGCTGATTTATAATCCTTACATATATATATATTTGTTTAGCTGCTGTTGTTGTTTTTTTATTGCTGCCAAACATCGAACATATGTCTGGTGGTCTGAAGGCCTGTTAAAGACAACAAATGAATCACATTTTCTACATGACAAAAGAAAACACCTTTATTTTTTATCATTGTCTAGGTTGAGTGGTGATATAAGATAAATTGGAACAACAGAAGGAAAAGAGAGTTTAGGAAAGTCAAGTAATAAGTATCAGGTTATAAATGAAGTCTTCCAGTGCTTGAAGTTAAAAAGTACCCACAAGCACTTCACAGTTCTTAAAAAGAAACCAAATAAATTGCCCAACAGGATGGTGATATCCATGTCCTCTTTAAAGCACAGAAGCCTACCACACCCTTTGAGGATGATGCAAAGTAAATAACAGAATGTTAATGGAAATTTTCCACTGTTTTTGGCAAGAGGAACAGGCAGCACAATGTGTGATGCTAATGCACAGTGTACCTCTTTTTGGGGAATGTTGATGGTACTTTATTTTTGGTGGTGTTGGGAGTTATGGCTTCTTAATGGAAATGAATTTCCAGCCATTGCCTTGAATCTGTTAAGTAAGATTCCGGCCTCGTTTTCAGAGCCATACCATTATATTCTGAAGTGATGCATTTCAATAGTGTTGTTTATAGAAAAGAAGAAGTGTGAGTACATATTTTCATTTATGTGGTTCATAGAGCAGGAAGCAGTGCTTCATTAGGTGGTATTACCTGAACATCTCCCATTCCTGATCTAGCCAGCCAGGGCACTGCCACTTTGCAGATGTGAAAATATATTTACAAAAACTGAAAGCAAATGTGGGCAAGGAAAGATTACTCCAAGATGATGCTCAGAGTGACAGGCCACTGAAGAGCTGCGAATATTTTGTCTTTATTCGCAGCAGGGTTTGCACTCTGTTAGTTTCCAGTTTAAGAAGAAGTTTTTGATGGCTTCCACCTGAATCCGGTCTGAGCTATGTAGCACAGGTGACCTGCATTAATAGCCTCATTTTCCCAAGACAATGCAATGCTATTAATGTATTGTACCAGGTTTTACCTTTGGGAGTGGCCATTATAGCCAATAAATAATGGCTCATGTTACATCAGCTCCTGCTGAAGTCTTGGGACACAAAATTCATGTGTGCTACCAATGTAGATCGAACGTAACCTTGACATTAATCAGACAGGTGGAATTTAAGGCTTCCCCAGGTTTTCCTGTGCTGCACTCATAACAAATCATGAAGTTCTGCTGCAGCTTGCCGGTAAGGTTCAACAAAAACAACCCCACACCTTCCTTTTCCCCTTACTGCATGTATTTTGAAACACATTTAGTCTACTAATACGACCATTGCAGTGTTTACAATATCTCTGCCTTCCTAGTGCTCTCCTGAATCCTAAATGGGCTCCTGTTTTCTGAGAGCGAACAACAAATGGAGCAGACCTTTGAAGAAACCCACCCTCGATTAATAGTTAATGATGGCTCAGGAGAAGGAACAAAGCCCGTGCGATGTGAACACGGATTAGCCCTTTTATAAACACGGCCAAACAGTTTGTAGGCACGCCGATGCCCAGGAGCAGCCTGCTGTGCCCTCCTGCTGAGACCAAGGCTGGGCAGGGGGTGGGTGTGGGGGCCTTGGGGTGCCAGGAGGAGGCTGGTGGGTTGGTGCAGAGCATCCCCTGCCGACAGCCCAGCCGCTAATTGCCTCTGCCAAGAAGCCAACGTTACCCCTCCTTCTTATCCCCAGCTTTGGGCACACTGAGCTTGGTTGGGGATGGTGTTTTTGGCTTATGGGTTGGATTCAGGTTCACCTACAAGAACGTTAGTCTGTTTTGCCCCAAATCACTCATACACAATGTTGGGGTGTTTCCTCCTAGCAGTGTTGACAGGGGTCGAAGCAGAGGCAACACGTTAGAAGGCAGAGGATTTGCATCCCCCTGCCCACTCCCGGAGCCATCCTTTCTTGCACAGAAGAATATTTTAAGTTTGGGACTTCAAATATTTCTATTAATAAATTACTATGCATCATGTCAAATTAGCATTGCCATTACTAAAAGATTAATAGCGACAATGCGTTGTGGCACTCCATTGCTTCAGGGTAATTTTCTTTTGTTCATGCTTCGGCATAATATTGTATAGCAGAGCAGTAGAACTACGAAGCATAAATTTAGCCCCAGCCCCTCAGCAGAAGAGGTAATCCTAATCACAGCAGAGGGTTGGCAATTAGCTCCTGCTGCCGTGCTGCACTGTGCGTACTGTAACCTTCGGTGAAGGTTGCCTTCAAACTGCGATGCATGGGGCTGATGCCGGCCGATGTCCCTCGCACTTTGCAGATAACAAGATAGAGCCAGACGTCCATGTGTTTTTATTCACTAAGTGCTCAGGAGGGATAAACAACGATAATTTGCATGTAAGGCCGTTTTATTTTAGACTGTGAATAATTGGTGGGTTAGTGATGGTGCGTACACTTAAGTGTACATCATGCCAACAGTAATCTTTCCCTTCATAAATTCTCTATCCTAACTGGAGTTTACAAGGGAAGAAATTACTCTCGTGCCCATGTCCCTTTCCATTATGCTTGTAAGAAGTAGTAACTTTTTCCCTCTGCCTCTTCGGGTAGGGACATGACAACAAAGCAATTAAGCAACATGTCTTACTGGATACAATTTAAAATAAAGAGTGGGAACGTGTCATGTGGCAGCATTTTATCTGAAAGATACACACCAGGCTTCCATACCTGCGGTTTAATGATGGGCAGGGAGAGGAAAAGCATCTAAACCTCATTTTGAGACAAAAACCTCTTTTATTTTTCACCGTTTTAACAAATGACTTTCAGAAGTGAAATCATTGTGTTATCGTCTATTTGATTTCATGCTGGATACATCCAGGAAAGTATCTACATGGCAGCTCTGTTTCTTGCTTAAATATCAAGTATTGGTATTTTTAATGTTTTTGTAAACATTATATATTTTAATACTTGAGAAAATGTATCTCATAAATAAGCTTTATTATCTGTCAAAAAGGATGAAAATATAACTTTACATTTCTGTTTTAAAGTAATTTTAGTGCCTATTAGCTATAAAGTAACAGTTATATATAATTTAGAGTATGTAGTCACTCGAAACAACTTGACATTTTCACACAAACACAGAACCTTAATAATAGTCTTGGGATTTCATTGGAAGTATACACCACTACAGGATATTAAAATAACTTATGGTGCACTGTAATTCTTGTTTTGTATTTGTCCAAGTAGTTTTGAAGCATGCTATAAAGTAGAAAAATAAAAACCTAAGCTCCAAAGTCAGCTAAGCTGCATTCTTAAAGTTATAGCAGTCTTTTCATATTAAGTATGATTAAACCAACTGACATTTCTAGTTTTCATCTTTCTCTTCTTCCTTCCTATTAATATGCTATGCTTAACATGTAAATGTTCTGCATACCACATTTTTTATTTAAAGCTATTGCGATTGTTTGCTTAAAATAACGATGCTGATTGTATGCACTCAGGGATCATCATAATAGCTTGAAAACAGTAATTTACTTGTTGATCTGAGAGTAAACTCCAGATTTGTGCAAGCACGTGTTTTACCAGGTTCAGAGAAATGCTCCCATCCAAGGCGCATTGGAAGTCCAGCGGCGCTTCAGCCTATTGTTCTGCATCCATGGCAGAATCAAAACCATGAGAGTAATAGGAGGAGATTCACCATGCTGATTATTTTTTCTTGAAGTGATATTGAAAGAGAAATTTTTGTGGATATCCTTTTTTTTTTTTTTTTAAATCTCCCTACAGTCTTTATTAAAAATTTCCCCGAGATTTAAATAGTTCTTTTAATTGTAATTGAAGTGGCACATGGGTAGGGGTGAAATGCGTGTGCAGATGTGCACAAAAATTAATGTGAACTTGAAGGAATAGCCTCACTGCCATAAAAAGGCTCACCAAATGTTCACAGATGGAATTTGAGCAGACCCTTATTGAATAAGCTAGTAGGGCCCACTTGGGTCATTTCTACGTCAATCCCATGGAGTCTATTTGGAAAAGGCACAGTCCAGGCCTTTTCTCCAATAGGCATTCTCATGCCTGATCCATCAATTTTTTTAATTTGCAGTAGGGTTGCTCAGTGACAGTGCTGCCACTGTAAACAAACAGATTTAGAATGTGGTTTGAAGACTGTGCTGCCAGCTCATTTTTTGTTAACCTTTTTGCTGTAAGAGCGTTAGGCACATTAAGTCATGTAGTCAAATAGAATATAAAAATCTTGGAAATATATGGCAAAATTATAAGCAAATTTTCTTGCTCTGTCAAGAAAATTTCAATACCCAATGATCAGCAGGGAATTTGAAATAAGGGAAAACCCTGGTCATATGAAAGGAAGTAATTTTAAACCAGTATTGAGTATAGCCAATGTCCTGTCTTCCTTTCTCTACTGTCCCACTCCAATGTTTCTTTCATTCTTATTTTGGTTACACTTCAAAACTGTTGAACTTATAAAAATGCATATGAAAAACAAGTTTTTTCTTTATTCTGTTCTTCCCAAGAGCGTCACTGAATGTGTACACAGCGGATGATAGCAGAAATGAAGTGTAATCATCAAACTGTGAAATATGGAAATATTCCTAACAGCACAGTAAAACTGACAAGAGATTAATTTCATCAAAACAGTTGATGAAAACAACATGTTAGAACAGAGAAGCACCTGTTACATGCATTGAGGATGGATGTCATTACAGTACTTGGGTGTGGTCATGCAAAATTTGTGTGATCACCAGTGAGAGGAACCCTTGAGCCTGCGTTGGGCTCTGGTCACTGAAGCCATGTTATGTGTAAGTGAATAGGTGGTCTGTGCCCATGGAAAGGCAACAGAGGGCTCAGAGGTTTTTTGCCAAAGAACGTACTTCCTCTGTGTTTTATCGCAGCTCTTAATTGTCTTGGCCATTAGCGTTTTGTCTCTGCCATGCCTTTTTTCTGTGATGCTTCTTCTAAGCCTTGATAGCTTTTGGATCTTCGTAGGACATGATGTAAGGCTCTGCGTTGGATAAAAAAGCAAACAGGGGTAACCCTGACGAGTTCCTGTCTGTCAGTGTAAAGCCTCGTTTGGGGTTTTCAAAAGCAGCTTCCTCTGACTTGCCTCTTCCACCATTTAGGTTTTACTACTGAATCAGTCTACACTTCTTGCTTGAGCTAATTAGAGCTAAAACCCTTTATCTCAATTAGGCTAAAATGTGTTAGTTTGAATAAAGTTGGGCCCAGAACTATTCTGGGGATAACAGATAAAAGCCTGGAAGAACAGAAACGGGAATCCATACGATGTTGCTAGAATTTACCTCTCGGAAAATCAGAAATTGCCCATTCGCTGTGGCAGGGAAAAAGAGATGGCTGATGCTCTTTTCTGCTCCCTGGGATGTCTTTTCCTGTTAATCTTTTACTGCTGGTGCGGAGGAAGGAGAGGTATTTGTGTAACCGAGAACTGGGTTGGATCTCTGAGGCTCTCTGTGTTCAGTGTAGCCCACAAAATTCTGTGGGAGCTACAAGTACCCTCTACTTCCGAGAGAGAGGCCCTTGGCTGTGTTTTATGGGGAATGTGTAGTATATTATCTATTAAAGTTCAGATTCTGGTACCATAACTCACATTTACCAGTACCGTACTAGAGAGGCAGTATCATATATAGCAACCTAGCTGGTGAAATTTGGATACAACTCAGCACTGATTTTTTCCTTTGCTTTCCTACTCCTTTTCTTTACTTCATGCCTTTTTTTTATGGCTTATAGTTGAGTTTTTATAGTATTGTTGGGCATTTTTACATGCTCAAATATGTGGAAATTTATAAATAAATAAAGCAATTCTGGAATTGAAAAGCACAGTAATATGAATCACCTGGCTGTGAAAAAGGTATGTAATCAAAAACTTGTTTTGCCTCTGTCTGTCTGGGGTATAATTTCAAAATGTTTAAAAAACATATATTTTAAACTAAGACTCATCTAAATGGCTGAGCAGGGTGGAAAAGCATTAGAATATTGATCAAATAGCAACAAGGAATGGAAAATTAAAGTGCTGCATGTCAGCAGGAGTGTGATAAGAGAGCCCATGTCTCTATAGCTGAGGTTTTGTAGCTCCTAAAGGCAGCAGGTAGATAAAGGATCACGTGTAACCAGGAGAGCCCTGTGGGACTGCAGATGACATTGTAACAGATGACTCCAGATGACAATGTAAGAGTAGGAATGGGAAGAAATTATATTAACAAACTGTTGTCGATGGTTATAATAAGATTTGAACTGCTGAATAACCGAACCTGAAAGACCAACATATTTTTCAAGATGGTTTAGAAGGATCCCACGATTGACTGTGTCAAAAGCTGCAATTATGTCAAGAAGTATTACAAAGGATGGATTCCCAACATCAGATACAATAAGTGTATTATTACAAATCCTGATGAGCTGAGCTTCACAGCCAGATAAATAAAGAAATAAAAAACAAAACAAACCAACTGCACCGAAACTTTTGGAGTAAATTATGGCCTTAACATTTGTGTCTTATGACTCTTGCTCTCCACTTCCACTGAGAAATGATTGAAATCTGTTTTACTGATTGCTAGGACGTTGGAGATTAAAAATACGTATTTAATATAGTTAGTTTTTGGAGTTTTTGATAGGCACAGTGGCTAATAATATCCTCATGATATTTTCAATATGTGAACCTAGCAGAGGAAGGATTTTTCTCAGGAAATAGATACTGGCTCCAAGGGGCGTGCTGTTGGATGAAGATTTTATTTCCCAAATTCCGAGACTGAGTGAGAAACACATGAATTTTTTTTTAATTAATTATTTTTTTTTTTTTGGTGGTGGGAAGAGGTTCTATAATAAGTCTATCAGTTTTCTGGCATAAATTTGTCAGGGGAATAAATATGTCTAATACGTATTTTTGATGATTGATAATGGTATTCCAAGTGTGCTAAATAAGGAAGCGAGGCATTTTCTTTCCATGTTTAAATGATGGGAAAAATAGCCTGTGTGTTACAAAATGACAAAGACATCATTAGTTGGGAGTTTTTTGAAGTTCTGAAAATGTTAAGTACATTTGGTAGACAGGCTGGCTTTGTCAGTAAGGATAACATTGTGCTTAATGCTAATAATTCATTGGTTCTGTTTGAAAATATCTTTCCATTGAAGTTGCAGCTTTGGTTGCTGCTCTGATACTTTGCAGTACCTGAAGCAGCTCTGATAAATAAAATTTGCAAGAGCAGTGGAGAAAAAAAAATCTATTTTAATTAGATGCTTATTGAAATCTAGCACAGATAGTATATGAAGCATAATTCAAAACTGGAACGAGTGTTTTTAAATCTTTATATACTCACAAATATAGATACACAATGCCAATACCATGCGCTGCTTTTTTGAAACAAATGGGAAAACGGAGATTGCTGCTGACCTCGGACATTTTCTAAAATCAGATTGTCAGATGATTGTAAAAATCTGTAATGGAGTTATTATGTTGTAGTGCACATTTTGTTCATCGAACTTTGCATGCAAAGAATGAGGGGTGTGTAGGAAAGGGACGCCTCCATGGCTGCAGGATTGGGCTCACTGCTCGCAGTCTTCTATTTTTGTCCTGTTGTATGATGAAAGGTTCTTAATGTCTTATGTGCTGTGATATGCCGTATAATATTCATTATTGAATTCCAAGGCTTGCTGTTTATATTGTGTGTCATACTTGTTCTTATCCTGTGAAAAATCTAAGGAAACAACTTGAAATCTTCGTATTTTACATTAAAAAAAGTCGGTCTCTGATATGGGGAAAGAGACACTGGGCCCAAACAAAAATTTATCTGAAAAAAACGACAACACTGGGGGGGAGGGGTAGAAAACTGAGAACATTAACCTTAAGAAACTTAATTTCTTCTGTTTTAATCTTCACGTCTTCTTTGGTTGTCCCTGATCCACCATACTAAGCTGCCCTTCCAGCCATGTGTACCTGTCACCATACCAACATTCTGAGTTCTACTGATGCACTCCCAGACAGGAGAACCTTTTCTGGGGCCGGTTCTTGCAGAAAAACCTGTCCTTTTGGTCTCTCAATCCCTCTTGGCTCATCCCAGGATACAACAGCCAAATCATGTTGGGTTTATTTGCGGATGAATCTGTACCACGAGCACTGGGGGCTGTTGTTGGCTCCTAGGAGCAAAGCGCCATGTAGGACGCGTGGCCCTGGGTGGGGGCTCTCCAGAGACCTCCTGCTGTCTCCTTCATGGGAACAACCACTGCTCCCAAGCTGCCTGCTGAAGATATTTGTGCTTCCCTTCTGCTCCTCTTCATGGCCTCACTCACAGGACTACATCAGAGAGACAGAGAGCCTTTCATGAATGCAAATTTCAGTAGAAGTTATTTTTTTATTTTACTTTCATGGCAAAAAAAAAAAAGAAAAGAAAGGAAAAGGAAATCACAGGAACAGTGCTGCTTGCCCACAAATCTCCAACTAACCCTTGCACTCAATTAATCTTCGTGACCTCCTAATGCCCTGTGCCATGAATTGTACCTTGAGGTTAGGAAATAGGTCTTGTTGTAGTTCCCAGTGACTCCTATATGGCTTTTGTGTTCCGAGCCTTCAGATGTTGTTGATTTGAATTTGAAATTTCTTTCATGCATAATGTCTTGATCTGATAGAGCTCTGGCTTTTAAAGCTGAGCTTTAATTTGTTTAATCTGGCATATTCTTAATTATACGAGCTATAAATTTTATTGTATTGTGAAGCCCTGAAATACATGCATACAGATGCAGCGCCAGTGTATGATTGCCTTACTCTTAGGTGTGATGGTAACAAGCAGAGAAGGGAGTCCCAGTGAACAACCACTGTCCTCCCAGTGTGTGTCTCCCAGAGCTGCCCACAGTGCCACGGCTGCAGTGGCCAGAGCTCAGCTGGGATTTATGGAGCTGTTCTGCTTCTGGCTCTTGGGTTGTTAGGAAATAGCATAAAGTGGGAAAGGGTAAGCTGATTTTTTTTTAAAAAGTAGGAAATGGCTGAAATATCTTCCTGATCTCTTGCTGGGAGATTGACTTCAGCCTCCCATCACTCCTTACTGTGTGATTTCCGGAGCACGTTGCATGACAAGTCAGCCTTCAGAAG
This sequence comes from Pavo muticus, assembly GCA_016647715.1. Classification (NCBI taxonomy): domain Eukaryota; kingdom Metazoa; phylum Chordata; class Aves; order Galliformes; family Phasianidae; genus Pavo; species Pavo muticus. Next base: position 1,604,627 of record JACDJE010000048.1, read on the forward strand.
GGATTGCCTCCGCCAGTGTTACCTACGTGAAAACGGGAGCAGCAGCACTGGGGGAGATGGTAACATGCTAGAGCAATGAGTGAGGACACACAATTATTTCATTATTCATGCATGAGATCTCAGGAGATTTGCTATGAAATTTCAGCTTCAGAAACACCAGCTTTTTTTCTGGTCAGCCAAAAAGCTGATCTGCTAGCTTAGCCAGTGGAAGTAATCTAGCAAGGCTTGGTGTTTGACACAGTCAGGCCAGGAGAAGGCATCTACACACAATGTCTTTTGTTTTAAAGCAGGCCATGGGGCCGTGCTTTGTACCCCAAGCAATGCTGGAGCAGTATGTGATGCACTGAGCAGGAGCTCCGTATGCAGCCCTGTTCTGAGCAAAAAGCACAGTATTATTCGCAGCCTGCTTTGCATTCAGCCCTGCTCTCCAGGTGGTGGCAGGAACTGTGAGTGCCTGTTTTTTCCCCCAAACGCTAGTCATTGTCAGAGGTCCCTGCGGAGGTGCAGAAGGGGATGCATGTATAGTTTCCATTCACCCATCTCTTCCTCTGTCGTTGCTTAGAGGGCTGCTCAAAGTGGTACCAAGTTTTTTTGTGCTGTGTCTGTGACTTTGGTCGCATGCTGCCTTTCATCAGGAGTTTTGCGTGGTCTGTCTATCAGGCACAGATAGTTGGCAGTCATCTGTTGCCACCAGATAAAGATGGGACAGTTTGTTAAGTGACTGATGGCTTTTGCTAAGTTTTCTAAGTATGATTAATGTTGTAAAAATATCTGGTCTGGTGATAGGTAAATAGAAAAAAAAGAGGCACCCTTCTCGACCTAGTTTTTGCGTGTCCATTTATGTGCTTTGATCAAAAGGAAAGGTTATAGGAGCTTGCTGATAGCTCGAACCACTAAGAGAAAACAGACGTACTCAAGACATATCAAAGTCTTGCTCTGAAACCAGCCATCATTTTTGTACTTTCATGCATATCTTTGGGAAATGATGAAAATATGCCATTTCAAACCAGAATGGAAAAAAAAAATAAAAAAAATCAACCAGTAAACTTGTGTACAGTGAGATAAAAATCAGTGTTTCATTACTTATTTATTTATTCATTTATTTAAAAATCTTTAACTAGAAAAATTCATTAAGATTCAATATCTCGTGTACAATGATGGCCTAGGGACGGGAGATGGATTAAAAAATGTAAATACTTTTGGGTCTAATGTGCGTACCATTAACACAAATATGAAATTAATGTAAAAGTTTCTGACAGCACAAACTTAGGTTTAACTCTTTAAATATGTGTTTAAAATAGTGCAGAATGGTATTAGGCTTTAACAGATGATACATACAATAAACAAGTGTGTCTCAAAAGAGACAAAATGTCAGCAAAATAATTGCCTAGCAGTACTTCATATCAATTAATTCATTTGTATTTAATTAAAAGGAGTCATAACAATTGGCTGCTGTATAAAAGCCCCTTAGCTCTGTTGTCTTCCATGCCTTTTGTTAGCTTTCTGGGGCTGGATATTGTTAGCCTTTTTGAATAATTCAACTAAGATCTATTTCCTAAACAGAAAATCTATCTTTGAGTTATTCCCTTTTCTACAGGGAAGTAGCAATAAACAGTAGCTTGTAGCTTTGTGTGTCTTATAAATGACAATGAGGGAGAATAGGGATGAGATTTCAAAAGTACTTGAAACCAAAAATGCAGGGGTTCCTAAATCAGTTGGGTGCTTCTGAAGATATGCATTATCCAAGATGACTCCAGTAAATCCATGCAGAGGCTGAGTGAGTGTGCTGTTGGCCTGGCTGTTACAGTAAGGCCCTGGCAGAAGTAGAGCCGTGAACTTGGTTAACCTGTCTTGCTCACACCTTCTCAGATGTAGCAAGGTTAATTTTATGATGGATATTTTTTACACTTTTTCTTATACATGTCCAGGATTGCACCATCTTTAAAATATTGTCACCTCATATCTGCTCAGAGCTATCAAATATGAACATGGTCCATGAGTCAGGAGCAGAGGAAATCTACTTGCTTAGATGACCAAGGGTCTAAAACATCCCATCGATCAACAAACCAATTGTTTGCCTCTTGCTACAAGAAAGACATTGAGGCCCTGGATGGTGTTCAGAGAAGGGCAACAAAGCTGGTGAAGGGTCTGGATCATAAGGCTTATGAGGAGCGGCTGAGGGAGCTGGGATTGTTCAGTCTGGACGAGAGGAGGCTCAGTGGTGACCTTATTGCTCTCTACAGCTACCTGAAGGGAGGTTGTGGTGAGGTGGGGGACAGCCTCTGCTCCCGTGTAAATAGCAATAGGATGAGAGGGAGTGGCCTCGAGTTGTGCCAGGGGAGGTTCAGGTTGGACACTAGGAAATAATTTTTATCTGAAGGAGTGGTCAGGCACTGGAACGGGCTGCCCAGGGAGTGATGGAGTCACCATCCCTGGAGGTGTGCAAGAAACATGTAGATGTTGTACTGAGGGACGTGGTTTAACAGGAAATATTGGTGATAGGTGGATGGTTGGATTGGATGATCTTAGAGGTCTTTTCTAACCTTGGTGATTCTATAATTTTATGACTCATTTGTACAAGCCACATCAGACAAGGCTTGGTGGTGGCCCTTACAGCTGCTGGTGTGGTGGTCCAGGTGCACTCCCAGCCACTTCTCTCCCAAAGCTATCCCAGGTCTGCGCACTCGAGTGGAGCCCCTGTGTCATTTTCTTTTCCTCATAAACAAACATGTACCTACAAAACAGTAGTGAAAACTGCAGCTTTTGGTTTATCTGATATTCTCTATCTGGAACTCGAGTAAGTTGTTAATTTATCTCAGTGATGCTTGCTGAATGAGATGGTCACATTGCTTTGACTGGAATATTACTTGTGATTTTTTTTATTTGATCATTTCCTAATTACTCACAAAGTCTGATAATCTCTCAGTCTTTAGTGCAAATTAACAAAGTTCTATACCAAACAAAAAGTAGTTAGTATTACAACTTTCATCACACGTGCTGTGATGTACCATGCGTAACCACACTGCCTCTGGAGACGCTCATTTCTGAGGCGTAGGACAAGCGACCAGGGGAGATACTGTGATTTTGAGAGTAAAATGTGAAGAATTTGGGCCTGCATCATAGGTGGAAGTCATCAGCTGCTCTGTGGGCAGCTTGTGCAAGTCCACAGAACGCAATGCAGGGAGCCCCGGATACAGACTTTTTCTGGCAAATTTCATGACCGCAAAAATATATATCAATCACTTGAATGCATATATTGAAGCTGCATTGGTGTGAGTGCATCAGTCTGTTGTTGTGGGTCAAGTTTTCCAAAGTCCAGGCTGACTTACCATGACAGATCTTGAAAACAAGGCAATTATGTGGAGTCATTTGCCATGTTTACTGTCGTTATTTGCAGCATGTCCCCAGTGACATTTGGTCAGTGCTGTCCATAGGCTGCCTGGCATGGTTCCCCCCAAAACTGGCGGCTACCAGAAGTAGTGTTGGCAGAGTGAGTGGGGTTAGAAGAGTTTAAACATCACCCAATAGGGATATGAGAGCTGCAGGAATCTGTCCCTGGGTCTACAGCTCCTTGCACTGCCTACGCTGTGCTTTGGAATTAGTTCTGCCTGTGGATTTACTGCTGCCATCATTTCTTCCCATTCTTGGCCTCCCCAAAGAGGGAAGCTCTCCAGCGTGAGTGAAGGCTGCCCTGCATGGCGGTGGTGGTACGGAAGGGTTAAGCAATGTCAGCTCCCTCCTCTGCCTGCTGAAGTGCCTTGTTTGCAAAGGATTGATAGAGTACCCTTGAGAGAAAGATTCGCATTTTCACTGTTCCGTGTCAGGGAATGAGGTTGTGTGATTTTTGTGTCATTTTGCACTACCATATTTCTTCCATTAGGAATTCTAATATTTCACAACCTCTGTCAAGGAAACTGCTACTCCTAATGCATAAGGCGGATGCATTCCAGATGGGCTGGTAATCCAGTTCAGGTTTTTCACATACATTATTTCAGTTCCACTGTGGACCCGTGCTCAGCTTTGCCAAAGCTGGTTTCATGATTCATTTGCAACTGCAACAAGTTAATCCCAGAGCGAATAGCTTTGTCCACTTCAGGTGAATTCTTCTTGCACGCTGGCACCAGACGCTGGCTGGTAAGAGGTGCTTCCAAAAAAGCAATTTATATTCAGCATCCTGGTGCCAAAATTCTTCCTATCCATGTCCAGGGCCAGTGGATCAAGGAGCTTTTTTATCTAAAACAGGAGATTCCTTAATTTATGAATAGTATTAGCTGGCCAGTGAAACGGGTCTAGTTCAATGAACACAGTTAAAAGCAGCCAGAAAATTATTTTAAAGTGAAAAGCCCTCTGAGCTATTCGTGCAAAATATTAAAATTTAACTAATTTCCCAGATTGAATTACAATTAGTGCTCATCTTCATGAATTCTCAGTCCAACAACATAAGCAGTAGCAAATAAGCAAACAGTGACTTTATAGAACCTTCCCGGGGTTGTGTAGGGTCAGCCTTGTTTTCTGTTTGATTCCTTCTATATTTGCTTTGCGCACAGCTTTTGTATTGCACTGCTTCACTCTGTTGGCTGTTTGGGAATTTCCATAAGGCAGTGCTGAGTATTAAATAAAATTTTCTATTTCATTTTGATGGCGAAATATTTTAGCAAACATTGCCCTAGTTCTCCTCATCTCTTGTACCCGCGTCGTGGCTGTGGAGAAGCCCAATCAGAGACAAAGCCGTCTCCATTCCCTTCTCTCTCCCTTTGTTTCAGGCACATTTGGCTCCATCACACTGGCAAGAATGAAACAATATTTCCTGAGCACTGACCTCTTCGACACTTATGTGGACTCAGCATCTTAATTGCTGTTGGTGTGAATCACCGAAAGCTGGTGCATAATTTCTCGAGACATTTATTGGAGATCTACAGTAGACATTCACTCTCAATAACAAAAATAAAGAAATCCATAAATCCCATGAAACTTTCCCCTACTTCATTTTAAGTTGTTTATACAAGAAACTTCATGTCGTAATAACACTTTTTGGCCTTTGTTTGATTGGAAATTTCTATTAAACTGTTATGAGAAAATAACTTTATGCTTCAGGTTTTATGTTTCGATTTGATTAACAACAGGCTTTTACAAGGACTGCAGCACTGCTGCCTTTACTGTACGCATCCAGCGTTATTGCACTTGCTGTTCTGCTGTAAGGAGTGGACTTTATCAAGAAAATTATATTTCCTGCATATGACATTTTGGAATCGTATTGTATGTCATATCTCCATCTTAAACGCTGTTAGTGCGAATCATCTGATGCTGCTTTATAATCTTTGTACTATATTTATAGCAGACCGTTGCTCTGTAGTGTTCTAAATTTCCTGCTTATGATGCAATGGCAAAAGTCATTAAACATTAGCAGTAATAGTATTTTCACTGTAATAAAGTGTTAATTACTTCCACATGTTAATCGAGTTGGGGGGGTAGAGAGATTTTTGCTATTGTTACTGTGCCTAAAATAATTTCCATGTGATAATTTTCCAGGATATCAAAAACTGAATAATTATGCACTAATTAAGAAAGTAGAGCCTGCTCTGGAGTTAAGACTGCATTAATTTTAATGTTTTTACAGTCCTTTAATTGGGGAAAGAGCTGTAAATTGAGAGCTGACGCACTCTCCCGCCATCAGCAGGCCTGCCTTTGCAATCTGCCTCCTATATACCGCAACCCAAGGTCAACACAAGTTTGCAAAATCCCTCTGCTCTTCATACGAAATGTATTGGTGGTGAAGCGTGCATCTATCACTCTGACAAGCATTTAACTCTCCAAGAGCACATGCTCTCACTTCTTAAATTATTAATTGCATTAAATACATTTTCATATCGCGGCCTGTTTGCTACAAACTGTTCCCTGGTAGGGAGAGGTGGTCCCCCCGCCGTGCCATGCAGTTTGCCTTCTGTTGTTCCCGTGGCAGTGCGAGGTGTGGGGCAGCTGCCTTTGAAGGGCTCCGAATGAAATTCTGTGCTCCCAAAATTGTGGGAAAAGTCACCCTAGCAAAGTCTTTTTTTTTTTAGTGTCGATCGGTTGGCTTCGCTTTTTCTGCTCTCTTTTGTTCTGCACTAATGTTTATAAGTCCATATTGTTTGGGTTTGTTTATACCTTTACACTTATCAGCTCATGCAGTTTTCCAGGGTATTCTCCCTGTCACACCATTATCACAGGCAATGGCATCATCATCCGCTTCATTATCATCTCTGGGTCATTCCATCCCAGAATGGCTTCGTGTTACAACTAAAAGGAGGAATCTGGCAAATGGATCATATTATCTCCCTCTCTCACTCTGGCATTTGAATGCATTATACACGACGCAGTCTTTATATTAACAGGCATCGTGACCTTTGCCTGTAACATGTTTATTTTAGCAATACTTGCTAGTGCTGCTGGAGTTCTGCTCCTGCCAGTTGCCGATGCTATTGTGAGCCCTGTGTTTATACCTGGCTCATGCCAAACTGGCTCCCAGCCCACGGAGGAAATGCTAAGGCCCAGGCGGGCCGCAGGGCTGGGGGCAGCTCTGGACTGCAGAGGGGGCCCTCCTGGTGGGCATGTGTTTGGGACACAGGTCTCCAGGTTAGAATGTGGTGAGGAGCAGCAGAGCACTTTTGCCTGCTGCAATGGTGAGCTGTATTGATGGGAACCTGCGACAGACCTTGACATTTACCTGTGACGCTGAGCTTACATTTGCTAGATGCTTGAATCTCAGACCTTCATCTTGGTATCCTCTCTCTTAATTTCCACATGGTCCTTTAGGAAAGCACCTCAAAGATTAACAGAGAGATTAAAATCTTTCACTAGCGCCTGTGTGTATGTCTACTCAGTTTACTTACAATTCTTCTTGCATCTCTCCCGCAGGAAGTTTTGTAAAGTGAAAGGAAACCTATCACCCTGCGAACATTTCTGTAACATTGCATTGGATGGGTGTAAGCATAGGTGAGAAATGGGACCTGATCACCATCAGCATTCCTAGAGACCTCGTTGGGCGAACCCTGTCTATAGATTAAGTCTCTTCTAAGTCTCCTCGAACTTCTGATTTTATGCATTTCCTGCTGGTAATATTTCAATGGCATTACTGTTATTGAGATCAACACGCAGAATCATATCAAAGAAGTAGGTGTAATTATCTTGATGGTTGGCAAAAATATAGTGAGACTTCTCCTCATTTCAGTGCTTAATACTGAGAATCATAGAATCATTAAGGTTGGAAAAGACCACTAAGATCATCAAGCCCAACCACCAACCCATCACCACCATGCCCACTGAACCAAGTGGGGACCACTCTGCCCACTAAACTGAGAAAGTGGTGGACACTCACTGGTACTGCAGGACAAGGCAAGTCTGAGGTGCTTTTAGAGGTATGTCGATGCATTGTGATGCATTTCCCTCAATAACAACATGAAATGACATAATCTAAAACAGAATAAAACAGAAGCATCTTCGTGCCCAGGGAAATAATCCCTGCCTTTGGGCAGTGATGGCTCAAAATACAGTATGGGTGGAACTCAAAGTTAGGTTTCTTTTTGTCCGCATTGCAATGAGGGCACACGTTGGCCGTGGTGTGCTTTGCAAGATGCATCGCGCAGTCAGGCATGGAGCAGAGGAAAACGAGCAGATGGAGCTGCAGCCCAAAGTGCAGATTTCTTACCTGTTTTAAAATAATATTTCTGACATCACTTTAATGGCACATCCCTTTGAGGCAACATAAAGGACTTAGAGCTGCAGTCGAATCTTTTATTGTGGCTGTGCAACAGTTCAGGTGTTGTATTTTTCAACAGCAAGCATACTTTTGTCCTGTTGGAGAACTGTGGAACGTCTATGCAGACATCAATCTACCTGATGGGTAGGAGAGCAAGACTGCAGGAAAGTTAACAAAGACGAATTGAAAAAAGGCCAGGAGAAACATTTTTCACCCAACTTTTTTTTTTCTTTCTTTTCCCTTCTGCTCCAGTTTCTCTATTACCATTGCATTAATTAGAAATTTAGGTAAATGACATAAGTGCCCTAATTTTTTATTTCTGCCAGGAGAACAATTAGGCCATTAGAAGTAACAAATGGTCTGGGTGTATGTTGTCTGTTGAAAATTTCAAGCTGCATTATTTCAGACAAGAAAAAAACCCACAACAAATAATATTTGTTTTGGCCGATCTTTACCATAAGCGATGTCAGCTTTAGCAGATTCAGTGCACCATTGGCTTTCTTTCCTTCTTTCTTCTTGTTGCTGGTTTTTTTTTTTCCTATTGTCATGGCTCATTAAAGTATGCTGACTCTTGTGGATTCCCATTTCCTTTAGGTAAATAGTTATTTACATGAACTGCAGCATTTTTCTTTGGTGACAATTTCTAATTGTTCAGGCAACCAAGGGTGATATATTAACCACTCCGAATAAAGCTTCACCTATGAAATAAATTACTTTAAATTAACTATCCTTTCAAAAGAGGCAAAATTTCCAAATGGACAAATTAGACCCTTCTTAGCCACATATGGTGAGTGTTTTAAGCATTTCCCCACTGGTCGTTACTCTAGAGAACAATTCTTCATGATGGAGTGGAAGACTTCTTAACTCATTTGGGGTCCTTTTAATGCCAGCGCTTGCCAACGGTGTGTGCTGAAGGGCTCACTTTGTGCTGAGCACTGCGTGGGCTGCAGCGTACACGTCTTTATTAATAATGTTGTGCTCTCATATTTTTAACCCTTGCCATGCTGCATTGGAGACCAGTGGCAGAGAAGCCCCCACCCTGGCCCTTGTCTCAGTTGGATACTTTTTTTCAAGTGAAGATTTGATTCCCTGCTTTAGCCTTTCTAAACTGTATGTAAGCACACAGCAACCACTTTGCTAATCACAACAGCCACAAGTATCCATGTCTTCAGTTTGTATTTCTTAGCTTCTAACTGCTGATAGCAGACATGCTTCTGCTTTTGCTCATGGGACTAAACTGAGCGGAATCCCACCAGAGGCAATGTGTGAAGGAGGTCACTTCAGTGGGTATTAGGTTTGCTCCAAACACTGGTATATTTAAAATATACGCTTACTTGGCCTTTTATGCAGAGGAGATGTGAGTAGAAAATCAGGTCCTACAGGTCAGAATTTTAAAAACACTCAAATGAATTTGAAAATGTCCTAAGCAGCTTTAAACATTTGTAAGCCCTCACAAACTCTTGTCCTTTGCACCTCTGAGTGCCTAGGTCCCATTTCTGTATGACCTATGGCAAAGCTGCTTAAGCACATTCGATAGTGTTACTGACACTGCTCTTTCCCCAGTGCTTGAGTTGTGCCAAATATTGCAAGATAGAAACGAAGGAAAACATGTTTTTCTAATTTAAGTCATAACTTGACCGCATTTCAATGGCCACATTTTGTATTTAAAAACTTAGAACTTCTTACAGGGAAGCATCCAATCAGTTTAAATTATGCAGAGTTTGTTTTTATGGTTTCCCATGACTTTTTTAGTCCAGCTTGGTTTCCCGTTTCCCACACATTAGAAGTCAGTATGTCAATACATTGGAATGTATTAGGCTGGTTAGCATAATCTGAACACACTTCTGAAATGGTTTCTAATACAAAAGACCTAGATATTGTACATCCATTTTATAAAAATAGCAAATGAAAAGAAGATTGTATTTTCTGTTTGTATGGGAAAATTCTAATTAGGAGTTATTTTGGTACTAATATTTACACTACGAGAGTAATTAAAATAGAGTGATCAGTAAAGTGGGTGTAGCTCTAAACACATGTTCTTGCTTTGTTTAATTATGTTGATTAGGTATAAACCCCAATTTGGCATCACCTCTCTTGTCTTAATATGTTGTTGATGAAAGCATGTGGAGACTTGACCTTAATATAATCGTGACAAACCTCATTTGATTACCTTTGCCTAATTAAAACATACATTATATGTACCATAATATTATTATTATTCATCTTACACTCTTCTCGCTCTGTCGTTATGCTGGGAAGTAAATCTTATTGTGAGATTTCTGTCTCTGAAGGACTTTGTGCATTTTGTATAATTGGGAGAGGTGTTTATTTCATGGGCCAGTTATAATAACAGTAATTATCATATAAAAGCTCTGTGAATTTTTAAGTTGTGCCTTGGTGTTAAGTTTACTGTTGGTGCGTGCAGGGAACAGTCTGCAGTGTGCATGGGAAAGAAATGGGGCTTCTCCCATGTCCCCCACCCTTTCTCCTTTCTCCCTTTCTCCCTTTCTCCTTTCTCCCTTTCTTCTTTTCCCTTCCACTCTGTGGCCAGTTTTCAGTATCTCTGCCCCATATCAGCTGCACATGCTGCAGTCCAATATCCTTGTCCTTTTACCATTAGTGCCCAGGCTCTGGCCCTAGGCTTTAGTGACTCCATTTGAAATACTGGGCTTTTGCCCAGAGCTGTTTCTTTGGGACTGAAAACTAGTATGTGCATTTGGTTATTACATCTCATAAAGGTATGTGTGACCTAGAAATGTCTTAGGGGAATCTTCCTGCCCACCCTGGGGGTATATCTTGTCCTCAGTGGGAGCCTGCTGTAGTCCCTGCCTTGTTCACCCCTGGGGTACCACCCCGCTGCAGAAGTGCTGGTGTTAATCCACCATCACTGCAGGCTTTTTCTCTACTAACAAAGTAATTCTGCAGACTGTGAAGCGTCGTGGAAGGGCAACTAATGGCCACACTGTGAACAACATTAATTATATTTGACTAAAATATTTTTATAGCATCTGTTACTGTGGTGCCAGCGATATTATCATAGACTTTATTTTCACATCGATCTTGTGAGCCTGACAGTCCCAGAATCTCCAGTTTGTACCTACGAGAAGCAGTAGCAAATCAAGAAAAATAAGAAAAAAAATCATTTAGACCTCTGAATGGAATTGCAAAAAAATAACTCCGGAAGTGATTAGATCTGAAGCTCTCTGTGAGCATGTTGTAAAAGAACCTCGAACCTTGGGCATCTGAGTCACAGGTTGGTGCCTACCTCGCTGAGCATTTTTTCTTCTAATATGGTTTGAAGAAAGCATTGCTGCCACCAAAACACAATTGGTGTGGAGAGTTAGCTTCCAAAATAGAAATAGAAATTTTTGTGCTTACTGCACAGAGATGATGCAGGAACTGACCTCATTTATCAGCCACGCTCACCTGGGTGCTTCCTGACTTGACTTACCTTCCGAATAAATTCTCTTGTCTTCTACTAACTGGCACAGGTGTCCTTCTTTTAGAATAACCCACTCCTTAAGAAGGTGGCCAAAATAATAAGAATAAATTAAAAATTGCAGCCACTTCATCTCTCCTGAGGGCCATAAAAGAAGGACGAGGAAAATGATGAGCAGTCATTCCAGTCCCAGGCAGGAACATCACACCAAGTTGACCCAACATAGCTGGGAAGCCATTCTTTGCCAATCTGTGACAGGAAGAGCTCAAGGAAGGGGCTGGAGGCACCACTGTGACACAGTAGGGCACAGGGAAGGTGGCCCATCATATGTGTTCTTAAGAAGCTTCAGCCCCTCACAGTCAAAGAGCAGAATCCAGCCCTGGGTGTTCACAGGGGAGAAACTTCCCCACCTCTTGGCCAATCTCTTGGCTGTTACCACTGTGCTGACATTCCCAAACTCATCGTAAAGAAGTGCCAGGATCTGACCACTGGTGGGCTGAGGAGATTAAATTTTAATGCTTCCATCTCCCCACCGATGCACCTCGCGAAATAAATAAATAAATAATGGTTTTAAAAATGTACAAAATCTAATTTAAAATGACATTGGGGTTTTATTTAAAGTCATGGAGGCTGGTTAATTCCAAAATGCTCTCATTAACTCACATCATTTAACAAGTTTCTATTCATTTAGCTCTCTCTCTCCAGAGCCTCTCAGCTGCTCTACCTCAACACATTGACAGCCTTCTGTGCTCCTGCTTCCCAGGGGGAGCTAAGGTGACTTTAAACTACCTTTTCATTCTCCCAGCGTTAGGGTGCACAAATGGAACGGCGCGGCTCAGCCGGCCCTGGAAGTCGCTCTGAATCGCGACATTTCCCGGCTGCCCGGAGGTGATGGACCACCATCCTCCCATCCTCCCCCTCCGTGCCCCACGTCTGGGAAATTCTGAAGTGTCCCATATTTCCCATGGCCAAGCTGTAATTACTGAGCCATCATGGGCCTTGCAAGGATTGTAAAGGAGCTGGAGTGTAAGTGAGGATGTCACCCTGCTTGCTCACCAAGGGCTCGGAAACTTTCACCTCTCTGGTCCTGCTTTTCTGTCCTCTACATTTCTCCCCGGAGTTTGCTTTATTATCTTTCTCCTTTCATAATATTTAAGGTTATTCTTTCTTTTTCCTTTTTTTTTTTTTTCCCCCTCCTCCATTAACAGCAGCTTGTTCCATACTCCCCGCTAACATGGCTCCCTAAAACTCAATTTTAAGTGTTTAAGCTTTTGCTTTCCTTTTGTTTCAGTGGAAACTTCTAGCAGAAAGGGGAATGAACAGAATCCCTTTTCACTTCCTCCTTGCTTCCTTTTTCCTTTGCATTCCAGGTAGTTCCCTACCTGGAATATGATGATTCTATTTCCAAAAGTGACTACTGGTACACAATTAATAGATTTTTGGAAGCACAGATTTGACACAGGGTTTTCTGAGTGACTGTTGAGTAAACATTAGAGTAAAAGAACCCCTTTCAGAAGTCTCAGGCACAGAACGTCCAAAATTCTACTGCAAATAAGAAGGGTTTTTTTTGTTTTGTCCTTGGGAGCTACTGCCAGAGCCTGCTGCTGTCTGTGTGCCTGAAACCTGTGGAGGACGTTCAGCCCTTAGACTGAATTTTCTTATGAAATTATAGATTCTGGGTGTAGCAATCTATCTGAAGTACATAGCTTTACCAGTATTTTTCTGTCTAGCTAAGAGGATGTCCGTGCACAGGAGAGAGAGACATAAGCAATATTTCTGCAGTCTGATCCTAGCAGCAGCAATACGTGTCTACCTGTTGGGAAGCAATGCCATTTCTTAGCCCAGGAGGAAGACCAGGAGGAAGGGACACCTCCCATGGCTGGGGCCGGGTGCTGGGCTCTTGCTGCCTGAGCTCCTCCTGCCATTCCATGGCCGTCTGCCCGCAGAAGGCTGGGCCAAGCCCTGCAGCTCCAGGTGAGATGCTGGTGGTCAGCAGCCGCTGCAATCCCAACAGCTGTGCTGGGCTGAGCTGCAGCCCTGACCAAAGGCGGCGGGAGAGGCATTCCTCTGCCAGTTGTCATTTAGTTCTTATTTGAAGTAATTAAAAGCCTTTTAGGTTCTTTATTTTGATAGCAGTTTGATGCTTTCTGCTAGTTTTACGCTGAGCACTTACTTAGGTTGAGTAGGAATATTTATTCCCAAGAACTTATTTAATCAGTAATTGCATTTTACTTAGGAAAAACAAATGAATTTTAAAAAATCCAGTTTATTTTAAAGAAAAATAATTAAAATCATCAGTTTACTCTTGATCATTCGGGGATTAAAAACTATATTTAATCATGCAATGGATTTTTATTATTTTTATTCTTGTGTTATAGCCAGTGTACAGTGGTTTTATCTCCTCTTTGTACTTGCAATAACATATTATTTGACCATGAATCACTTTAATGGATTGAAACATAAGCATGTGAATTGAAAAATAGATACATTAGTCAAATCAATAAATAAATATGAAAATATATTTCTACTATGAAAAACCATCTTGGCTACTGTGTCCTCCAACTTGGACAGAGAAAGCTGAAATATATAGCTGTAAAATATGGCTTGCCGTGTCAACTAGCCAGTGCCTGCAGCCTAAAAGGAATTTTGAGCACTGGGTAAGTAGTATTTCATCAACAAAATCATAAAATAAAGACATTAAAATGAAGGAATGATTGAGTGCTGCAGGACGTTTGTAAAATCACCCTTCAGTCTGGGGCTGGAGTAGTTTAGTATTAGACATTGCATACTTTTCATATAAATTTGCTTACAAATAGCATGCCTTAACAAGCAATATTGCCAGACTGCCCCTGTAGCAAATATTTTTTCACTATGTTGCTAAACAAACTCTGCTCATGTATTCCGTGGCATGGCTGCAGTCGGTATAAATAATACATCTTTAATATTACAAAAAGAATACAGTATAAACCTTCACATGGAGCATTAAGACCTTGTAATGAGGGAAGACAGGTTCTGAGCCACTGAAAAACTGTTCTCCTTGCAGAGGTTCACCCTTGAAGCTTTCTGGAGACTGGGTCTACTCTGTAGGATGCCAGGGTGAATCCAAGGCTTCTTCCAATGGAGCGAAACCTCTTTGGGTGTTCCCCATTCCAGCAGCAGCAAAATGTGCCCCTTTGCATTTATCTCTGTGCAACCGTTCTTGTAACAGAACTGCACCTTCAAATTCCTCTTTAGAAGCCAATATAAAACCTCTGTGGGCTGTGGATCAGTACCAGCAGTTCAATACAATGAATGCGCTAATTGTTCCTCTTACATGTTCTAGAAATAAACAGACTTCAGTGCTCCTTTTTTAGCTGACATACAGTTCAGAAAAGACAAGCTTTCCATTTCCTTTCAAGTTCCTAATTAGCTATATAAGCGAATGACAAAACTACAGACTTCACCAAAGTTTATTTGCATTTTTTCTACCTTGACACATTATGCAAACATGGAGTTGTCATTTGCATATGACAAGAATATTGTTTTATTTCAAGTCACTTCAAATGGTGGTATACATTAAAAGCGTTAATCAACGTACGAGGTGCTTTATGCACTTTGTGGGCTGCAGTGTTACTTTTGGACGGATGCTCAGCTGTACATTTGGGGTGTGAACTCAGCTCTGTGCATAACCATCCTGAATGCCCTTGTTGAGACGTCTTTGATGTGAGATTTGAATTACGAGTGTGCTTGGCACTCCCTGTCAGCCTGAGTGGGTTGAGACTTCACATTGGAAAAATGAAAAGGAAGTAACTGTGGACTGAGGAACAATAATTTTGGTGTGGCTTGTGGTGTAACAAGTACCAAATACCGACACAGCAATTAGAAGGTGTCGGAGGAAGGCAAAACGCCATTGAAAAAAGCATAATTTAAGTAACATTTCCCTTTCAGGACAAGACCCGCTTGCAGTCAATAGGAGCTGAGGATATTGCATCTCCTTGCTAGCACTGAGACACCTCCTAGAGGTTCCCCATGGCAGCTGTGCCATGCGTGGGGCATCTGCAGCCCTGCCAGGGAGGGTTGGCCCCAAGCACAAATGTCCTTATTGTGCAGCTTTATTGTATTCGCAGCAATGTGCTTTGCTGGCAGTGGTGAGGCAACTTCAGAGGTAATACCCCGGAATCTCTTCCTGTTATATATAGCTATAGCTCTTCTGGATAATGTGATTATTCCTTCCATTAAAGGAACTAAATAATGGTGTTAGATTTTGCTTTCTTTTTCTATTTTATTTTTAGTGACCCAACCAGTTTTTTTTGTGTGTTCTTCTTTATTTTCTACCGAGGCTGGAATTATTCTTTTGCAGAAATCTAGAGGTCATTTATTACACAAAGCACCTTGCGCTTCCAGAAAGGAAAGGCAGCAGCTTTAGCTGTATTTCTTGTGTCTGCTTCCTCATTGCCTGAGTGTGAAAACTTTATTGCTCATTATCTACTGGGCTGTGATGAAGTGACAGATGATTTATTGGGAGCCAAAAACTGAGTTTCAATGGTGACCATTTTTATCCTTTTGTGTTGCAGCCTGCCAACCCCTCTAACTGCTGAGGCAACAAATAAAGAAAACTCAGTGCTGGAGGGCCCTGCGACCATCACTCATAAACGTCCGCGTTTCAGATCCCACTCTGTTTCTAATTTGATTCAATTCCCTTTTGTTGCTTAAAAATTCAATTTGTTTAATTGAGCTGTTTGACAGTAAAATCTGAATTCCATGCATTTTAACCATTCATATTAAATTTCCCTCCGCATAGTACTTTTATTAATGCACTTTAAAAGAGGTCACTTTAATTTAAATTTGGTGACCTTACAAGCTTATAAAAAGATCTATACGCTATCCTTCTCAAACCGAAATTAAATTGAATAAATGGAAGATAACGTTACAATAGATATTTCCAACCGAGGGTTGGGGTTCTGCAGGAAGGAGAGCTGCACTGCAGTGCTGGGAAGGGCGAGCGTCGCTCAGCCTCTTTTCCACGGGACAGCAGTGCTGGTGTGAGGAACTTCCCGTGATGCATCCAACCCCATTCTGAGAGACCCCGTTGCTGGAGCTGCATCCCCGTGGGCCGTTGTTCAAGAAGTGCCCTTTCCTCCGTGCCGCTCATTGCTTTGTAAAGAGGGTTGCCTCGTTTCTGACATTTAAATAGCCGAGCATCTTTTCCTTTAGGATTAATAAGAAACACTGGAAGCGGCGCGAGACTTGAAGATTTAGTAAACTTTAATCTGTAAAATTTAATAGCAATATCCAAGTCATTATGAGTAGGTAGGATGCCGTATGGCTTTACAAACACTTTTAAGCCGTGAGTTATGTTACAAGAATGGGTTTGCTGTGTATCATTATGTCCAGGTAAATGCCAGGATGATGACATAATTGGTAGTTGGGAGTAAAATACAACCTCTGTAAAATGTTACTAAGGTAAATGTAGCGGGATTGTAATTCATTATACATAAACATGACTAGCAGTTATTTATCATTTTATGAAATATAGAATAACCTGAGCTGGTAGTGCTTCGCTGTTTCTTCCTTACTTTATTTGGAATTGTAATGACAGTCTCGTGGCGAGGCTCCCTCCTTTATTTCCCTGTAATGATTTCCCCACGCTGCACCCTGAATCCACGTGAGGTTCCCTCCTGCCGTACTCTCCGATGGTCCTCTTGATATACAAAGTCCTAAAAACTAGCCTCATTAAGAATGATATCCTGCCAGCCTCAGACAGTGACAAATTTATGGCTTTGGATTAAAGGTCATATGGGCATTTCAGCCATTAAAACAGTCCCATTCCATAATACCTGAAACCTTAAGGAAATACATTTTTGCACACAGATGCCTGTTATGTTTCTGCTAAAGACATACAGTAATAGTTTGAAAGCAACAAAAGCCTATTTTGTACCTGTTCAGCTTGCAAGTGTGTTAGCCCTAGGCTACTGTTTAACTTTTAACCCTCTTGTTCACACAGCGTACATGCATAAAGCTACAATGTACCACATAATGAAGCAAAGCTAGCAACATTTGTTTTATACTGTTTGCTATAGGACAGCTTCGCCCTGTTCTTTAAAATCCGTTTGGAAAACAAAACAGAAGCGAAGGCGTTTTCCTACGCACTGAGTGATTACGCTGCTTTTTGCACGCATTTAATCGCAGAGCTGCTGTGTGCTCCGGGTACCAACAGGGCTTTCAGGTAAAAAGAAATAATTCAGCACAAAAGGATTTTGAAGAAGAATTTCTTTCGCAATTCCTTTTCGGTGTCTGATTTTAAACCATTTTATCAAGCTTCCACTGTATGTGCCAAACACTCTCTTGTCAGGTGTAGGATGAACTACAGTATAACTGTGAGATATTTCTTTCCCTCATAACAATCTTGAGCCATAGCCTATGATGAATTATTTGTACCATCGCAAGGAAATTCCCCTCTTCTGCACTTAAACCCAGCAAAATTACACACCAATTGTAGCAGAGAAAACATCTGATGTGACAGCTGTATGGCACACGGAGATCCATTGGTCCATTGGTTAATCAGCAGATTTTAATGGTGCTGGGGAATATATGGTAGTGGTGTCCTGAATTAGAAATAGCTCTGTGTTCTCACTAATAGGACAGATCTTCTACCTGGAGATGAAGGATTCCTGCTGTTTTAATGCTTCAAATGTTTAAAATGAAGGAAAAAAAAAAAAAAAAGGAAAAAAGGAAAAAAAAAA
>JACDJE010000048.1:1623467-1654937 GCA_016647715.1 Pavo muticus
CTTCCCCTTCCCCCTCCCCCTTTCCCTTCTCTTCCCTTTTTAAATGCTTTTTTCCTCCATCCATGGAGCTCCCCCCACACCACAGAGAAGCTTTAACCATGGGCACAGTTGGGTTGCAAACACTGTGCATGTTGGGCAGAGATGGATGGTGGCAAAATGCAAAAGTCCGAGCTCTGGTTATGCTTTCTTGACCTACTTTCATTACAGACACTCTAATTTTAAGAGAATAGAAAAGGAAAAGGGAAATCTTCTGAATCTCTTTGGAGCTTTGATGGGGTGAATGAGACTTGTGTGGCCACGTGAGTCAGGGCTGCAAACCTTTCAGCTGCCTGGTTCCCACCGAGTGCTCCCTGGGTGAGCCATGGCTGACATAAGCACTTTAGTCAAGGCACGCAGGATCCTGCAGCTGAGCAGAGACTGTTGTTATTATTTACTGCTATTTCTAATAATTACTGCCATACAGTTGGACCTAAAACTTCATTTATTGTGTCATAGAATCATAGAGTCGTGGATTCTATGAACGTTCCCTGCTCTGAAATCAAAAAAAAAACTTCTTGATAGTGCATTTAAGCAAAGCACAGCCGCTTTCTTTTACTTACATTTCAAAGATGTGATGTGGTGGTAGAAGCAGGGAGGTGCCTTCACCTGAGCCTTGTCTCAGAACCACGAGAAGCTTGAATGCTGCTGGGAGCTCTTGAATCCGCTGCTCTTGGCACTCTCTTTGTGGTCATTTGTGTTTAGGAAGTTTACTTTTGGTATGTGATGATCAGCTGTTGGGGAGAGTGTTTAACCAGAGACTGCAAATGAGGATTTTGTTTTCTCTTGAAAATATTTGTCATAGGTGATGCAATGAGGGGTTTTAGATGAAATTTTGGAGTGGTATATGCATGGTCTGTATTTCAAGCTCATCCTGGATCTAGATGCGCCTTTATTTAACATTCGAAATCAGAAGCTATTTAAAACCTTGGGTTAAAAACTATCTCTGTATGATGGAAAGGTACTATTGAAATCTCCATCTTCAAATACTGCTATTGTTCCTTCCTGGCAGAAGAATCATTCATGCTTGCAATTTTATCTTCAGCAAGTTTTCATATGTCTGAAGAGAGAAAAGAGGAAACATGGAAGAAGTGCTTGCATGGTGGCTTGCCTTGGATGTTATTTGTACCTGCTTGCTTTGCAGGTGGCACTGGGGGTGAGGATCTGATGGCATTCTGTTCTGTGAATGGTTACAGCAAAGGGAGAGCCCTGCTTGAGTGCAGCTCACAAACACACATAGAAGGGATAGGGAGGGAAAACAGAAGGTAATGAACTGCTGGTGAGCAGGATAAGTGGAACAGACAGCACAGGAGCTTCCCAACCATAGCGGATCTTTCTTTTGGTTGTCAGTATCACAACAGAGGTCATCTGAAGGTGGAATAAGAAGTACGCAGGATGGATGGGAAAAACATAATGGATAACAACACTGACACTGTTTATAATTATATAAGTAGCTTAGGATGGTTGTTGGAAGGAGGCACAAAGCCTCTATTCTTATAACAAGTAGGTGAAGCTTGACCTGTTCTTTGTCCTGTTGTGCCAGAGATCGGTGCTGAGGAACAGGGCAGCCTTTTTGAAGCCATTCAATTTAGATTATTTAACCACACAAAAGCGAATGAGTGCTGATGGACAAGTGGACAGATCTATCACATTGAACTTCTGCCCACGTTCATGGCTGTACCTTTCCTCTGAGACTTTGGACATCGTAAGAAACCGTACTGACAGATATGTTCCAGGTCATGGAATGCGATTATATGATCAATAACTCTGAAAGCAAACTCCAGGACCAGAAATAACATTTCCAGCACTGACGTGATGGAAGGATGCCACTAAAAGCTGGGTACAACAGCAGCTCTGGGCTGTTGAGCTTTGGCTACCTTCAGGGTTGGTTTTGCATTCCCACATGATGCAATACAGAATAAAGGTGTAGGTATGTGAGGTGGTGCCCTAGACACAGGAGGTGAGTTTCCACCTCAGCACCTTGGCCTCATGAGTGTCTGTGCCACATCATGGGAACGGCATGCTCTGGAGATGTCACCTCACACCTTGGGGAAGAAATGTGACAGTGCTGCAGTTTGGACAGAGCCAGGGCTGTGTGCCATGAAAGCGTTTAAACCTTCCTGCTCATATGCACAACTTTTACATATATCTAACTGTTCAAAAAGAGGGAAAAGATGGAAAAAAAATTGGTTATGATTTGGATTTCCACATTTTAAAGTCCTTAATCAGATTATAGTGAATGATGTAATTCACAATCTGTTTTCAAAAGCCTTTCTTGGCAAATGTGTAGATGATGCCAAAATTGGCCTTGAGAGGTGACTAGGTGTCATAGTTTGCAGAGAGATGTGAACATATGAAGGAACACATCTAACTGTCAGTGGGATTTATGTGAATTATTTGAGTGTTACTTGGAGAAAGCTGGCCTCACTCCTCTCACATTTACATCCACTGGATACACATTTTGCTTTGCTGAGTTTTCGGGCATCGTTAGTCCCCAGATCCTCACCTCTGTCTTGGCAGACAATAAGGAGCCAGAAACAAGAATGTTTCATTTCAGTATTTAAGCCTGCACATAGAGATAGAGCAAAAACAATTTGCCCCACACAAAGGCTTCGCATTCAAAATCTCAGTCTGTAAGTAAATATTTTGTAGATTTATATTTTCCTAAAAATTGCTGTTTCCAAATTGTAGGAAAAAATAGAAAGGCAAGATGGCTTCCTGTTCAATTTTGGTGCTCCCTACCCTTCTCTCACCACGACCTTACTCAAGGCAGCCTGCAGGGAGCTGCTTGCAGGAGAGGAGCCTGCATGTCCAGATCATGGCAAGGAGAATGGAACTAGATGATCTTTGAGGTCCTTTCCAACCCAAGCCATTCCTTGATTCTATGTCCTCAACCTAGATGAAGCTTGGGTATCCAAGAGTGGGCTTGTAAATAACCCATTCCTCAGTACTAGAATAAGGACCAGTAGTTAGATTTTGCTTTAGTTCTAGAATTCTAGTTATTGTATTTTGTAGGTGGTCAAACCTGAGGTGTTGGGTTGAGTCTAGCTCAATAAAAGGGCTCTGTTTTATTTTGAAGTTGGCGAACTACTGTATGTTCTTACGCTTCTTAGTATGCTGAGGCTTTAAAAAAGATAAAAATCCTTCATGTCCTTTGATTTTAATGTAAGGTTTTCTGAAAAAAGCATATGGACCATCCCTGGAGGTGTTGAAGAACCATGGAGATGTAGCACTTGGGGCTGTGGTCAGTGGGCATGGTGGGGATGGGTTGGAGTTGGACTTGGGAATCTTAGAGGTCTTTTCCATCCTTAATGATTTCATATTTCTATGATTCTATGATTATTATCCCTATCTTCTCATGGATAGAAAATAAGGCAAAAATAAGGGAAGCAGCACTGCATGTGGGGTTGATGGGTGTGAGCCGTTCCCTTCCCCAGCACTGCACACACTGGATGCCGTGGTGGCTCCGCCGCATCTCTGCAGTGGAACCAGTACCTGTGGCCCCCCGGGGATGCTCAGGGCCTCCCGTGGCTCTCCCCCTCCCCTGCTGCGCCCAGCAGAAATCCCGGCTGCTCGGCTTTGTGTCTGCTCCCAGGCGAGGTGTGGGGACTGCGGGAGGGGGAAGGCACACACGTACTGATATGTATGGGTATAAATACGGCGACGTAAAATATATGCACCCGCAAGCACGCGCAAACACAGAGGGAGATTTTTAACTCCACATTGTTGGGCTTTAATAGATTTAAATCAGGCTCTTAACACTATTTTAACATATTTTTTCTCGTGTTTAGTAACAACAGTCATCTTAAATCGTAGTGGCACATTGCCAGAGGGAAGAGAGGTGTTAATGAGACTCACTATAAATGGAAGGAGCGCGGGAGTGACAGTTCCGCGGAGCACTGTTGGCATCGGATCGAAGAGACAGGTGGTGGCACAGGGCTGACCGATCACCTCAGATAATGATGAAAGAGGAGTGACAGGGGTGAAAGATTCAAGGACCACTGAAGAAGCGCGCGGGGAGCGGGGCCACCCGGCAGGCATGGCCGAGCCCCGGCACACCGCGCACCGGTGAAATATGAGAGGGACTGATAAGGGGGAAGCAGGGTATTATCGATATCAGATGTGGAAATGAGTGGACTTAGTAACCTATCTACCATGTGGAGTAAGTATTTACGGTTTCCAGGACCAGAATCAATCAGGTTTGAAATTCATTCTTATTTGGCAGAGGAAATGTGCACTTAACCTTTCCACACGGGGTCTGCTGATGAATATTGACCCAGAAAAATATCCCAAAGGTGTTCGGTCCAACAAAAAGTTATTTAATAATTTTGTAAAGGATGGCTGTGCCGCGGGGACGAAATATTTACATCGGAAATCCTAACTTTAGATGGGTGCCGGACCGGGGTGCAGATGATTGCTGCACAGAGAGCCCTCCAACCTCTCATCGAGCAGCCATAAATCAGGGGGATGGAGGAGTTCAGACAGAGCAAATTCTGGTGACAGCCACGTGATGGACTCACAGGGGAGAAAATGAAAATTCATTCCCTGACAACCTGCTACAGGCTGCAGGTAGGGCGAGGGGAGAAGCTAAATAGATGTGGATCAGCGGCGAGGATGGCAACCCCCATCGTATGGAAATGCTCGGGCAGGGGAGGTGAAACCCGAAGCTGCACAAAATGCTAAAACGTCAGGGTGGCTGAATCACCTGAGCAAAGATTATATAAAAATGTAAATTGCCTGTTCCTGACCCAATCGCGTTTAAAAATGAAGGGACAAAGAGTGACAGGAAAGGTGCTATTATTACAGATTCAGGGCGATGCACAGTCACTGCTCGGATTCCTCTCTAGCAGCGGCTGGGAGGCGAGCGCAGACGCTGCGAATAATTTTCCTGCAAGTGCCCTCTCTTATTTATACGTGCACAGTGAGCCCCGTCCAAGGGCTTTGGGGATGCGAGAAGCCATCTGTTGGGTTTATTGGGCTTCCGAGCAGGATCCATGCAAATCTGCTCGGTGCGGGGATTGCCGTCCCCCCTTTTTAATCTAGCTCAACTTGCTCAAGATTTTCAATGTGCGGTTAAAAATTAAATTCACTTTAAGAAAGATTATTTTATAAAGCTCTTCTCGCTTACGAGAGAGTGTAATGATCTCAACGAGGAGCAGGAATTGCTCTGAACGCACGAGCTGCTTGGCTTTACAAAAGATCTCACTAATGGGCTAGATCAAGTATTGTTATCCCTAAAATTAAATGCCACTGTTTAAAACTCCATTTTTAGAAGAAGAACTTGCCATTAATAATTTTTAAGGCTCTTGATTAAATAACTAGAAGTGCATTATTATTGGGTTAATAATTACTTGAGATATGTTCAGATTTTGGTCATTCTCCTTGCATTATTACGGCACAGAGGCAAAATTTCACTCATATATTTGACTTAAACGACAGTCTTTTGGGATTTGCAACAGAAATTATAACTTCTGCTGCAATTTACATGTTAAGTTCTGTAACCCCGTGATAGTTCAACCATTTGTAAAAGAACAGTAGGTGGCCTAGTGGTCTAATATTCAATGAATAATTTTATCTTACATCAAGCACAAGGTCCAGTTTAATGTTTCATTACATTAAAATTGCACTGGGTGACATAAACTTTGTAATTAAAAGAGCATAACTTTTCTGAAATGCTATAGATGACTCTTGTGAAAAATCAGCATGTTTAATCAAGCCATTATGTTGTTATAAACTGCATCTGGCTATGTGTTCGTGAGGTGGTACCTGTTGGAAACAAGCTGTGTTTATGGTCACTGTCTGCTTATAACACTCCGTGATTTAATTCCTTGAGAATGTGCATCCAAGGTGCCACATTGTGGTACAGAATCTGCTGGAAAAAAAAGCAAAAAAACCCAAACCACATATAAGGGAAAGCAAGGTGCCATTGTGTTGGGATGCAGACTTAACCGCTTACAGCAGCGGGCGCGTCCCAGTGAGGTTGGATGTCTTGGGCTGCGTTTGCCTTTGGCAGAGCCCAGTGAGGTGATATGGTAGTGGGCAGGGCTCGTCCCATCCTGTGGAGCAGTGCAATGAGCTGCCCCCCGGCCGGAGAGCACCACGTTGCTGGGAGCAGCCCCGGGGGCACATCAATCTCCACCTCGAATTGCTTCTTAATGGCCCGGTAGCTTTCCAAAGGGAGCTGCACCACAGTCTGGTTTTGCATTAGCTTTTATTTGTCTTTCTAGATATTACCATTAGTCATCGTTAGTTATGAGGCAATGGCAGATATCAATTAGAAGATGAAGTATGACCAAAATCATGTGTTGGAGGTAATGGAGCTGCTGCAGTGTGCCGGCAGCACCCCAGGCAGGACATCTGGGCTTTTTGGTGCCCAGGTGGACAACTTTGGCTTTGTTTCTTTGCATTTTCTTCTTCTGGTTTCACTGGAATGAGCTAGAGCAATGAACTCCTCCTGGTTGAACTGGAGCATTGTTGGATTTTATGGACAAAAACTCTGGCATACCTCAGATCCTGGCTTCAATCTAAATCCCTTTATTTCCCATTTAAAATTAAAATATTTAACAAGTCTATAAGTATGAACAAGAGAAGAAGACTGCTGGGGGAAATGCTGGTCTTGGTGCCTGGAAGACACCCTTTATTGCCTTAAGATGGTTCTAGCCAGTGCTTCCTAAATGGCGCTCTCTGAGCTTGTGTTCAAAGAGCACTTTGAAGAGCAGGCAGGTAATGGGAGCTTCATTGCACAGATATGCTTATTGTCATAGTGGAAAAAACAGAGTAATTTTAATGGGTTCAGGAGACCCAATATATCTCACTTATTGTGCCACATACAGTTCACTAGATGCAGCATTAATTGATGCATGATACAGCACTTGTTATGATACATTACCTAGCTATGTTTTTGCTCTTTGAGGAAAAAGGCTGGTGTTAACCCCATGTTTTCTGTTGCTATTTTGATCCTGGGATGGCTGAGGCCTAACAATACATGGGTGGCATGGCATGGAAAGGGAAGGAGAAAGCAGATTTTACAGGTATGGAAAGGATTAAAAAAAAGAAAGAAGAAGATAAATAGACAAAGGTGGTTTGCAACAGCCACCTCCACTTGCAGCTGTCACCTCCCCAAGCCAAAAGCCCTCCCAAGCCTCAGCCCAAGCCCCTTCCATTGGCTCCAGATCCCAAAGCATGTCCCAAAGGAGCAAACCCCGCTGTCTGCAGCCCCCGCACGGATTCCCATTGGGGCACAGCACAGTTCCAGCTCTGCGAGCCAGCCACAAACGTGCTATATGTCCTGAAAATAAAAGCCCGGATTCAAACATGATGTATCTCCTTTGATTTCCATGCAGATACAACAGGGATGAATGTATCTATTATGTCTGGGACTGCTGGAATGTTAATTTTGAAAGTCATTTCTCTCAATCTATAATTATATCTTCTTTGTCAGAAAGTAGGAATTTCTTAGAGCAAAAGGGATTAATCTCAGTCACTGTTTTCAAACAGTTTGAGTTCGGTGGTTTCTGTAAGACTATCATTTCTTTTCTTTTAGCCAGTTAAATTTTGCCCGAGGCTGACGTTTTATATCCAGAGTAAATCTTACTAAAATTAAGAAACAGAACATACAGCTGCCCTTATTCCCGGCCCACAGATGTTACCAAAATCTGATTAAAAAACACTTAATCTTCTGCTGCACCTTTTCATTAGTGTAATAATCATTTTTTTTGCCAAATATCAGGCAGAAGAGGGTGGAAAAAAAAAGTGAAAAATATAGGGTTGTGATGATCAGCATCTTTGAAAAGACTCGTTGAACCTAGTGGGAGAAATGAGGACTTGGGGTAATCCATGTGCTGAAATTTTTTTGCTTCTTTTTCTAGAAAATGTGCAATTTGGTCAGGCAGAAAAAATTGAACAGAGCCTTCCAAGCAATAAATCACTGGATTGCTGGTGACATTCATACAATGCGGATATAGTGTTAACTGTATGAGTCAGACAGCCCTTACTGCACTCAGCCTGTTCCTAGGAGGTGACCTTGCCACGGTGTAGTAATCAATCATTCTGGCACAGGACACACTGTTTTTGTTTAATATTACACTATTGGAATATATAGTAAACAAAGTGCAAAGGAAATTTCGAAAGCAAGCACTATATAAGGTGTGCTGTAATATTTTGCAGCCTGAGGAGTGCCAACAGCATGCTCGGCACCGTCTGTGTGCCTCCCCATTACTAACTTTAGGCTGTTAGCAGCAGCAAAGCGTGTGTGACTCTGCTCAAATACTTCAACTGTCTGCACAGCTCGAGAGGAACAATTCAATGGAAATATGAAGTTAGGATTACAAAAAAGATTTACTACCGCAAGACACTGCGGTCTAACATTTCTTATTTTGGCACTTTTATACAGCGTATACATCACGATTTTCCCAGCCAAATGATAGAACAGCAACATCCCGAACTGCCTGAAAAAAATTAAGCAAACAAATCTTAATTAACTAGTAAAAATTCTTTCAGTTTACGATAAGCGAAGTGTTACTGCTCATAGCCAAGAGGTTATATTGGATTTCCATGCATGAGTTATACCATGAGCCAGTTAATTCATGAAGTTTGCTGTCAGTGAATAGGGTAAAGGAAGACAAAGGCAAACTCTTTAGAATGAGGGAAAGGTAAGTGAAATATATTTGGTTTTTACCGTTTTCACATATAGTAGAGATGAAAGATAATGCAGCGGTAATTGAGTATATAAAACTACCTTGTCAGAGAGGTGGCATTAATGTTGAGGTTGCTCTCAATTTTTGCAAGTGCAAACCACTCTGTACGTGCTGCAAAGAGGTGAAGAATCAAGTCTGATTTTGTTAGGTATAAATGCAGACATACATCATTTTCTCAATACCGCAGCCTACTTTTATTATCTTATGGTCCTGGAGCCACAGTGAGCCATGTGATGTTGTGGAGGGGCACTGCCTGAGGAAACCAAACACACCCTCCGTGAACAAAACCCCAAACAGTGGGGAAAGGGAGTGATATATGAGCATACAACAATATGGCCATGGAGCGCACAGGGAGAGAGTTGTGGTGCTTCCCAGGTGAGCTGTTGGATGCTCTCAGTGTGGGGCTGAGGCTGCTCACACACTGCTCCCAAAGCTCTCTCAGTGAAAGTGGAGATGCTGCTGTCCAAACTCATTGTGTTTTCATATTTTTCCATACTGTTTGGGATATGAAACTGTTCGGATAAATTTTTGAGTGGCTCCAAGGGGAATATAATAAGTCCCAGGTACAGACCCATGGCTCAGCCTGGTGGCTGGTGAGATGGGCAAGGACCAGCCTGTTAGAAACCCCATGGGCTGGTGGGCCTTGATTTTAGAAGCAGTGCCAACACCTGGTGGAGATCTGGTAGTCTCCATATTATCACTTCTTGTCCCAAACTGCCTTCAAGGTGATGCTGGTGGTGAATATGGTGTTGAGCTCTATCATCTGACCCACAGAACGTAAATGTGCATTGATATAAGTCTGTGGGCTTCATCTTGTCATTATTTATTGCTCTTCCTAAGGAGCCAGAAGGTCTTGGCATCACTAGCAGCTAGATATTTTCATGGAGAAAGCTGTTTTGCACCCAGCAGATCAATGTGGGATGCGTGAAGCTGTGCACAAATTATGGATTCCATCTTTTCGTCTCGTGTTCAAATTTCTGAATTTCAGCCAAAGAAGGGGAAAAAAGCCTCTAAGTGCTCTCTCAATTGGCCCATGAGCTCATGGGTTTCTTCAGTTTCAATATATATGCAGCTGAATGTAAGAAGACCCAGCATTCTAGTAAAAGCTGAAATCAGTGTAGGTTTACATGGGTGTACCTGAAAGCTTGGTGTGATATTAGGGAAAGCACCAAATTACATACGTTTCCCAGGACACTTAATTTTGCAGTGAGGTTCTTGGCTACAACAATTTTGTTTATCTGCCATCGGTGCTAAATACCAAGCAGATATTTTCCTGAAAGAAGGTATTGCAGAAACATACATCAGTTATATTAAGAAACGTACTTTGAAACTTTCAGTTTATTAGTTTCATATAGGTATTATGGTTCTTTGCAGTAAATATTACATTGTAGTAAATATGCTTACTGTTGGATGCCAGCTGCTAATGTTCAGCCTTGTGTTGGTTTTATCTCAGTTGTTTAATCATTCTACAAATAAATGCATACAGTCAAGACCGTAATGCTTTATGTTATGTGAGCATTAATTAGACATTATTAGCCTTCATATGAAGAATGAGCTGTTATTGTAAGACGTTCAGCAAAGACCTAAAATAATAAAG
This sequence comes from Pavo muticus, assembly GCA_016647715.1. Classification (NCBI taxonomy): domain Eukaryota; kingdom Metazoa; phylum Chordata; class Aves; order Galliformes; family Phasianidae; genus Pavo; species Pavo muticus. Next base: position 1,633,797 of record JACDJE010000048.1, read on the forward strand.
TTCTGCTTAAACTTAAGGCATACTCTTTCTTGGCAAATCAAAACAAGGAAGCCAAAGAAATGCACGGGCGAGTTAACCTGCGTGCAGTGCATAAACACTGTAAAACAAGTTCCATCCCAGAACCACATCACATACCCACTGCAGTGCCTCAGATCACGATGGGAGGAGAAATCACACTCTGGTGCTGCTGCTGTGTCCCACCGCCTCTATGCAGAATGGGTGTCAGGGGCTGTTTGCATGAGGGAGGATTAAGCTCTCACCCCCTGCTGTGTGTGTTAATTTATTGCTTCAGACATTTTCATCGCTGGTTCATTTTCACACGCTCAGCTGAAGCTGTGTGGTGTGGCTGTGGCTCGGGCATGGAGAGGTGGCTTGAGTCCTGGGGATGGGGATAGGGATGTGCCACCCACAGGGACCAGGGACACAGCCCTGCGTGGCACAGCCCTGTTGAGGTGGGACAACAGAGCCAGCAGTGACAAGCAAGGAGATTGCGATGCTGCTTCAGATCCCAGTGCTAGACGTCTCTCAATAATAGCATTATTTCCGTGAGAAAATAAAGGGTCACCGCCGCACGCCAGCAAGATAAAAAATGTTGTGCTTGTTTTTTTTTTTCCTTTCTCCTCTGGTTTTGCTTGGTGATTATGTAGAACCTGCTGAAAAGGTGTTTATTTCTGTTTGTAAATTGAATGCGCTGGGTGTTTTTCTGCAGCTTTGCCCCGGGCTCTGTTGGATATGTTGATGGAGCTGCAGCCGAGTCAGACACCAGAGGCACATACACGCAGGGAATCCAGCTGCAAAACAAAGCCACGTTTTGTCACTTCATACCTCTCAAAAGTCCCACTCTGTGCATTGAAAAAGTGAATTAATTTACAGTGCAAAAAGAGTTGCTGAGATGGAGGGACTGGGCTATCCCAAGTGCTCAGGCATCACAGGGCACCAGCCAGAATCCACCCCAGAAATGCATCCCTTCTCCATTCCTTCCTCCTTTGCTCACTGCTGATGCTTCCCAAAGCCATCCATCCTGAATAGTTCTCCTGCACCCACTTCTCACCCCTTTTGAGATGGGAGCGTGGGGAAGGCCCTGCTGTGCCATATTACACATGGGCACTTCCACGGCTTTAATTTCACACACATATATTGCAAATACACAAATAAATTCTCCCATACCATTTTATTGAATTTCTAGTAAGTTGGCAGAGTAAAGTGATTTTTAACACTTCTCGATTGGATTTATGATTTCTATGTCATCCACCCTCCTTCTGACATTAGGAAATGTTCAACATGAGGGAATCATTCAATGGATCTTTTAACTACACTATAAAACATTTTAGTCTCCTTTCTTTCAGAAATCCATAAATGGCTAATTTAATCTGAGCCTTGCAGCAGGAGCCCTCGGTTTCTTCTGCTAATTACGTGGCTGAGTTTTGGTGCTCAAATTATTAATGGTATGTTGGGGACAGGTAGGCAGCAGGCTGTCAGGGGTCAGTCACCAGGTCATGACTTCATTTTCGCAGCACTCAGTTCATCTGCTCGTGGTTCCTCTTCATGGGACATCCAACATGGCATCCCAACATCTTGCTTTCAGGATTTCCAGATAAATCATAGAATGGCTCAGGTTGGAAGGGACCTCAGAGATCACCTAATTCCAGCCCCTGAAATCTAGGAACTTCCTGCATTATACTTTTCCCAATCTGACATTTTCCAGCTGCCCAGAGCGGGGAGTTACTCTTCCCCCTACCTGACCTACTTTGCTTTCCTGACAAATTAGGACCAAACCAACCACCACAGAAAAAGCTTTCCCAGCCACGTGCGCTGTGGTGTTGACTGAGCCTTCCTTCCCCCAAAGCCAGTCCAGCTGAAGCACATTGCAATTTCAAAGCCACACTGAGCTGGGCGCTGAGAGCAGGCAGGGCTGCACAGTGCCTGTGTGCAAGCAAGCACGGCCCCGCTTTGCCAAAGCTCCAGGTAATTACTTCTGCTAAGCCTTTTGTTCGTCTGGCCTCCTGAAACATGAGCTGGTAGGGCTTTGTGCTTTCCTAGGAGGTTTCTTGCTGAAGGGAGCATAGTTTCTTCATTGCGTGCACGAGCTGTGCCTTGGAGCAAGTGGTGCAACATTTTCTCTCCTGTGGACAACAAAAGTAGATCTACAGTTGTTGTCCTCCTTGTTCCTACACTGAGCGGTTCGAAGCCTGGACCAGTCCAAACCCTTTTGAGGGACTTGGTGGTTAGATTTTTTGTTCTGGTCCCTCCTGTTGCAGAAACAGACTGGAAACAGAGTTACAGCAGCATGTTTGCTGGCCTGGGAGGGCTGAGCACTTGGATTTTCTGTTGGAGGAAATTTTGGAGGCGAGAATTATGCAGTGGTGTCAGGGTGAGGGAGCTGCTGCATCTCCTGGCTGCTCTGCATGGACGGTATCAAAGGAACCTGCAACAAAAACATTTGAGTTACAGAAGAGGAAAGATGGGTAAAAAATAAGTTGATGGATGCACTAAAATAAATTCCTAAAGCAAAGATTTTAGAATTGTTTTAGTAGTTTTATCTGCATACAGAAATACTTAAACCTCTGGACTCCGTACATGGTTTTATTGAAACTCATTTGATCTGGTAATTGCCCAAATCCACCATTCTTACAGTTTTTTCATGTGTTGTGGTTTATACAGTGAGTAATTTATTCTGCAAACACAATTTCTGTGTTCCAGCCAAAACCAGGAAATAAAAACAAACGTCTCTCCAAACCTGGATCTTTGACTTTCTCTGCATGTCAAATCTTCACACCAGCAATTATATCTCTTTCTAACAAATGTATACATTTAATAATTGGATACCGTGTGATTATGAAGGATATTATAAGGAGAGAAAAACATGCTATCTAACTGTGTTAGGTCTGTGCTTTGAGCAGTGCTGAGTAATGACTTCACTGTGCCTCCTTGGGGCACAAGCCTCCTGTCTGCACTTCCAAGCACATCCTGAACTCTGGTGTTCCCTGCAGCATGCCCTGCACTGATGACACTTTTCTGATGGTCTTGAGTATATTTTCCTCTTTTTAAGGCTCAGGTTTCAGCTCTCATCATGCACTGGGGCATTTGCCCCATGCCCCCTCATTCATCTCCCTCTCCCCTCTGACGCTCAGTCATCTTCCTGCTCTCCTTTCCCCTTTGGGTGCTCATTCCTTTCAGGTGCATTTTCTGCACCAGTTCCCTTTCCTTCTTGGGTCCTCACTGCCCTCTTGGTGCCACCTCTGTGTGTCCCTTGATGGAGCATCTCAATTTGCAGGTGTCACCGCATAGACCAACTATATTCTACCCTGAAACTTATCTTAATCTGTAATAATCAATATCAGCATGCAGAACCATATGCACCATTAACTACAATTTACATCTGATAATACACTGTTTTTCTTCATTAGGATGCCGCTCCCATCACAATGCACTTACTTGGGGAAAAGCTTGGTGATGGAAAGCCATTGTCCAACCTCTTTTCCTGGAGCACAAACCCTGGTCTGTGTTCTCTTCCCTGGATTTGGATGGCAAGCTGGAGTGATTTTCTTCTTGAATAACCAGAAGTCATTTTTCAGTCAAGTTACTGCTGATTTAACTGGGGGTAAAGGGAGAAAACAGTGAGAAAGGAGCTGGCTGACTGGCAGATACCACCAACTGCAGAGCACAGAGCACACGGTGATTGGGGAGCACAGGTTAGGAGAGGACAGTGAGAGCACAGGGAGAAGAGTTAACAAAGCCCATGGAAAAGTATTATTTCTTAACTGGTTTAATTCTCAGGGGCAAAAAAATGCATGGATGTGTAATAGTGTGGAAATGCAAGCAGAAGCTGCAGCCATGCACTCATGCACATCCCCACATAGTTCTGTGTCTCAGGCTCAGGACTTCTGGAAAATGTACACAGTGACAGAACTATTCAGGCTGGAAAAGCCCTCTGAGATCCCCCAGCCCAACCACAGCCACCCCACCGTGCCCACTGCCCACATGCCTCAGTGCCACATCCCCAGGGGATGAACACCTCCAGGGATGATGACCCCCCTCATCCCTGGGCAGCCAGTGCATTACCTCTCTTTCTATGGGTGAAATTTTCTCTAGAAAAAAATAAATTTTCTGTAGATTTTCACTCTCTAGAGGAGAAATTTTTCCTAATATCCCACCTGAATCTCCCCTGGCACAGCTTAACGCCATTACCTCTTGTCCTGTCGAATGGTCCACAAGAGTAAGGGATAAAGCATCCCTCCTCCTCCACTTGGGTGCGGTTGCAGAGGGGTGCAGTGCAGTGCCAATAACCACAGAGCTGATGGCGGTGCTGGCATTATGGCACGCATCTCGCAGCAATAAGCTTCGTGATTCTCTTCAACCCACTGAAGTTGAAGGAAGAGCAAAGGCCTTTTCAAGCTTACTTTATCTTCTTGCTTCTAAAGTGAGACTAATCAAGTTTATATACTTTTAGCTTATTATTAGCCCGGCAGAGCTTCTGGCACTCTTTACAGCTTTTTTTGACATGAAAGTTAGTTACACCTACTGTACTTAGAGTGACTTCACTTTTCTTGCGATAAATCCTGAAAATTAATATACTGTATCCTCCAGATTACAAAATGAAAGTGTCCTCGACATTGTGAATGCTCTGGCTGTGGAATGCTGCCAGTAAAAGGAAAACTGATGTCTTAATGATCTTTGTTAATAAAAAGAAGAGGCTGGGTAGTAAATTTCTCGGATAATCTGTCAGGCTTTTCCTTTTTAACTTTTTTTTATCCTAAACTCAAACTGACATGTATTTCAAAATTTATGGCAAAGTAGAAGAATCCTTGAAAATAAAATGCATTCGCCATAAAATAATAAGGAGAATCCAAAGAGCAGAGCTGGTCCTGCGTTCCTCATATGGCCCAAGATCCCATTGGCCTTAATGGGGAGTTTGACTGTGGGAGGAATGCAAGCCTGGGCCCTGGGCGCTGAACATAGGTTACATTCTTTCTTAAATTAAATGAAACAAAATAATGAAATCTTTTGTTAAATTATTTGCTGACTTGACTTCCTGATTTGGTAAATTAAGAAAAAGTCAAGCTCTGAAACAAGCAACTATTCTTGTTACAAAGGGTAGCACTGGTGGCACTGGTGTCTTATTGAAGACAGATCTGCTTAATTACAGTTCCCACTGTTTGTTAAGATAACGAGTGCCAGCTGTTTGATAGTGGTGGAGCCTGCAGAAGGAAAAACTGGCTATCTCTGTCATTTCCATGCAGGCCCAGGATCAGACTTGCGTGTCTATAAAATCATATAGGAGGCAAAATAGCTGAGAAGTGCACTCGCAATGTGTTCCGCAAATTTGGGCAGAGCATTTGCCAGTGCACTTGGAGCTCTACCATCTATATCTAAAGCAACTCACCATTGGGAATATAAAGTCAAAGCAGAAAAATTGAGCATTTAATGGACTACCATTATTGTTGAAATCACAATGACAGGCCGTGATCTTCAAGTACAATTTTGATCCTTATGTAGTAACTGAAATTACAGCATTTCATACTCTGACTATATTATAGGGAATAAAACATCTGTCTAAATATTGGAGATATAAAATCCTCAAAATAAAGATATTTGAGAATATCTTGCGCAGAGCACCTTTCCACCTGCTTGCTTAGTATAATGCAGTCATTATGGCAATAAATGTTTCTAATAAAGTATGAAAATGGATTGTTTGCTTTGCTGCTTGTATGAACTCTCATTTCTCTTTTTATTATATTGAATCTGACATTTGCTTACCCTTTATCAGTAGAATATTTAATCAACTCCAATCTGTAAGAAGCAAGAGGAATTTCTATTTTATTTAAAACCTGTCCCACATGAAAAAGGACTGGGAAATAGGTCATGCAGTGTATGGGAAGTGTGAGAAGTGTTACAATGCTGAATATTTATCCAGCCTGCAAAAGAGACAGTTCTGAACTTGCACAGTACCGTTCCACTCTGCTCCTATTGTTTAAAATACTGGTAAAATGATTTAGTGGTTAAATGTTTCTAATTTTTATTCACAGTACAGGATCTACAGAATTAAACCCCTGTCAGCTTTATTTATTTTCTCTGTCAGAGTATTTTCTTGCACTTTTTGCCATATAACTCTTAAGAAATGCTATATCCGTATCAATAGTAATTTATTTGGGCTCTTGTCCAAAGCACTCAACGTAAACAGTCTGTGTTTCCTCTCCATCTGTATTTTGGCTAATCCTCTGCTTTAGACAATCTAATGACAAGTGCTGGTTATCTGGAGGTACATGGTTTTCAAACCAGCGCACCATGATTTATGGTTCTTGTTTTATGGAAAGTATCACAAGCTCGCAGAAGTGAAAGCTTCCAAATAAGCACCTAACTTCTGTAATAAATGCAGCTAACAACATGTCTGCAAATATATAGCAAACAGAGTGAGTGATGTCTTATTATACTTGCCACAGTTTGACTTGGTCTGGTTTTATTTATGAATATGTCTTGCATCTGTTTCAAATTTCAGACCCATTCAGTTTCTCAAATGCTCTCCCAAACAAGCTTGTGCTGAACTTTATTAATTACCTTAATAAAATATTTGTATCAATTTTACTAAAGATCCGCAATGCCTCTGCTGCAAGCAGACATTTTTTAATAACTGAATTAAGAGGAATAATTAGAGGTAGCACTGGAATGGTTTGGAGATGTCCAGATTGTATAAAAGAGGAGGGGGGACGGGCAGAGTACAGCTAACTGTACAAGAGCAAAGGGACGTATGATTAAATTAAAGGGCAATGCTTTGTGAACAAACAAAAGGAAATCCTTCTTCATACAATACATAGTCAATCTGCCGAATTCTCTACCGCAGGGGGTCATTGAAACAAATGCTGTGGCAGGGTTTCAAAGAGGACTGGATAATTTTATGGTTGTTATTAAAACACATAGCCCTGGAGCTCTGATAACGATGAGGGCAATCAAACCTCACACCACAACCCATGGAGGGGATGTTGTGCAGGACTGTCCCTGTGTGCTGGGTGGGGCTGGATGGGGGCTTCGTGCACTCTTGATGCAGTGTGGGGTCCATCACTGATCTCCTGCCTTCTCGGTAAAATTCTCTTAGTTTGCTCTCAGAGAGACCTTGTGAACAGCAAAAACAAACAAACAAGCAAGGAGCTGATCCTCGAGACCTGAGGAGCACTGGGGATGAAGAGAGCATGGCTAGTGGAGTGCCAGCCTCTGCCCAGGCAGGTGGCTCCGGCTGCGTCCAGCTGTGACTGTAGGTCACTGCTTAGGTCTAGAGGTGATTCCAGAAAGTGGGGTGTCCTTCCAACCTGGTTGCACTGGGAGCATCAGAGCCTCAGGGGACCTCAGGACATCATCTAGTCCAACCTCCAGCTAAAACAGGTTCCCTAGAGTAGGTTACACAGGAAAACTTCCTGGTGAGTTTTAAAAATCTGTGCAGAAGGAGATTCCACAGCCAGTCTAGGCAGCCTGTTCCAGTGCTCTTCACCCTCTTTTCAATGAACCCCAAGGTACTTTTGGCCTTCTTAGCTGCCAGGGCACACTGCTGGCTCGTGGCCAACCTGTTTTCTATCAGGACAGCCAGGTCCTTCTCAGCAATTCAGTCCCTAATGTGTGTTGATGCATGCAGTTGTTCCTCCCCAGGTGCAGGACCTTGTTGTTGGGCAACAAAGGCAAGAGACCTTGTTGGACCAGGTTTCTCTCTGCCCAACTCTCAGCCTATCCAGGTCTAGCTGAATGGCAACACAGCCTTCTGGTGTGTCAGCCACTCTTTGTTAGCACACGGTGCAGAAATATCCGTGACTCCAACTGGACAGTATGTCTCCTTTCAGGGAGGCTGTCAGCACAATTTATGAAAGTCTGATTTCTTATTTCACTTCTGTGCAGGAGTATAAGTGACAATTTTGCCTTTCAGTGTTGTCAGTCTGATGCTTTGCCCAGGGTGTAGGCAAGCTGGAAAGTGCATAGCAGGAGGGGAGAGAGCCTCAACATCTGAGTCTCTCAACAAGGACCATGAGAAGATGCTTAATTGGCATGTTGCCCAGTGGAGATCTGGACTCTCTTTGTCCCATGTGTCAGTACCCGAAGCTTCCTTTAAATATTTGAGCCTTCATCCCAAGGACAGAGGCACACTGTGGTGTTCTCAGCTCTGCTATTCTTTGCTGAGATCTCTGTGTTGATCAGTTGTTTTTGCTGGAATTCATTAAATTAGAATATTTTTTCAAGATGCTAGAACCAGTGAGATAAACATACTCCCCTTGCCAGACACTTTGTTTATTACCCTAAACTTTGGTGCTCTGGTAGCTGTCACCATTACATGATAGGCCTGTATCATGTGAAAAGAAATCCCACTCTCAACGGTTCATTTTCCAGTTGGTGCAGAGACAGGGTAGCATGTGGTTTTGCAAAGACAGGGCACATTGTAGACCCCTGACAGGGTTAGGTGAACCCATTTTCTAAGAGTACACATCTAGTTCCAGGACACATACAAATAAAACAAATAAATCAATGAATAAATTTGTTCAGTCCCAAGGAAACTGACGACTGGAGGCCTTGTTGGCAGTTTGCAACCCGGATCTTGATATGTTCTTTCTCTGATTTCTCCTTTGAGGTAGAACATGTGAACTGCTTCCTATCAGCTCCCCAAAGGCCTTATTCTTTCTAGTTTTTTTGACAGTGGTCCGACACTGTTTGTCATATTCATCTCAGGGGTAAAATGGGGTAAAATTGCAGGGGACACTTTCAAAGAGAAGCAGTGAGCAGACCCTGACTGGAGATAAGCCTCCACATTCCCTTCCTTTCTTTTCTTGGGTAAGAAATTTTCAGTGCATTGGGCAAAAATAGAAAAAAATCTTGCATAGGCATTAATGAGATCATTCAGAAAATAAAAAGGCCTCTATTTTCTTGTATAAAACTTAGTGTGGAGCTTGAAAAGTTAAAAAGACTTGAGGAGAGAAGCGGTACTCAGACAACAAATGGTCTCCTGCTCTCTGGCTGCACAGCATAATGACAGGAGTATGTACTGCTTTTTTGGTATTACTTTGTTAAATGACATTTGAGTTGTGATTGTATCCCTATATTAGGGAGGAGAACGTATGATTCTTGTGGCTATATTTCTTGATCTTGAGGAAATGCCAGGAAATGGTGATAATCTCTTTGTGTACCTGTCTAAGGATCAAGTTTTCAAAAGCAGCCTGTAAAAGGGTACATACTAAATATGTGCATGTTCTCATCTCATCTCATCACATCTCCATGTGCAAGACCATGTGCACATTCAGACTAGATAATTACCTACCCAGTTTACTCCTGCACAGGCTGTTGTTTAATGTAGGCACAAAGAAGACAATTTGCATACATAAGTAGACAGTGAGCTCCAGTTCTTCGTGCTCGGTTTTTCCTATGATCACAGCAACTGGAGATGAATAAGACCTACTACGTTCCCTATACCTTAGCTTTCCAGAGAAGAGTGCTCCCTGTTGGATAATTACCACTGTTTTGTCTCTGGTTTTAAATGTCCCGAGCAGTGGTTCTTCCACCGCCTCCCTGGAGAGACTGTTCCACTTTTGAGGCCACTTTTGAAAATTTGGCCTCACCGGAGCACTGGAGCTGAGAAATTCCCGGTGGCCCAAAGAGCTGAAACATCTGCTGAATTCGTAATAGAATTGTTGACTGAATTCAGCAGGGTACGAGGCGGGGATTGACCAGCTGTGCTGGTGCTGGTGCTTCTTTGGAATCGATGGGAATTACTGACTTGAAGGAGAGAGTACCCGGGTTGGGTAAGGAAGAGAACCCCCCCAGCACGAGCGCTAAACTTCTTTTTCTGGATCTGAGCACGTGAGGGAGGCTTGATTTTAAGGCACTGCTCAGCTATGATTAGCATCTGCTCCTGGAGATAGAAAATTGCCTGTGAACAGGCTAAGAAACTTCAGTAGGCAGCACAAAGATTACACAGTTTCTTTTTTTCCCTTTTCCCCCTTTCAACCTCTGACTTCCCTTGCAGGATCAAACAGAAATTGCAAGTATGAAAAGGCAAAATTCTGATGGAAGGTAATTGCAGCCCTTTTCCAGTTTTAAGTCATCTTGAAGAGGTAATTTAGCCATACTGTTCTGGCTGCCATTGGTAAATTGTTAATTAACAAGAGAGCAAATAATAATTACTGCTGGAGCCATTCAATTAAAAGATGTTGCTTTCCAAACTTTGTTCACACGGTCTATATTACTAGCATCATGTCTAGAAATATGCCACAAACGCTGGCAAAAGAGCAAAACCCAAGTATTTCCCCATCATTATACAGCAGTATATGTCTTTTTAGCATTTTTTATTATTTTGATTCTTAAGCTTGCGGTCTCTTAACTCATGTGGGTAAGGGATATGTCTCTTTGTGGTTTTGCTAAGAGTATTTTGAGGATAAGCGATCGAAAGAATAGCTAACAAACATTCCCTAACAAGAAAACGCTGCCCTCGTGTATGCCTACTTGCTGGGAGACAGTAGAGAAAATGGAGAACAAATACATGTGCCTGGTCTGGATAACCTAAAGTTAACTCCACATGTCAAATGAGTGCCTGACACAAGGCAGGCATATTCTGTGATGGCAAACAAATAGCACCTCCATCCTGCAGACATCCCTTAATTATAAAAGAGAAATTATTTCCCATTTTCATTGCCAGCAAATGTATGTTACTCTGGTGCACCATAATTTCAGTCTAAGTACTGTATCAAAGTTTGCTGAACGTGAAGCACGAAGTATGTTAGACGTTAAACTGTAATTACAGAGGGGAGTGGATTATGTTTTTTAGTAATATTTTATTTTATTGGTTTTCAGATACACTTAGTCTGCCAGACTAAGCAGGCAGAACAACAGAAACACGGAATTCCAGAATAACATATGACTTTAATAAAATAAAACAGGATGGCTTGCTTTACTTGTATGGATGAAAAGAATTGAAGCCATGACGTGCCTTCAGCCCCGGTGCCATCCAGACACAGCTGGGCTGAGACGCACGGGACCTGGACTTGTATGTGCCACTGGTGGCCCACATCCTCTCAGAGACACTTCCTGCTCATGTCCCACTGCTCTTGGTGTTGTTTTCCTTTGAGGATGCAGGGGGCTCTTGCCATGGTGCTGAGCCCATGGTTGGTGTGGTGGACGGAGACTTGAACTCAGTTCAAAGCTGTTTGTGATATGGCAGTGGGAATAAAAGTGAACTGAGTAGAACAAATGAGAGGAAGTGGTCCGGGTGCGGTGTGTGTGTGTGGGCAGAATGCAGGTAAATGACATCTGGAGGGATATAGCCAAGCCATACGTGTATTTTGTTGTTGTATGCTTTCCCACGTCTCATTAATTTTTAAAGAATGTCACGGGTGTTGAGTCTAAAAGGTAAGCAGTCGTATTCAGGGTTCAAATCAGAAGTGGGATCAATGGAAATCCATTACACTATTCTTTTTTCCTAAGATGTGCTGGGTCATTCAAAGCTGAGGTTCAGACACGTCGCATCCCTGCTGTCACACTCTGGGCTTTCCATTACAGTGCTATCACTCTCTGTTCTGCCCTTTGTGGCTCCTGTAATGATCTACACACATCCTGTCTCTCTGCATGTCCACCTTCCTGCCACAAGCAGCCTCCTGGAGGCAGTGAGACGTGTGTTGGTTGGTACGTGACCAGCTTGACCAGAGATAATTTTCTACATGGCTGGGAATGCATGCATGTGGTTCTAGGGCCTGAAGCCCCATCTACTACCCATAGCCCTGGATCAGGTGCATTTTCAACATGATTCCTTAGGATTCCTTCCTGGAGAAAGCACTAGGCTATTGCAGAATGGCTCTTCTTTCTCTGTTGTTTTGACAGAGGATGGATATCCTTCAGAAGAGCTGTCCTGCCAGGGGAAAGTGCAAAGGTTGTTAGGTTTCCCATGTGAAGTGACAGGAAATCCTGGGTTCCTCTTGGCTCATGGAGCAGATGTTGGCCATCCATGCCATCCATTTACAGCAATGGAACGGTCAGCTGAATTGAGTTTGCTTTTCAGCAGCATGATGTGCCACAGAGGTAGTGTGGATGGGAAGGTACCAGGTGCTGCATCCAGAGGAAAGCATCATTGTATGGAGAGCTGTGAGCTCACAAAGCATGTATACCTCATGGCCTTGTTCTTCTTTATTTGGTCACGGGAGACCACACATCCAGGTGCCATTTGTGGCAATTCCTTCTCTAAATTTATGGGGTTTTTTCCCTTGTTCTTTACTGAGAAACCTTTAGCTGTGTCTCAACGCTTGATAATAGATACTGTACTTTGCTCAGACTTGTGCAATAGCATTGCAACAAAGAGAAGCAAGCACTTCTTGGATTGTTTCTTCTTTATCATAACAATTAAGTTAGCTCTAACTTTGTGTCTTTCACAGCTCAATATCCCAGCTAAATGAACACACAGCAAAATGTCACTGCATCAGCTCATTTTCTCATCAGTGAGAAAAATACCTTTTTTTTTTTTAATCTTCTTGACTTTAATGTGCATCGGTTTTTAATACTTGCGGAAAATCTTTGACTGACAGGCTCGAACGTCTCATTTACATGCAGAAAATGGGTCTGGGGCAGGGGAAGGCTTTGCCTTCCCAGGGCTGTCTGTGGATGTGCCGTTTCTCAAAATGGTACGTGTTTTGTGAAGTTCGGTCCAGGCATCAGTTTTAGTCTCTGGCACCTGCACCAGGACACCCAGATTTGTCCATTTTGTCCTGGAGGTGCAATTTCCAGCACCTGAACTTCTCCTTCAGCCCCAAATCTTCTTATTTTCCATGGCATTTAGCATGCAAAATTAGCTGACTTTTGAGTGCAGGAGCAGAACACTAACTACTTCTGGTATTTACACCAAGGAAACGTAGCCTTGCCTCCTGACAGTGATTTATGCTCTGAAGGCTCAAAATGTCTTTATTGGCTCCCTTTTCTGATAGCACAGGCAGAGCTATTGTTGTGCTCCGAGCCAGGACTACTTACACAGATGCTGATACTGAGTCACTTTTCTGTACTGGAGAGCATCTATTACACCCCAAGTTTGTCTTTTTCTCCCCATAATTAAAAAAGGTGTTAATGAAAGAGTACTTTTGCTCCTCTGCTCCCCAGTGGGATCTCTCACAAGCTGCAGGCTTATGGAGGCTCTAAGGCTGGCAGGAGCTGGCTGGAGAGTAAAGAATGACAGTCCCAGATGGGAGAGCTCTTCTACTGATCCCAACCCTTGCTAACCTCACTCAGGGGAGGCGGTGCCTGAATTTATACAAGCATACTCTGAAATACCAGGTTTTGTGCAGATGTTGAAATGCTGAAGCAAGAATGAGCTGGACATGGCTGGTAATGAGCATGTACCTTACACGTTGTGCATGCCTGCATTGACCTTATTGATATGATCTGTTTTGTCGATACTGTTTGTTTATTAATTAGCCTAAAGTAAGAGAGTAATTTCACACACAAATAAAAGAGAAAGTCCCTGCCCGGAAGAGCTGGGAGTAATACTTATGCTTAAGGCTTGCCTAATGCAACTACTGAAACACTGCCAAAGGTTTGCTTTCAGAGAATTCCTGTGAGCAATATTTTTATAATATCTTATATCCCAAATGGGCTTTATATGTTTCCTAGAAGTCTGCTTTTTTGGAAATAGCAAACACCCCCAACCCCTTTATTTTTATTTTCTCCATCCTTCAGGTACTTTCTGTTTGCTACCTAATGCATGAAGCCAGTTTAAGAAGGAAAAGAGAGCATGGCAGAGCGAGGCATGCTGTCCATCTCCTACAGTCACAGCTTGGCAGCCATGACCCAGTGAAGCTGGCACGGTGACCTGCTGCAGGCACAAAGCCATGCGAACAGATGGGTGTGAGCGTGGCCAGAAAGGAGACCATGTAGGAGCATTTAGTCTGCTAGCAAAGGGCAGAATTCTTGGAGAGTCATTTTAAGCCCAGCCTATTATTTAGGAGATGTGACCTGATGCATGTTGTTTTGGGTTGCAATCAAGTAGAGGCAAAATTAGAAAAGATGGAGGAAAGATGTGAAAGTTTCTTAATGGCGCCCTGCCAAGGATTGCTGTGGGGAATGCACTGTGATGGTTTTACTCAACAGCTATTGATGGTGTAGGCACCTTGATACAGCTGTTATGACAAAACTCACATTATTTTCAGCTGTATAACCATTTTATTTTTTATAATTCTATCTCTAATAGGTTAGTGAGAATTATGCAAGTTGTTGAGATTGGGCCTCAAAGTCTTGATTCTCAAAGCACAGCCTGTTTTGGTGTACTGGACTTGGAGCAGTGTTTTGAGTGCAGAGTTGTGAATTCGGATAGAAAGACATATGCAAGAATAAGATCTGTACATCCTGGATGTCTATGCTAGACTCTGTGCTGGGTGTTGATTCTCATTCAGGATTTGTGATTCACTATACTGGGAAGATCTGAAAGGTGCTGGAATGGAGGGAGCGTTAGGCTGGGCTCCATGCTGGAAGGTACCAACATCCAGACTGATTCCAGCCAACTCTAGCACCTAGAAGAGGCATGTAGTCATCTCTGGGTCTGTGCTCTGCAGAAGTTACACCCCTGCCCTTTGCATGGCCCTTTGATGGCTCCTAGGATGGCTTGTTCCCAGAGTTAGGTGTCTCCCGACAGGCAGGATGGAGCTGGCCCCTTCTCTTTCTGTGCTCTGGACCTGGACCAACTAAAATTACATGAGTGTTGGCAGATGTATGTCTAATCCGTTCTTTAAAACTGCCAGTGAGTTTCACAGCCTCCCTTGGTAATTTGCTCCAGTGCCTAATTATCCTTTCAGATAGAAAACCTCCCTTCCTGCAAGTTGAAACCTGTTACTTCTTGTCCAGCCCAGTGCAGACCTGGAAGAAAAGTGCTTCTCACCTTGTTTTAAATAATGATGCATATATACAACCTTTCATATACATTCAAGGAAATGTATTTAAAATAAAAATGTTTTTTCAACTTCCTTTTTCTTGACTATGCAAACTCACTACTGCTGTTTCTAAAATATTTAGCATAAAAATGGACATTTTATCTTCATTGTCTTTAATGGTGCTCTGCAGAGATCTGAGAAAGTTATTTGTTGTTTTGTAACAGCACTGTATTTATTGTATCATAAACACTTTCGAGTCTTCTGCAAGCTTCAGGTCACTTTCTGTACACTTTTACCATTTTATTCATGGATTTTTCCTCCTATGTATAGTATCTTACACTCTTCTTTATTAAATGTCATCATTAGAATGCTCGCTCTGAAATCATTTCGAATTTTAATACTTGCAGTCTCTCACAGTTTGGTGTCATCCAAAGTATACTCTCTATTCTGCCATCCAAGTTGTTAATGAAATATTGAATAGCATCAGATCCAGGGCAGACCCAGCTGGGACCCTGTGTGGTGTGCTCTCCAGCTCTGACAAAGAGAGGAATTGCTAGGTTTCATTTAGAGCCTTGCATGATCTAATTCATTGGATTAAATGAAAGCTACAAAAAAAGGAAAAAACAGAAAAAAGAAAAAAAGAAGGAAAAAAAATCCAAACTCTTCTTATAAGTACTAATTTCTGGGAGTATAATATAGCTTTTTCTATTAGAAATCTTTGGTTTTATTTTTGAAGGAAAAAAAAATCCAACTGCTTTCTACAAATAATCCCAAAAGATTTTGAAGTTAAAGCTCAATATGAAAAATAGAGAAGTTAAATATTTAAATTTTATTTTTTGTGGTATATGGTAGATTTGTATATATGTTTTTTCCCAGTAATGTCCTAAAAGTCATCAAAACATCTTTGCTACTACAGCTGGTTCTGCAATGGAAAGAAGGTAAAAATTCAACAGAAGAAAGGCAAAGGATCAATTTTTTCAAGCATAACTCCAGGTTTTTGAGATTCAGATAAGTATTCTTTTAAAAAGAAGCCTTCTAAACTTGCAGTTTTATTCTTTCCCTAATGCTAATTACATTGCTTTGGAGAGTGCTCGTCTGATTTGACTGAAGCATCCTTACATCTTTCATGGGTATCATACAGGAAGAAGCAAGGTCTCCCCTGGCCCAGGCCAGTCTGAGTGAAGGTGCATTAACTCAGATATATGGTAAGATATTGTTAGGCTCTGTGACAAACTTCAAAGACTGTTGAGGAAATTCAGTCATGATAGCTTTCTATGTATTTCATTTCCCTTTCTCCCTTCAATCCATGCAAGACATACTATGTAATGATTTTGTCAGTGAAGTTCAAACTTCAGCCATGTTTAACAGTCTCCTATTTAATAGATCCAAAGTGTTCAATCATTCCTGGCCGTGTAGCTTGACTTCATGCATATCACAGGTGAAAGGCCTTGCTCTAACCTTGTCCAAGGCATGCAGAAACCAGCATATCACATAAAATGTATTTAGATTGATTCATTGACAAAGAGAACATCGGTTAAACGCTTATGTGATGAGATGATAGATTTATTCTGCAGTACTTTTTTCCCTCTCAAATTTTAAGAAACAATTATTTTTCAGAGTCTGGCAGAATAAAATGCCATGGATGTGCAACCTTGTGCAGGGAGTGACTGTTCAGTACAACTGATCATCTGGAAACACAACACAGGGCACTGGGACATCATGGGGAACGCTGTCCCATGAGTTCATGAATGGGCTTGTCTATGTCACCATGGTAGAGGTGGTATTACAGCTTGGTCATAGTACTGTCATGGCATTGATGCCCAGGAAGGTTTTCTAGGTTTTTCCTCATTTCTTTGTCAGGACACTAATCCCTGTCCTGAAGAGCACCTTGAATCTCTCAGTTTTATTTCCAAGACCTGTCAAAGATCTGGAGGAAAAAACAGGCCCTTCCTGTAGGTGCTGACCTCCACAAGGACCCTCCTGGGGCTGAGTCTCGCACACCTTGGTGGTTCATACCTGAAGTTTCTAGGTCTGCTCTGAAGCACCAGGAGTACAGCTTCCCTCCGCATCCAACTCTCTGATCTCTGCAGCCCAGCCAACTTCATGTGTTTGATGTTTCCCCTTTTGCTACAGGAAATCTAAACTTACCTGACTTTATTTTTCTTTCCATTTAATTTAAGATGAATCAACTTGATGTGAGGTAATTTTCTATTACTGATTCTATATGGTCATTAACTGTCTATCAAGGACAAATTTACGTTTGTGTCACAAATTATTGTTTCACCCTCTGTTTAGTGAGGACCTCTTTCACTTAATACATCCGTTAGTAGTACTATTTCTTTTTGAGCCAAGAATGTTAAAGTTCCCACAAAGATCACTCACAGTACTGTTTCACTGTCATCATTAAACTGTTGAATCGATTAAGCCTGCAGATTATATTGGGATAGGAGGAATAGAACAGATTCTTAAAAAGCACTGTATTCAACCTCTTCCTCTACGTTGATAAGCTGCTCAGCTTCTAGATCTGCAAAAAATGATTATTGCATGGGTAGGATCCCAAAGTTGCCAATGTTACCACAGGGATCACATCATGAAAACCAGAATTTTGCAAAAGACTATTTTGGTGAACTATGCTCGTTTATTTACCTTCCCAGCTAGAGAAGACTCATCTAGGTAGGTAGCCAAGAATAGGAGGGTACAAACTGGGAACTGGAAACAGAGTTTGGCTCAGGTTGTATTGACATTGGCAAAATCGAGGTATGAAAAATTATACCTCAGATAAAAATAAATTATAATCTGCAAGCACTTGAATTAGAGGAGTTCTCCATATAAACTTAATAAATGAATGCTAATTCAGTTACCAATTTGTAGCTATGAAACATAACTAGTGATGTTATTCTTTGGAACTTGTTTTGGAAAAGATTGCATAACCCATGAAGCAATTCTTCACAAAGTGTATAAAAGTGTCAGCTTATGTATAATTTATGCAGCTAATGTTAGTTATGGTCTGTTTAATAGTACTTAATGCTGCTGCATGACATCATTCTTTCATTTACCAATAGAAAATTTAAAAAGACCAATCAAAAACATTTCAGAGACTAAGAAATGTATCATCTATTAGTTTTGATTTATTTTACATTGTGCAAGTCAATAATCATTATCACTAGTATCTAAACGATTTCTTAAAGGGAGCAGTCATCATATAGTCTAGATATTTACTATTTAGTTAGTTTAATTACTCACTGTGTATGTGTTAACTAATATACTGTTAATGTGCCTTGAGCAATTCATTTTGCCGGCAGCACAGTAACTGGCGGTACGAGCTTGCCCCTTTATTAGTGGCAATTATTAAATCCAATTTTAGTTGTAGTTACTACATTTCTTCTGCTGCCTAAAGGGCATCCCTACGGGAGGGTTTTGACTTACTGCTGCCGTTCCTGGTCTTTGCATCCTGTTCACCCCGCTGTGCCCCAGGAGGTGCAGGTCAGGATTGGCCAGTAGCACTGGGACACCTGCTCTTACCTTCGTGGGAGCAGAAAGGAGTCCTTGTCTAATGCCCACGTGAAAAGAAATGTTCCTTAGATTTGGAAAGGAGTGGACTTCTCTTTAACTGGTTTTTGTATACAGAAGAATTACATACCTCCAAAACTAATTTCTTGTGAAGTCTAGCTTTGTTGAAGTAATCAAGGCCGCTATACATGAGGGTGAACAAATCCAAGATCCTTGGAAAAACCTTTTGTCCACTACAAGTCAATATATCTTGTTATAGTACTGGGCGCTTTTTGTTGTGAATTCCGCTCAGGTGATCAATGCAGAAATGGGTTTGTTTATTAATACCCTCTCTTCTCAATGAGAAGAGACAATGTGGGGCAGGGAGGCAGGTGGGTGGTGCAGAAATGCAGTCCTGGGGTTTCAGACCACATTTCTTAATTGGTTTTGCTGGCTTCCACTCTCATGACAAAAATCGAGTTTGCAATATTTCTAGCAGGCAAGCTGGCCCGGATTTGCAATTACCACCACCTGCCTGTTAAGCCAACTGTAAGATCTCTGCTTGGCAAGGCTGGAGAAACCTGGGCTACAGTTAAATGGGTAGAAACTGCTCATTTTGCAAGTGATGATCTCAGTCTCTTACACACTTTCTAGCTTTTCTGTCCAAATACTCCAAGCAATGCCACTTCAGTGGTCTTAAAGCAATTTTTTGATTTACCAGATTCCAATGGCTTCCACTAAAGGTCAAGAATTAACACATTTCATCATTTTCTTGGTCCATGACTGTAGTTTTCAGAAAAAAAACGTGGCCTGACAGAGGAGGCACTATAATTTCTGTTTTCAACAGAATTTTTAAGAATGATTCCAGGACACTTAAATATCCTTCAGGACACACATGAGTAAGTGTAAAAAACATCACAGGCTCAAGTCTTGTACATTCTTAAATTATGAAATGAGCCACGAATTGTAAATTCTGTGAGTAAAAACCAGCGCCAACTGATTGTTCAGGATAAAGGAGGTATGCGAGTGTTGATGGTTGGTTACATTCTGTAATTAACCATGCTTAGAGCTTCCTACGTGAAAATTCCTCTCCAAAGTGTAGAACCTGGGGCAGTGAAAGCAGTGAGATTCTTTCCTCTGGTTTTATCAGAGTGAGACCAGGTCTTCCCTTCATCTTCCAAGGCAGCTGGCTCTCCACTGGCTTCACTGGTGAAAAACTGCTGGGTCCACCTTCCCAAAATCACCACTATCAGGTGCCCCAGGGCTTGGTCCGAGGCTCAGCCTTGTTCAGTCTTCTTTTGAATCCATCCTACTTGCTATAACTGGTTTTCATATGAAAGCAGTCCAAACAGTAGCTCTTGGATCTGTAATGATGCGACAGTACAGAATTCCTCCTGAAATCCTTTGAAGCAACAAAAAATTCTGTATCCCTCTTCTAACGCAAATTACTTATATCCAAGCGTATATATTATTGTCTTGTTTATGCTGTTCTTTTCATGCACTGAACTTAGCCAAAATAAAGTGCAGTCCTGAAAGGTTCTACTAATTTGAAACATATCATTTTCCATGTGTGTACCTAAGCATATCCCTCAAATATGTATTATTGACAGGATTCACTTAAATGAAAAACAATAAAGTACACACTGTTACAATTTCTAGTTATGAAATCTATCAAAAGTTGCTGTACTTTTATAATTTGATCACAAGTAATTTTTCTTTTTTAGTGACACAGAAGCACAGTATCCTTTCTTGATAATGACCTGGAAACGGTGCTTTCTGTTCTTACTCTTAGAGATGCTGTTCTCAGATGGGAAAGGTACGGCACTAACAACATATTTGCAATTACCTGCAAGACTTAACCAAGGAGGTAGTCAGCTTATAGTTACCTTCAATATGTAAACTACAAATTATTAGTGCATGAAAATGGCATCTAAGTTCTGTTGCTGGGGTCTAGTAATTTTGGATATTTTCCATGCTATTACTGCCTGCTCCATATACCTTTACTGGTTCTTTTTGAAATTAACTTAATGGCACTCTACAGAAATGGACTGCCTACTGAGAATGAAAGCTTGCTTGCAAAGATGGACTAACTTCCTACTGGGAAGCACTGATTTGGCACAAACAAAGAAATGCTTTAGCATTAAATTACTTCTGTATCAAAATATTTAGAATAAATTATTTAAAATATCTAAGAAGGGAATGGTCAATATTTGCTTTTAATAAACAGGACCAGTGTACAAATATTTGATACTGAAAATTCTGCTGGTATCACCCGGCTATATTACTGAGATAATACATTTTCAACTTGCCAAGAGTGTGGTTTTTTTTTGCCTTCAGGCAACCAGGGACACATTCTTGAATTGGGGCTTACACTTGTGTGCACCCACATTTGTGCACCTATTCTCTTGTGAGTTGAGCTCTGTTCACATTAGTGCAGGTAATGTCACTGTGTGCTCTTGTGTACTTACACCAAATACCAAACAGAGATGAAGAGAAACTGCATACAGGCAGGCTCCTGGTCACTTCCTTCCCAGGTGAATGTTTCCAAAAATGATCTGTTTGTTTCAATGACCGTAGAATTCTACCTTGCAAAGTTTTAAATACTTCATGCTTTTTCATTAAAATACATCTTTGTAGGATTGCAAAACTGCAGGAAAACATGATTGGTTCTCTGCTGTAGTCAGGTCTGGCCTTGGAGTACCTGAGTTATTGCAGTACAGCAGCGAGACTTGCTAGCCAACTCCTAGGAAGAAGCCAGATGCTCCTCAGCACTGGCTGCTCACAGTAC
>JACDJE010000048.1:1655398-1672898 GCA_016647715.1 Pavo muticus
GTTTTACTTTAAAGAAAATAAATAATAATAATGAAATTGATTGCAAGGGGGTGCACAGCCTTGTGTGGTGCTGGAAGTTTGGAGGGGTCATGCAGAAGGATGGCCAGAGCACCCCATGCTCATGGAGCATTGCTGCGCGAGGGCTAAGAACAATTTAGCCATTAATGAGCTACGATGGGAAGCAAATTTCAAGTGCCCATAAATCAGTCATTTTGTTTCCTTTATTATAGGGCTTAGGAGCAGTTCCATGCCAAATTTCAGCTTTCAAGCATCAACACTTTCACTTCTAGAAGCATTAATAAAAAAGGCATTCTCGCCACCCACTTTTATTGAATTGGATAATTGTACTCTTTTATAACTTCCCATTTTCTTCACAGTCAAACGGTCGAACCACTTCTTTTTTCCTAAATTCTTCCAGAAATTTAGTTCCATTCTAAAGGTTGAGGTTTTAATTATGAAGCCTCCTCTACTCCTGACTTTTATAATAATTAAAAATTCTGATCCTTTGCCCAAACAGCCAGTGGGGTAGGAATGGTTCACTGAACCTTAAATTTGCAGTGATAAAGAACAACAGGGAAGTAAAATTTCTGCCTTCAACAGCTGATATCTTTTTTTGGTTGTTTTTTGGCATTTTAAAATATAGATGTATTTAAGTCTAAAACAGGGAGATGATCATCACAAACATTTTGATGGCTATCAGATAGCTGCTAACTATGAGGAAAGGGAATGCATTACCAAATCTGCTGCTGTGGTTTTGCTTTGACCCATGTCACTGGAATATTACCTCACTGTAACACATAGCTGGGAATGTAAGAATATTATTGCTGACCTGAAAGAAAAGAAAATAATATTAGAGAAAAAAAAGAAAAACTGGGGGAGATAGCAGCTATTGTCATTTCCTTAAAAAGTGCTCTGAAACGTCCACATGGATGTGAGCATGGTGCCAAGCAAGGCGGAGGTAGCTTTGGACCTGCTTCATCCCAGAGTACATGGGTTAAAGCTCGAGGCACTCGAGCCCTGTCACTCCATAAATGCGTTAAATGAGTTGGGGATTTTGATCCTATTGTGATTCTCATTAGTAAATCTGAATACAAATAGGTTTTAGCTTAGATAAATATTGTTTTGTCCACATTGCGTAGCCAACACGTTACATTAGGAAAACTTAATTTTATATGACTAAACATAATCAGAAACACAACATGAGGCCTGTCAAGTTGACATGGTATGATAGGTATCTTAACACTTCTCAGCAGGTAACGTTGTTTGCACACTGCTTAAACTTGTTCATCAATGACTTCTTGCATGATAACCAGAATATTAACAATACATAGAAAGTGGCACCAGGCTTCTGACATGTACAAATGCATTGCACTGGAGATGTATACTTGCAAAGGAAGATTTGGAGGTTGGATACTTCCTCTTATTTTTCCCTCTTAATTTGTTGTCACACGTATCATACCAAGATCAAGTCCCTGCTGTGTTTTTCATGCAGACAAAAAGTAACATCAAGCACAAAACTTGGCAAAAGAGCTTACAGAAAAAATAAGATACAAATGGGTGTAACGATCAGTGGCAACAAGAAAGGAAGAATTTAAAAAAAAAGGTATTGAAAAAGTAAAGGTATACAGACATAACCACTATGTGTAGTAGACAATTTGTTAATACAGATATTACCAGCAGTGCCCAGCAGTCCGTCCCTCTTGTCTCAGTGCTGCAGGTGAGGTACCAATGGGGTCACAGCACATGGTAATTTTGTAAAAAATAGTGACACTGAGATTCAGGAAGGAAACTTCTTCACTTTATAAAAAAATTGTCTTATTGTAACATCTCATCCCTCTATAACAACTGTAATCCTTCTTTATCTTCTGGAAACGTTCCTGTTTGGTTAAGACTGTAGAATCGTTGATTGGCTTTATTTTTACTTTGTTAGAGCATTTGGCTTTATTTTTACTTTTCTGGCTTTATTTTTACTTTTTTAGAGCACTTGTGGCTCTGGGCAGCTTGGTCTGGTGGTTGGCGACCCTGCACATAGCAGGGGGGGTGAAACTAGATGATCATTGTGGTCCTTTTCAACCCAGGCCATTCTATGATTCTGTGATTCCATGATTCTCTGATTTGTGTTAGGATTTTGGTAGTTTCCTTTGCACAAACTACAGCTCGCTGAAATATTTATTCTACTTTCTCGTGCAAGTTATTTCAGTCCTCATCGATAATTACTATGCAGAACCTAGATGGCTCTATTGGTTTTCGTAGCCCAAAATTTTGGAACTTGGCATTTTAGGGAATTGGGACTACATAGGAAGCAGAAGGTCTTTGCTTAAGGGTCGGGAGCGCACCCAGTGCCAGTCCTGAGCAGTTTTATGTTGACCTGTTCTCCAGCTCTCCCCTCACACATCACTCTCACTGACGTGCCCTTGGAAGAGAGGCAAGCTGGCTGTCTGCAGCCTCACGGAACATCCCCCACACCGTGCCTCGGCTTCCAGAGCAGAGGAAGGGGCTGAAGGGAGGGCCTGAGCCTGGGTGCAGTTCCAGCAGGCCGGTGGGCTGGCTCAGAGGGAAACCGAACACCCCATCTTACTGATGGCCTACGCTTTCCTAAGCCTTGAATTTTCCCCCATTAAAATATAGCGCTTATCTATGTTAAAATAAAGCTATGCCATATATTTTAATTGAGACTCTGGTCTCCAGCTCCCAATACTTATAATCAGATTCCAGTTTTCCAGCTAAAGCTGTTTATTGATGTCCTACTTTTTTCACCATCATAGCGTGTCAATAAATTGGAGAATAGTTCCGTATGTTAGATTTCCCCAAGCTTTCTGGGGAATTCCTTTGACAATTTGCTGTATAAAGTCAGTTAATTGCTTTATATAGCAGAGCAACAGCAAGTATTTAGACATATCATATGACAGACATTCAGAAAATACAGGAAAGACGTATTTGTCAATAAAATGACCGCCGGAAAGGAAAATTATTTTATTATGTGAAAGTTCTTGGCTTAAGCTGAGCTATCTTGATTGTACTAATAACTGACATGCCTTAACCAGCTGTCTGATCGGCAGGAAGAAACGGCTCCTGCTTATTTTGCTGAGCCTTGCTGGGACCTCCCCACAAGCAGACAGAAAGTAAATCTCAGGATGCCGTGGAATTTAATACAAAAATGAAAGTTCAAATTATATTTTATTTTAAGCTGGATAGGGCCATAATAGAAAAAGATCATCAAAAACAATGAAAAGAAATAATTGTTAATTTCTACAGTACCTTGAAAGAGAAGCCCTTGAGAATAAATAGAATAAGAATACTATTAAAATTTCCTCTTTTATTATATCTTCTCTGCCAGAGTAATTGTTGCTGTGTCCAATATATGCAGAGGACAATTTACTAGCTGTTTTCTATTAGTTTTTAGCATTAACATATACAGAAATAAAATGAATAGCTAGCTTTTCTTTGGTTAATTAAATGACTGACAAGCCACAGATGTTGCTGCACCAACTCTTCCATATGATTAAAAAAAAAATCAGCCCTAGCAAACAAAAGAACAGTAGACCAGCAGTGTAAATGGTCTCTTTATTAAGTGAATATTGATGCTACATTATGATTTTTTATGAATGTGAATAAGGTAGAATACTTGTTCTTTTTCCAGGTCTTATATTAAGATTTGAAAAGAAAATCTGTTTCCTACATAATTCTCACAAAGGAGTTCAGAAGATGGTTTACTGTAGAAGTGACCTAATTTACAGGGGGTTCTGCTTCTGCAACATCTATCACAAAAGTGCATTTTTATTAGCAAGATACATATCTTTAATTTTTTTTCTCCAGGATAATTTTAATAGAATCTTGGTAGCTAAAAGCTGGTATTGAAAATAAATATTCCATTTCTATTCAATACTATGTTTTACTAAAATACTTGAACGAATTTTATAGAAATATTCATAGGATAAGTATATTAAACTGCAGCTCACTCCTCTCCTATGCCGTCCCTACTTTATCTTCATTATTAGTAGAACCCCTCTCAGACTTGAAAAGAGTTTCTCTTCTCTGTGGTGCCTCTACTTGCTCCTAAGATCTGGGCTGAGAAGGCTGACCCGTTTCAATTTAATTTCCAAATAACATGAAGTTAATCATATTGAGCCAAAAGTTAGCAGACCTGGATCTTCTGAGCCGTCCCGTGTCTCTAGTGCACTTCTTTTATTAAACATTTTGGGAATAAACAGATACTGATTTCTAATGTTTCCTTCACACAGCCTTTGGCTGCAGTGGTATTTTTGCTTCTTTCTGCAAGGTGATTAGGGCCTTCACCTCAAGTATATAGGAGGAGAAAGGGGAACACAACATTTTCCAGGTTTAATGCTATGAATTACCCTCACTATGAATTACACACATTCAAAGAAAACACAGATGCTATAAAATTGTCCTGAAAAATGCTAATTAACGTAGGTTAACACAGAACATCACGACTTGGGCTTGCTGCACTAAGCCAGTGCCATGCACAGGATCCCATCAGCAGTGGGGATAACGAAGGATCCCATGTCTGGCAGTCACAGTGCTGAGCCATGGGAAGGGATCACCGCACCATGTGGAACTTTGGGACAGGAACGGGGTAGAATAATTTGGCTAATTAAGCCAGCAGTGAATTTTAAAGGACACAATGTAATTACTGATGATGGATTTAAGCCAGAATGTTGAGGCTGGAAACAATATTCTTGAGTAAAGTGCCATATTTAATTAGCAGGGGTAGTCTAGGTGCAATATTTACATATTTGTAAAACACTCCAGGAATGCAGAGTCTCCTTTCCATCAAGTAAGACCTCTGGTGCAATATTGAATTACAAGAAAAATTGAATTCAGAGAAAATCTCCCCACTTACCAAGTGAAGTGTTTTGCAGGGCTTGGATGTAAATTGAGACTCTGTATTTTGCTACCAAGCAGGCCTTGCTCTGAGAACCTTAGGAGACTGAGGGAGAGCTCTGCTGCAAGCTTAACTTCTGGGGAACTTCTTTAATAAAGGAAGAAAATGTATGTAAACAACACTTACTTTTGATGGTTCTTCACCCGTCTTTCGTCACGTGAAGGAAGTCATGACATCTTGTTTTCCAGTTTGTAGCATCACCAAGCTCAAGAATGCAGAACTGAGCCTCCAGAGACATGAATTCACCGTGGAGCATCCATAGTTCTGAGCACCCCTGCCTAGCCAAATCTGGCCGTTCTCTGGCCAATATCCCTCACTTTGCCTTGAAAATGTGCTTGAGGACAGGACCCAAGGAATTTGGCTGGCGAGGGCCAACACAAGGGTACAAAGTCCTATACAGGCATTATTATTACTATTAGTAATAATAATTATTAGTAGTATTATTACTGTTATTATTGTTATTATTATTTTTAATTGCAGAGATTGCCGTGATCCTTTCTGTTACGAGTGAGGTGTCCTGATGCATTGTGGGATGGCAAAGGAAATACTTCACACCCTCACAATTGACTGCATTAATTACGAGGGTGATGAATAGCGTTCAACCTATGTAAATAAATGTGTGCCTGAGACTCAAGACCAATGAAAGTACAGCTATGTTTTAGTGGACCATGGTATCATATTTCATATAGTAAAAGTTGTGAGGGAAGAGGAGTGATATTTATGGAGTGCAAAGCACTGTGGGATTTTGTGGGAAACCACATATATTCAGCTTGTCAGAAAACATCTTAATATTTACTCTTACAATCCCTAGGCTACTGCTTTCTAAACCTAAAGCTTTCATTAGCCCATTTACCAGATATAAAACATTTGTAAGTCTGTTGAAAGAGTTACTTTCAGGAGTGGCATTTTTCACAGCAAAACGATGATACCTTTACATAACCTCATTATGCACTGGTGTCAGTTCCTGCAAGTCAGTGGGCTTATCCCATTGAATTAATCTTGCCCTTTCCACATTTGCCTTCACCGCGCCTGATCAGCCCTATTATCGCGCAGGCACCAGGACCAGCACTTTTGGGGTTAGTGCCTCCCCACCGCCACACTGACCCTCACCAAGCCGTGGTGCAGGCACCTGGATTAACCTCAGATTGTCCCAGCTAATTTTGAAGTCCCATTTTACACAGCAGCATCACCCTCCATGCTCCCATTGCTGCTGCTCAGACGCTGAATGCTTCCTCTCAAAAAAAAAGGAAAGAAATCTTCCGTTCCTTTCTACCAGGTTGGGGCAGTGATGATTTTATAGGGGGGAAGTTTTGTAAATTGAAAAATAAAGAAGTGTTTCTTAAAACCTAAATAAGAATGATATTTGCTTTGGTCAAAATAAATATTTTTCACCCGCGTTGCATGCACAATATGTTACATTAAGAAAGGTTAATTCCATATTAAATATAATCAAAAACACAACATGGGGCCTGTCATGCTGACATGGTGCAATAGGTACT
This sequence comes from Pavo muticus, assembly GCA_016647715.1. Taxonomy (NCBI): domain Eukaryota; kingdom Metazoa; phylum Chordata; class Aves; order Galliformes; family Phasianidae; genus Pavo; species Pavo muticus. The sequence continues at coordinate 1,661,804 of JACDJE010000048.1, forward strand.
TTAATGCTGCTCAGCAGGAACCCTTGTTATATTTTTTATATGTTAGTAGATGTCTACTTAGAATTGATCAAACCTTTCCTTCTGAAACATATATGCCAACACCTCCACAACACACTATAAACTAGACCCTCAGAAAACAATAATGATGCTTATCAGTCACTCGCCTTGAGTTTGCTTGTGAAAAACCTCTAGCTAGTATGCTATTGGAGCTCTTAAAACATAGATCTTTTTGCTGCACTGATAATTCACTCACAGCTTGAGATTGATGACTATGTGAAGTCCATAAAAGATGTTACCACTATATTTTCTTCTTATGATTTATTTTATCATGTTGTCAAGGTTTGCAGAAAACAAGAAACAAATCAATGAATGTCATGCTTAAATATTAAAGAAGGCTGTAATACACAATTTTATTCAGATGCCTTATTCAATCTTGTAGCTCTGAAAAGGGTAGCAGCAGCAAAGCTTTTATTTGAATTACTTTTGGAAAAATTAATTTAGTGTGAATGCTGAATTGTGAATGGCAAAAGGGGAGCTAACCTTATTTGTTTAAAGAGGAATATAGAGGAACTTGGCTTTTTTTGAAAGAGGTTTTGAGAACCTGGGGAAATTCACTGGCTTTTCAACTACAGAAACTTTGGAACAGAATTGCTTAATGAGCTCATGCTTTCTCAATTAATGAAAGGTTGCCTCAGTGAAGGGGGGGAGCGGCAGTGGTGTACAGTAGGATATTGATATCAGCAATCCCTCAGTGCTACAAACCTATTTTAAAAAGCCTTTCCTCTTTCAATGCCACAAAACTGAGATCATGTCCTACACCTCTGTGCAGGGGAGAAGGAGGAAGCTGGGGGCCATGGTCTGAGGGTTCCATGCTGTGGCCCCACGCTGTCCTACCCCTGATGCCCATCTCTGTGCTTTGTTACAACTCAGATACAAAGCAGAAATTAAACTCTTTCTTTTCTTTTTCTTTTTTTTTTTTTTTAATTTTGCATTGCTCACAGAGATGGGAGAAATCACATCACAGTATTTTGTTGCTTTTCTAAAAAATCCCTCTCTATAGCGCGTTCAAAACAGTTCTGAGGTTTCTAGTCTGTTTTGTTTCCCACCTTTAGGAAGAGCTTAGGTGACCATTTCATCCTTCTGAAGGCAATGATTAAGGGTACCTCATCCTGCTGGGGTCAACGAGAAGGTCTGAATGGGCAGAGCTCTCTGCCCCTTAGCCACGAGGAAATGAGAATGCCTCTTTATCTACTTCTTTTACCATTTATTTCATTTTGGTTCTGTGACTTCAACAGGGGCAGGAGTCGAGAAAAGAGCAGAGAGGTGTTTCTGCCATGTCTTCTCACCCCACATCTCCTGGGGTCAGGCACAATTCCGCATCTTGCCAAGTGGGTGCCCAGCAGAGCCCATCTCCTCCAACAGTGAAGTCTTGTATGGGATATTAGGTATCACCACATCGGTCTGTTACAATGCTTGTGCTTATAAAATCTGTCTTTTATTAAGAGTTATGGGGTTTTGCACTCTTGAAAATCAAATCTGTGCTTCTCCCAAAGAGGTATAGCCAGGTAAGGCCAGGTATGGTACATGGGCTTTTGTGTCCCCAGCACCAGGAGGCTGTGAAGCACAGGGAAAGTGTGCTATGGTACCACTAAGACCACCTTGAAATGACTCTGCTGTGAGACAGGAATACTGGGTTTGAGACTGATTATAGTCGGGGGGAAATTATTAATATTAGTGAATATATCTCGCTCATGGCAAAAAGAAATCCAGTAGCATCCCTGCTCCATGCCTTGCTATAGGCAACCTTGCACTACTGACTAAGGCCATATTAAATACAGTTGTTTTTTTCTCTGTTATGCACTTTTCACACTCAAAGATGGGGATCTGTAGAGGATGTAAAAGTGTATAGCTTCCCATTGGACATGCTGCTGCCCTCCCCACCAAATCCCATTCACAGTGCCCGTTAATTACAACCATGCTGTCTTGCTATACACTTTTGGGGAGAATTATGTAGTTTTACCTAGTTTTGGCTAAATTATTCCTGTTGCTATGTCTCAAATCTTCTTGGCTCTAGAGAGCACTTCAGGTATTTCAAGGAACAAGTCTTTCTGCGACTCTGCAAACACTTTTTAGTGCACCAACCATGTTTTTTCTCCAGAGATGGAACTGATATTAAGTGAGAAGATTGGGCAAAGTCATTGTTGCCTGCCCCAAACAGATTGGACAGTGAGAACAATCAGTCGTTTTTTTAATTAATTAAAGTTGATACTTTAATTTAGCTTAAGACTGTAAGTGCAAACGAAAGCAAATTTTATTTGCAACTTTCATAACAGATCAGAGTGTATTTATAACATAGTACTAAAAATAAAATGTGTCGGATTATGTATTTTTCAAGCATATTATTTAAATTAACCTTAGAAGAATTCTTGGAGAATCAAATTAGTAACACGGGAACCAATTTTAGCAGTGTGTTTTCTGCATATATTATTGTTTATTATAAGACATGCACGGAAAGCAAACTTAAAGTTGATCCATTTTTTCTCTCTTTTCCTGCCCAGTAGGGTGTAAAATGTCAGATTAAAACAACGTAATCAAGAACAGAACTATCAAAGAGAGCAAATTCTGCCTGCAAAGGAGGTGCCAAGAAGACAGGCATCCTTGAACACTTTTTCTCCCAGAAATATGGCACATCCTATCCTTAGAAGTATCACAGCATTAATAAAATCGAGAGCAGCAGAAAATAGTTTTCTCATTTTTTCCTCCCCATTTATTTGTTTTGGCAGTCACTTTGGATACAATTCACCCATGTACAGATGGCAAATATAAGCCCCATGCGCTTAAATCCCATATAAGTCTTTTGCTCGAGGTGGGATTGGTAGTAACGCCCCAGTACTGTGGTAACCTGAGAGTCTCTCCTCTGAGACTGCAGCTTCTGGTGTTTCCACGTTTGCCAAGTATAATTGGAAGCAATGATTTTTCCCAGGCCTGAGTAGCTGCTTCAGCTTCGTTTATTTGCTTGGAAGTTTATTTTTGAATTGTGGTACTGCTCGGCTGTTTGGTCGGGGCTAGATAGAAAAATTGGTGGTTTGCATTTGTTAAGAATTTCGGAGATCATTCTTTTTCTACCAACAGTGACTGTGACAATTGGCATTCATTTGCTCTGGGAAAGCTGAGCTGCACAGCAGCAGGCAGGCTGCCCTTGTGGAAACAAATCCATAACCAAAAATACAAATGCTGTTGTTGGTAGAATTTCTTTAGATTTTGCAGATGGAGTCCTATTGAGCTGGATTATCACTGCTTACTTTCTGTGTGTGTGTGTGTGTGTGTGATGGATTGCTATGCATTTTACTGAATACTGAGTTTTGACTGAGGATGGTGGTCTTCCAAACTTGGCAAAATGCTCAGGCAGGTAAATGTCCTTTTAAGGTATGTACAGCTGAAATGAGGATTGTTTCTATTAACATTTATCTACCATTATTAACATTTTTCTACTCGAAACTTCTAAGAAAGGAAAGTCTAGACAGCTTTTAAATATATCTCATAGTACTTGGAGATCCCTTTGTAGCTATTCCAATTCTTACAATGTGCCTAACAGAAGAGAGGAAGATCACTGGAAAAATTTCCAGTTGTGTTGGAAATTGTTTCTCGAACTTTGCATTTCCCAGACCTCTGGAAAGTCCAAGCAAGCTTCCTCACACTGCTTCTGTAGGAAATGTTGTGGTAAAGATCAAGTAGCATGCTGCTGTGACTTGCAAAAAATGCCTTGGGCTGGAGATTTTCTACTGCACAAATTTACTAAAAATTTGCCTGGAATATTCCTTCTTGCTCTTTTTCTCCTTCAAGTAAATGGACTACAGCTTTATGTCTTCTTTACTATGCTTTAAAACCACATTTGCAAGCACAATCTTTATGCTTCCAATGCAGAAATATTCACCTATATTGTGACTAGCTGTGCTGGTTTTCCTGCTTGGGTGGCATTTTGCCCAGACTGGTCGATCCTAACATTTTCTTCAAGAAGATCAACTCTTTGAAAGGGTAGATAACAGCAGGACAAGGGGAAATGGTTTTAAGTTGAAGGAGGGAAGATTTAGGTTGGATATCAGGGGGAAGTTCTTTACTATGAGAGTGGTGAGGTGCTGGAACAGCTGCCCAGAGCGGCTGTGGATGCCCCATCCCTGGAGGTGTTCATGGCCAGGTTGGATGGGGCCCTGGGCAGCCTGGTCTGGTATTAAATGTGGAGGTTGGTGGCCCTGCATGCATCAGGGGGTCTGGAGCTTCAGGATCCTTGAGGTCCCTTCCAACCTAAGCCATTCTGTGATTCTGTGATTGTATGACAGAGAAGGAACTGCAGGAGGAAGGCTTTCTGCAGTGCTTTAAAGCAAGCAGTTAACTCACTCAAAATTTACTAAAAATAGTAAGCTCAGTCTTCAAATGGAAGCCAGTTTCCCTGAACGTTACAAATATCTGGCTGGTCTGATTCCGTTTGCCCATAATCACCCGTAAGAAGATCTTACATCAGTTTCCATTCTGGCATGTTGCTGCTGATTTAATGGAGTTGCACCAGTGCACTGCAGAGTTAGAAAAGGCTCCAACTCAGTGTGCGTGTGTGCCTGTAGATAGAATTTTTAAAAATACCCTTATTTATGTGGTGAATGCAAAGTTAATGTTTTGGCTTTCTTCCGGGACAATCTGCAATAGAAAAAAATAGAGCTGAGGATTAAAAAGAGTGTGCAAGTAATGTGTAAACCATGAAATTCAATTAGTTCCTCTTAGGAAGCCAAATTTTGGTGAATACTGTAGAGAAAAAATAGGGATAAAATGTCTAAGCCAAAGCTGCACTTAATAAGCTTCAGTAATTAGTTATAAATGACTCGTTAAACCTAGAAACACTTTTTTTTTGCCTATTTTCATGAACGTTAAGAAAAATGAAAGATAGGGTTAAATATTAACTTTGAAGAGTTTCCATCACAAGTTCTCTACCAAAGGGGTTTTGGTGGCATTGGAAGTTGTGCACATAGGAAAGGAGCAAGGGGACCCAGAGCACAGGGCAGAGGGGGAGCGTGAGGACACAGGGCATGTCCACCCCTACAAGGCGCTGGTGCTCCCGAGGAGCATGGATGAGCATGCCTGAATGGGTTATGTGAGCAGTAATTACAAGGAGCATTGGGAAATTAGTGACCAGATTCACTGACAAGGTCACATAGAAGAAACTGTACAGGAAATTAGAAGCTTTGTCCTGTTATTGATGTGTCCTCCATTTTCCCCCCCATATCCTCTCATTTTTGCTGTATCCAATAAGAATTTAAAATTTCAATTGTATAGTAACTAACTCTTCAGAATTGGAAGGGTAAAAGGTAAATTGTGCTACAGTGTGTGATAGATTAATTGGCAAATGTTCCTGTTATTGTTTCTGAGAGCTTTACATCCACCTCACTATTCTTGTCTCTGAAAGGGCTCCCTGAAGTCAGAAGTGCTGGTGAAAATACTGATGTCCAAAAACAGAGCTGCAGCTCCAGCTCCACAATTCATCTTACAATCAAAGGTCCTTAGCTGTCAGTACAGGAACTGGAGCAAAAAATGCAGACCATAGACAATTCTTTTTCTTTCTCCCTTCCCCCAGCTCACTCCAGAATACATTGCAATTCCACCCTAATCCATATTGTCAAAAGTAAACACTTTTGACCTATAAAATATATATATACTTTTTTGTAAGAAAAGTGCTTTCTTGGCTGCCTATTCCTAATCTCCTTTTTATAGACAGTTTTTCTGAATCTTTATTATTTTTAGGGATTGGCCAAAATCTGAAACAATTCCAACTCGAGCCATTTTCAGGGGGAGTGGGTCAAACTACAGTTCCTTGATCCATTGTTACTCAGTTTCTGGGTCAGGTTCCAGAAAGACCCCTTCTTCCTCTTTTTCCTCGAGTTGAAAACACTCAAGAATTGATTTTCAGTTGGGAAACCTGTGTGAGATGGTTGGAATTTCATGAGAAACACAACTCTCATGCTTCCCAAGATGGTGGAGCTCCCTCTTTTGGGGTCGCAGCCTCCAAAAGCGTCGTGGGTCGGAGTCAGAGGAAACCTCCTTCTGAATTTCTTATCAGCTCCACTTTACTATTTGTTTACTACCTTTCCCAATTAATCAATAAGCTAACCACCACGGAGAGGTGTCTGGTGCAGGCCAAGTGTGACAACAGACAAAAGCTGATTCTTAGGCCACATTAAAAGGCTACTCCGGGCTGTGTGTGTAGATGATGAAAACAGTGCTGTAAGTTAGTATGTTTTCTCCAAGATGTTAGTTCCTCTTCAGACCCTTTGTCTTTGCCATCTGCCATTGACTGAAGGCCAGCTTGGCTTTGACTCCTGCAGTAAGGATGGGATAGGGGTCTGGGGGCGTTTGTGTCCTTAAAAACATCTTCCAAAGCTTCGCTCTGTGGCCTTGGATGTGACACTTAACCTTGCTGCCTCCGATTCCCTGTCAAGAAGGGGATAATAACACTTGCTTATCTACTTCAGAGAGGGCTTTGAGGATTAATTAGTTAATATTTGTACAGTGCTTTGAACATAAGTGCTTGGTATTATCATTCTTACTTCACTGCTCTGGGCTCATTTTCTTCTTTGGCCTGATGTGCCTTCCTGCTTTTTAAAAGCTCTTTGTCATGCCTGTGCTGTGTTGTGCCCTTGCAATGCACCACTGCATGCTTTGCACACTACCTGTAGGGATTTGGGGTCTGCAGTAACTGCAGGACAAGGCCAGCAGGCGCTGCCTTCCTCCACCCATTTATGCTAAGAGAAAGACAGCCTGGTATTTGCAGGAAGCTTGTTTGGCAGGCACTGGAGAGCGAGTTGGCATGGTGTAAGGATCATGTTATCCCTTGCTGCTCTTTTTATCTTTTCTTAAAAAGAATCGGAGAGAAAGAAAGGGAGAAGGAAGGAAAAGGTCGGTGTAGAGCAGAGGAGTGTGGACAACACAAAGGCTTTGTGCCTCTGCCTCCCTGAAATAGGCTTCTTGCAAAAAATTCCAAGGTATCTCTCTCGTGAAAATATTTAGAGGAGCTGGTAGGATGCACAGAAAATATTTTGCCATAAAATCATTTACTTCATCAGTTTTGATTATGCTCATAGCCATCAGATAACCTGGGGGTATGCCCATGTGGACTTCTGTGTCCAGTTGTGCATCCTTCCTCTAGGAAATAGGATTTATTCTGATAAGAACAGTGGCAGCTGCCTCTCTGGTGGCCCTTTCAACACAGCAGAGCCCAGCTACTCTACTTTAAAATTTACAGAGAACTGTGTAGCTGTATTGTGGCTTAACTTCACTCTGAGTGAGGAAAAAAAAGAAAGCCTGAGGATATTTTCATGCTGGCAGGAATTTGGATAATTTGCACTGGCCAAAAGCATGGAAGACGTGGGTGAATACTTCCCCTCTTTCCCTTTGTTCATTTGTCTGTAATGGATTGGTCAGGAACTGTCTGCTCCTAAGTATGGTTTCAGTGCCCAAGAGCTCCAATTTCCACTTTCTCCCTGTTACTGCAAGAGAAAACTGTCTGTATTGTCTGAGTGTCTTTAATGTGCAATTCCACTGGCCTAATGGGCACCTGATGGTACAGATAGATTTGATTCCAGATTTGGATCTGCTGACATAAACCTTAATGCTTTTTATTGTGTGCCACTTTGGGAAATCCTGATTAACAGCAACAAAGAGATAATTATGCAAGATGAAGACAATGTAGTTGTTTTAAAAATAATGTATATCATACAATTAATGCTACTTTGTCCTATATCAAAGTCACGCAACCTGCATTAATCACACATCCTCATAGTTTCTAAGCATGAATAGCATGAAATAAAAAGAACTCTTAATCCCGAGGAGAGTCAGAGTAACTGGGGGTTGGGTTTCCTCTGAGAAGAAGAGCAGTAAGTAATGCATGTTTTCAGCCTAGTAATTACAAAAATGTGGAACATGCGACCAGCTTTTTCAGAAGAAAAAGGACTGAAAGTGGTGCAGAAACCCTAATTAATAATTAACTCCATTTAGTCCTCCTACATTAAAGCTTTCTGAACATTTGTAAATTAAAGTGTTACCTGAAATGAGAAGTAGTTTTTTTGTGTCTGACTTTACAAAGGGCCGACCCAAAGCAGTAAACCCAAATGGCTGCTATGCGATGCAGGTGCGTGGCTGAGCTTGTGCTGATGCACTGAGATTGCTGTTCCTCTCTGTTACCATCAAAGGAGATGCGGAAATGGCATGGTGTGCAGTAGTGCAATGGTAGGTGCAGATGGAGATACATTTCCTCTTTGAATGTGGTAGGAGAGCTTGGTGGAGGAACATTAGGAACGGTTGGGCAGACAGACACAAGCACAGGTTTTCATAATTCATCAGATTAAATACTTCTAAAAGAAACACAGGAAGATGTTCATTTAGCCTCTGCAAAGCCTTTTTGGGTTGCTTGGTTTGGGCTCCGGTGGACCCAGCGTGGGTGAGCTGCTGCCCTGGGCTCCCCTTTGCAGGCAGGTGTGGGGGGAAAAATCTATGTCAGGAAAAAGTTCTTCTCAGAAAGAGTGGAGAGGTGGATGTGGCACTGAGGGACATGGTCAGTAGGCAGGGTGGGGTGGGTTGGGCTGGACCCGGTGATCTTAAAGGGCTTTTCCAGCCTTAGTGGTTCTATGATTCCACGAACCTGTGTGTCTGCACCTCCGTGTCTGCACCATCTGAAAAACCAAATGTTGAGCCAACTTTATCAGCTCTGGCCCACCTACTTCAGCAGAGAGTTTTCCATGTAACCACCAGACAGCAACGCTACACCCTTGGCGTCTTTATCCCCATTGGCAAAATGAGCTTAATCTCAATTCCTAACCCCGATTTGCTTGTAGCATGTTTTCTGAGGTCCTTTATTTATACCTTGTTTCCTCAAATGCTCTTCCATGCTCAGCTGTTTTGTGTCACTGGTGGCTTCTGTGCTATGGGAATTAAGGAAGGTTTGGGTGTGCTGGTTACATTACCTTCTGCGGAATGGATGGGGGGGTACCATATGTGCGCCTGCAATTAGACATTTTGATTTCCAAAGTATTTAGTTACCATTTGCTGAACCATTGAGTAATTACCACAGCAAAATTGCACAATCTGTCAGAACGTCAGCTAAGTGTGCTTCTGGACAGCTTTATATGCACCTTCACCAGTGCTGAGCTTTTGCCGTGCTTCATTTGGTTAAACTTCAGTCCTTTTGGATGAGGAATTTCTAATTGCAAAGGAAATTTCAAATAACAGTGAAAATACCTGCTATTGTACACCTGCCCCGCGGAGGAGATCTTGCCTCAGAGGAGAAGTGCTATTTAAGATATTATGTTCCATTAAGCATGGGGGCTTTTTAAGGCTGCAAAGTGCTATTCTGGGAACCAGTTTGGAGTCCGCCACTCAGCACTCCTCGTTTCCATAATTCACTGAATTTAGCAAGGGCACTTCTGCCCCTGGCTGGGGGAAAGCTTAAAAACCCACCGCATTTGATGAAAGCAGAAGGATTTCCAACGTGAGAGTGTGTTTAGGGTCATAAGAAGTAATTGCTTCCACTCTTTTTTTAGTTTCTAAGGGGAAGCTCTCAATTCAGGAATGGAAAATTAAGGTTACTTTGAACAGAGCAAAGCAAAAGGCATCATTTACCTCCCTCCCTCCTTCTCCCCACCAAATTAAACACGCAAGAATCTAGAGGAAATTGGGTCACTAATATGGACATTTTAAAGTATTGATAATACCGACATGACAAGTTGTCACTTTGCAGTATGTTCTTAAACACGACTAAACCTTAATAACCAGGTTATTCTAGAATAATCAGGGTAACAGAATGGGAATGAATGGCAGTTACTGTAATTATTCTAGAAAGAGGACCAAAGCAAACAGAAATTCTCTCTAATTTTATATATTCCCAATAGGTGCACATAGTACATCATTATCACTATAGAAACTACTTAGTAGTTTCTCCAAAAATCAGCCACGCTTCACGGTCTTGTGGGCCGATGTCTGAGCTGCACATGAGCCGGCACCCTCTAATTCAAACAGAGGTAAGCTCCCAGCAATCTGCGGTAGGCTGCAGCCGACAAAACAAATTTCCTAAGCCAAACATATTAAATCCGAGATATTTTTCATTGATTTAATAGAGTGAAACTTTGGATACAACTGATACTTTCTGGATATTAATGGGCATTAGTGCTCAGAAGGAGAAGGCGAGAGCTGAAAATTAGAGTATAGAGACGTTTGGGAAAGAAGGTGCTGCAGAGGGCTTTGCTCTATATGAAAGTTCTCCGTCGCAGGATGAAGTCTGTAATTAAATAAGATACTCCACAAAATTCTTCAGTGACTTTGGTCCCATTTTCAGCTAAAACCTTTATTGCTGTCCTAATGCTTCACATAATAGTTAGCTGATCATATTTGAAAACAAAAAAAAAATGACATATCCGCTAATAAAAAAAAAATTAGCATAAATCAAAACCAGAGATCGTTTCCATCAGTCCTCCTCTATGCATGTGGCACGGTGAGGACGGCATCACTGCAGCCCTGGAATACTGTACAACTCATTGCCAGGCTTGGTCTGTCCAAGAGACAAAAGAGAGTGAGAGCTTTTTGCAAGGAAAAAAAATGATCTACTTGTGGGTTTCTATCGCTGTTAATTTGGATTGATTCTGGGAATGTGGTTAAAACAATGCAGAGTCGCCATGCAGTATTTTGATGCCATGGTAAGGTCACCAACAAAACCCACAGCTCTTCCATGAAGCATGCTTTTGTGCAGCGGCCCTGTTCTGCTGGGGATGTGAAGGCAGAGGGGGGTGAGGACGGGCCAGGGAGAGGACAGATAAATCACGTTGTACAAAGGATGCTGCTTGCTAATCTCCGACACTGCCGCCTGTGATGTATGGTATCTTGAGTTCCCAAAGTTTATCGCATTGGTAAAAATACTGTACGCATTAAACCGGCCACTGGAAAAAGAAAAAAAAAAAAGAAAAAAGAAAAAAAAAAGAGAAAGGAAACCAAACAATGAACATGTGTGAACTTGGAAATTTATAGGCTTAGGCCTCTGCAGTTACATATCCTGGAAGAGAAAAAA
>JACDJE010000048.1:1677898-1680398 GCA_016647715.1 Pavo muticus
CCAGGATGAGTCAGAAAAGGAAAACTAATCAAAAATCTCTCTTAAAACATGCACAACGTGTACAGCTGTTGAAACATCTGTGCCGAACATGATGACACAAGCTGGAATTGGAGGGGGAGGCAATAAGGAGAGGTTAAGGAGGGGGCTGAGCGCAGTCCCTGGGAGAGGGTCTGGAGGGAACCCCCAGGCTTGGGGACCCCCCCCCTCCTCACTGAGCAGCCTCGGGGGCAGGATCCCACACATCCCAGATCGCTTCTCTTTGCCACACCAGGGCTGCTGCGGGATGGAAGAGGCAGACCCACAGACTTCCAGCGCCAGGGCTGTGGAGTGCAGCTTTGGGTGATGAAGGGTTTGGAGGGAGAGACCTCCGCTCAGGAAATTCGGCAGATTTTTTTTCCACATTCAAAAAAAAAAAAAAAAAGAAAAAAAAAAAGAAGAAAAAACAACAAGTAAGGTGGGGAAGACCCCAGTGCCTCCCCGGTGGGCAGCTCGACAGGTGGGTTCTGCAGAGCCTTGCAGGATTTCAGGAGATGGTGCTATGGGCAGAAAAAAAGTTATTCCCTGTCCTGGAATGAGCTCAGGGAAAAAAAATATGTATATAAAAAACCCAACCCCGAATAATCCCTCACTCCTGCCTCTCCCCCTGCATTGTGTAGTAAAAAAAAAACAAAAACACATATAAGAACCTAAATAGAATAGAACAGAAATCTCCCTTAATCAAAACAACATTATGCCAAAACCCCTTTCGAGGGAAGTGAAACATACACAGCAGCACAGCCCTGCTTAAAAATAGAACAGCCTTTGCCTTGTAAGTAACAAAAATACATAACAGCATACTTCTGCAGCCCGAGCTTTGAAGGATGTCTGTCATACGCCTAGGCTTGTTTTACGCCCCTTCCCTTTTTTAAAAGAGGAACAATGCCATCTTCCCGAAAGGAAATAGGCAATAAAAACTCCAGCAGGATTTCCTATTCATAATTTTTCCCATTCATATCCTAATGAGTGAAGGAAAAAAAAAACCACACTGAAAAACACCACCAGCTTTAACAACTTAAACGGCACTTATTAAATAGATATTTTTAAGTGCCTGGTTTTTCCTAAACGTGGTCTATAGTTTTACGGTTCAATTAAGTCTTTTTTTTTTTCCTCCTTTCCAGATATCCTTCTCAGAACTGGCTGAGTTCCGTGTGAGATGATGTAAAGCATCAGATGACAAAATATCAAATATATTTATAAAACACCCTGTTGAGTTTTTATCTGTGCCATTACATTTTTAATTAATAGAATTTTTTTGTTGTTGTTTTACAAATGTTGTGTTTTACTGCCAGCATGATCTCACTGCTTTACAGTATCGATAAATGAAGGCACACCTGCGCTATAAAATCTGCTTTATATGAAGCAGGCCATTCATGTTTTTATAGCCCATTTTTCACCCATTGTTCTTGGGTCATGTCATAGGTGTGCTGTAATGCGTGGTGGAGGTGGGCGGCTCGAAGATCAGTTTAACAAAATGGTCTAATTTTGCCAACTTTAGTGCCAGAATCTGGGCTGAAAAATGCAGAACTAATATCCCAATAGACACAGCGCATGATGTCACTTCCCTGGAAATGTCCAAGACAAACAGCTATTTCCAGATCACTTGCACTTATAACACGAATTCTACCTCCTTTCTTATCCCCAAATTACTATTCCTGTGTTTTCTAGCAATTTTTATGTTAACTCGCTTCATGTTTGAACTTTCCTGACTCTTTGCAAGGCTTTTATTATGTTGGTTCATATAATGTGACGGGGTTCATTCCAAATCTAATGGTGTTTTTTGGAGTCTGCAAACCCACGAGCTCTTTTGAAAAACGCCTTTGAAAAGCAGCACGCCGCGAACGCTCCTCGAAGCGCGGGCTGAACTTTACGCACACACACACAAAAGGATTTGCCACAGAATCCGCTTCCCTCGCTTAATTAGAAAAAAAGAAACAACACAAAAAAACCCTCCTGCCTTTAATAAAACGCTCAGAGGGCTCCGAAATGCTTTTGCCTTTGCTTGATTCCCCCGGAACGCGCTCGCTGTGCTGGTGGTGCAGGCAGCGCTCCGTCACCGCGGCCGCTCGCGCTGTCCCCGCGGCACAGCCCGTGTCCCCTGTGCCCCCCAGGGCAGGACAGTGCCTGCACATGGGACCCCCTCCCCTCTTCCCCCCCCCCCCCGAAACCCTATGGACGGCCCCATGGGTTCTCCTCTGATTCTGTGGGGCTCGAAGTTTTCCCGATGCGGAGCGCGCGTCTGATTGGGGCTTAAGAGGGAATATTAATATTTTCCTGGCAGCCGACCTTCCCAGGGCTGGGAAGCAGAAGATTGCCTCCGCGCAGCTTAATTCCTCAATACCTTTTATTAAATCCCCCCCACCCCCTCCATCCATATTCACCCTGCCTGCTGACACGCCGCCGCTTGTTTTTCATAACGTGCCTTTAAAGTGACAACTTTATGGCGGGGCCGAGAAACTTTTAT
>JACDJE010000048.1:1692269-1737269 GCA_016647715.1 Pavo muticus
AAAAAAAAAAAAAAAAAAAAACCGAAAAAAACCCCATGTTTTTCCTTTTTTTTTTTCTTGTTTTTTCTTTTCTTTTTCTTTCTTTCTTTTTTTTTTTTTTTTAACGTGTGACAGGGACTGCAGCAACACCCCGGCACATACTGTACGGATCTTTGATCTCCTGCATCGCATTAAGTAACAAAGAGCAGAGGACTTCAGAGATGTATGAGATGGTCTGATTGCAGCGCAGGGCTCTGTCCCAACCCAGACTGGGGGTCGTACCACCACTTCCACCATCGTTAGAGTTATTATTTCTGGTTTTAGCTGGGCTACTTCCAAGAGCTCCCGATTCTTTGAATTAGATCATTACAGCCATTGTAACGTTCACTTCTGTGTAACAGCGTGGGACTTTTTAAACACTGATGGTGCATTCTTCGCCTTTTGAATGGATCACTGAAACAGTTAAACCTGCAGGATGCGGTGTGCAATTTCTCCCCTGCAAGTGTTCCCACAACATATCTTTCGGAGGGTTATTACTGCTTATTTTATTAAGGTAAGGTAGGAGAGGACCAGAGCACACAGCCGCAATGGGTACGGAGCCACCCGAGGTGCTGTGCGTGATTCCATGCAGCTCCTGTGCCCTCAGCAAGCGTTTTGGTGTTCAGAAAATGAGCAAAGTTTTTTTCTCCTGCAAACACCCGTCCGCATGTTTCCTATGAAGCATCTTGGTTGTTCCATAGGATGTGGTTAAAAATAATAATAATAATAATAAAATCACCTTGAAGCAGATCCCAGAAAGCTGTGCATTCCCACTTTCTCTGCTCCTCTGCTCTGAGTCTCTCCCCTTTCCGCTCCATTCAGCTCTGCCTGCAGCACAGGGCTGGGGCTCAGCTCACCTTCCTCCTCTATGTCCCTGCAGCCAAAAGCTGCGTCAGGAAAGGATTGCAAGAAGGGTTTTCCTAAGCATAAAAACAAAACAAAAAAGAAAACAACCCGAAAAACAACAGAGGAGATAGGTGAGAAAGCCCCGGTGCCTGCTCAGAAAATAAAGCCAGATGCAATTTGAGATATTACTGGAAAACGAGACGTATATTTTAATTCAAAAGAACAACGCTGAGCACATTCACTTAATACCCAAACCATGACAATCAGTACATCTGACGTTTACAATGCAGATGTTTATGATGTGAATAATAGATGGCAAGAGAGTGCAAATGCAGTTGTTGCAGTGACATAGAGACACGCAAACTTTGCTCCAGCCGCCGTGCTGGTGTGAGAGGGACGGCTCTCAGCCCTCATCGCTTCGGTCCTGCAGCACTTGTAGGGAGGCGTGCAAAGTAATAAAGCACGGAGAATAAATGCGCTCCATCCGATGGTGGGGTGCTGCAGGGATAAGGCAGGCTGGGGGGGTGCAGCCTGCAGGGCAGCATCGTGCGTTCCAGCTGCAGCCTTGTGCAAAGCTTCCTTGCTTTCAAAACCTGCTGTAAGTCCGTTCGTAGTATCTGAGTACTTAAATAAGCACAATAAATGTAAATAATTCACTGCCTCGCAAACAGAAAATTGGGCAGAAAAGTGATTTTGAATAGCAGCTTGGCTTGCTGTACCCGGTGATTTGGTGCCCTGTAAAATGCATCTGACACTGCTGTTCATTAAGGCAGTGCTATTGAGCCTTCTTCACATTCATTAGTGATTAATTCAGACAGATATTTAACTTAATAAGGTAAGCAAATAAACAAAAAATCACTTTCTGTGCCTTAAGGTTTTTTTGGACCTCTAATTGGTTTTTGTGCACTAATTATCAAGATTAACACCTTACACTTTTCTCACGCCTTACACTTAGGAGCTCCCAGAGGAAAAAGTGCACAACCTTGGGGGAATCCTCTGAGTGTGGGGGCGAGGGGGCTGGCTATAAAAGCAAGATAAGCGGTGCAAAGGGAAAGACCCATTCCAGGTAAACTCAGATAATAGCTGGATGAAGAGGGAGAAGCTTATGTGAGTATGTGAGCCGTGGCATTGCTTTCTGTGCACACGGGAAGGAAGGTTTTTAGGGGCAGTTCTGGAGCTGTGCCTCGTTTCTCCCCATGCCTGATTGCTGCACTCAGCCCCATGAAGCAGCTCCCTTTCTTCACAGCCATTAAAAGTTTCTTTAATGCCACTTCCCAGTGCCGACCCCAGGGCTTCCCCTGGGGCTGTTGGTTAGCTGTGACCTGGTGGGGACGTTGCTGTTGCTGTGTGTTGTGCTGGGTCCCACTCTTCCCATGGGCCTCGCATGGAGCGGGGATGCTGGATGGGGAATGCTGGATGGAGAACGCTGATGTTCTCCCAGCCCCTACCAACGCCAAATGTTGGCTTTTCCATGCCTTGACACCCTCTGAAATGCTCCACAAGTGACTACTGGGGAACCTCTCCACGTGACCCCAAGTCAAAGCTTGCCTCCGCTCCACACACAGAGCCATTAAACCTCATTTGAGCCCGGGCGAAGTTACAAGTTGTTGCTAACGACAGTTTGTCTCAACTCGACGCAATATTTACTATGCAGCATCCCGAAATAGCCGGCAGCTGTGGGAGGGCTGCTTCTCCTTCCCGAGGAGCCCGAAGATCACGGCTTGAACCCGTTGTCACTGCCGGTGGTTTTTGTAGCATTTGGGGATTTTTAAACTCCTTTTCCTTTAATTCTTTTCTTTCTTTAATGGGTGACTGGATAAATTCAGCGGTGGATTTTTGTGACACTAAAGCAGCAGATAAGTCTATGATGCACTCTAGCTATGTGGTTTAAAAATCCCTTACCATATGTTTTCTCACTGGAATGCCTCGTCTTGCAAAATTACAGGAACCGAAGCTTAAAAACACAATTAGGTAGTTTAAAATGAAATATTAAAGAAATACCACATATTTTCTGATACGCCTGCGACGCTGCTCCTCGCTTTTCTCTCCCCCCCCCCTCTTTCTTTTTGCTTTCTTTTGTATTGTTCTTTGAGTTGCTCAAGAAGCCCAACTGCACTCAATTGTTGTACTAATCATGCTCCACATTTTTCTGATTAGGTTATATAGGCTGTGGTTAAATTATAAATGAAAGAACGAACTACCCGAGTACTTGTCATAACAGTATCTTTTATGTTGTTACAGAAGATGGGGGGGGGGGGGGAGAGAATCAAAAAAGGCTTTACATGATGAAGACTCTCCTTGCCTATTTTGTGCTCCTTATAGGATCTGTATAGACAAGTAATGCAATTTGCCGGGATGTTTTTCTCAGGTATTCTGAGAACTACAGCACAATATCTGTCCGCTGAGAAAAAAAAATGTGAGAAAACAGAATACATAATACATAAAGATGCATATCGTGGGGCAAACGCGCGCCAACACACCCCTCCAACTCCACTTGATTTCATTACCGCCTCATAGAGCCGCATGAGCGGGTTGTTCCTTATGCCATACATGAGAAAATGACATTTCAGGGTTCGAACTTCTGTCTGACATTGTTATCTGCCATACTGCTGTATGCACGGCATAAACGTCACCCGACACCCGCCTGATTTTTGTGTATGTTTTTGTTTCATAGAATCATAGAATCATGGAATGGCCTGGGTTGAAAAGGACCACAATGACCATCTCGTTCCAACCCCCTGCTATGTGCAGGGTCGCCAAGCAGCAGACCAGGCTGCCCAGAGCCACATCCAGCCTGGTTTCCGTGGCCTTATTATGAAGCCAGGCCTGTAAAACTGATTTTACAGAGGACCAGAATCGTAATAATTAAAGTAGTTGACTGCAGCCTCACCTTGCATCTCTGTCTTCATAATGCGTTTCATTTTCCTAAATGAATCATATGCAGGGTTGATGCATTTCAGCCTTTTGCACCAGGAGTGCGTTATTTTCAATAACAGCTACAGGGAGAGTGGTTTGGGGCATTAAATATTATCCCCTTCTTAAAGACACCCTCGTTTTTCCCCATCCAGATGGGAGATGGGGGTGAGGAGGGCATGTTCACACCTCGCACGCAGCCATGCACAAACCCCAAACACAAAGCAAAGCTGTGCCCCGTGCACAGATTGCTGCGAATTCCAGCGGATCAGAGGGTCCCTCTGCACAGGATGGGATTTTTTCTCATTTTTTTTTTGATGCAAAACATGTTTGATACGCTTGCCCTAATTGCCTTGCTACAGGCCGGGCAGCGCGGTGTAGGGTGGGCTGGGTGCGGGGCCATGCCTGTGAGCGCTGCTTTTTGCACCCCTGCAACCCGCCTTAAGGGTTCTGTTTTTTGGGGGCTTTATTGGATGAACTGTCAATGCTTTCCGGGATAACAAATCTTGTTTTATAGCACTTGGTGGAGTTTGGTTAGGGGCTACCTCTGAGCAACATGAACTTGGCCTTGCTGTGTGCCTTGCACTAATACCTTCACTCCTGTAAGGAATCAGGGTACTTGAGAAACAGCCTGCAGCCATACAGCTGATTATTTCACCAAATTTGCATCTTTTCAACGGTAATGGGGACAGCTTTCACAAATGCTCCCAGGCTCTAAATAGATGTTAAGTGGCTGTTTCGTGTTGTTCCCTCCCCTGGGCGCTCCCGTGCACCCCGCTGACACCCGTGGGGCACCGCTGCCGGGACCAGGCACCCTGTGCGTGCATGGAGAGCCCCGGGTGCCCTTTCTGGGGGTCTCCCAAGGGACACGAGTGCCCGGAGGGTGGTCCCCGGGTGCAGGGGAGCTGGGCTCGCTTTCTGCTGTGGGAAATGAGATTAGCATGGGTACGGTGCACAGGGAGAGCGGCCAGAGGGAAGGGAGGGAGGGTGAGGCTGCTGCCCCGGGGTGGTGGGGGGCCTGGGGGTACCTTTTTTCTTTTTAACGTTTAAGAGATGAAATGACTGAAAACATAGATTTGATCTTAAATATTAAAAGGAAGCGGAGATGCTGCACTATGCTCCTGGTGTCCCAGTGAGGAGTGGGAGCAGAGCCCCTGTGTGGTGCAGCCCTTGGGCACTGAGCTCATGCAGCACTCAGACCTCCTAAAACTTGGCCTTGAAGTCTCCCGAGTCCACATGCTCACTAGGCCAGAGGCATACAGCATGGGTATGGAAGCAGTGAGGCACTGGCCATGCCAAAGGGAGCAGGGTGATAACTGGGGCTGGCAGAGCTGAGAGCCTTGTTGTGCCCCACAGCACATGAAGGCTTTTTCCTGAATAAACAAACCAAGCACAACTTAGCTTTTGCATCGAGGAAAGTGATTCAGTTGGAGATTCCTGCCAGTCCTGCTGTTGTGCGTCTCTTCCCCCAGGTAACAGCAATAGGATGAGAGGTGATGGCCTGAAGCTGCACCAGGGTTGGGTCAGGGTGGGTATTAAGAAATGTTTCTTCTCCAGAGAGCAGCCAGGCGCTGGCACAGCTGCCCAGGGGTGGGGAGTCCTCATCCCTGGGGGTGTTCAGACCAGTGGGGATGTGGCACTGAGGGGAGTGGGCAGTGGGCAGAGTGGGGTGGCTGCGATTGGGCTGGAGGATCTGAGAGGTCTTTTCCAGCCTTAATGATTCTATGCTTCATGTTCATTATTGTTACATCTTTGGAAATCTGACCCTCATTTTGCCTCTCTTTAATAGGTCAGCCAACTCCTGACCCCTCAGCAGCCCTCCTGCATGCAGTGCTGGCTGATCTGAGCAATGCCTGCAAGGAGCACTGAGCTCCCACCAGTTGTACTGGGAGGTGCTGCAAACAGGTCCCTCCTGCTCATACCACCCACTGCCCTCCTGCAGCAGCAGCGTGTTGTTTTGCATGGACTGAGGTGAAGCCACAACAGGGAATTGCTCTTTCTGATGTGGTTCCTGCTTTGCATCCCGCCTGTGCCTGGCATTTGCTCACAGCCCGCCTTCCCTTTCCCTGCATTTTGTAAGTCTGAGGCAGTGCCTGTCTGGCAAAATACAAAACCTCCCCCAAACTACAGGAAAATGTCAATAGTGGTCTCTCTTAAAATCCATAGAAGGAAACTTAACGATTAGACTAAAGCCCTATCCTTAATGTATCTGCTGTGTTTCAGCACAGAATGCTCCTCCAGAAGGATCTCCCACAGTTTGGAGGTTTTTCCTCCATTTAGGCACCTCGGGGTGATTTAAAAGACAGAAGAAACTCTCAGAACCGTTGTATTTAGTTGAGCACTCATTATAAAATGGATTACGGGTACAGTAAACCATAAAGACTGTTTTAGAGCCATTAAGGTTCAGCTTGTCACTGCTGACATGGACGCACTCTTACACCATATATTCCTGACATGTCAGGAGGTGCTTAGGGATGCTTTCATACATGTTTTATTGAAATGACAGGCTATAGCTTCTTTGACTGCTGTATATATGCATGGCTGTATGCTAGAAATCCAAATAAAACCCCTCTTGAAAAAAATGAAATCCTTACATATATGTAATGAATGCCATCTTAAGCGATAAGGTTGTCATCTATGTTTTATTTTTAATATTCTTGGTAATAGAATAATGGGATCATGTTTATCCCTGGAATGAAACGCAGCTGAGACTTGCAGCAAACCGAACTGCGTAGTTGGTAAAACGTGAGTTCAAAAACAAAGCAATTTTTGGATAAGAACAAAAAATGTATCAAACCCTGAGATTTCCCTTCTGCAAATGCCTTTCCATCTGCGTGTAGATCAGTTGTTCCTCTCAGGCTGAGCCCGTGACTTGATAGGGCTTTTTGTCTTTCAAATCCAAGAACAACTTTACATACAATTAAGGTGCCGTATTTTTGGAAAGCAGGATTTGGCCCTTCACCCCCTTTCTCTGAGCAGTTGCTCCACGGAAGAGAATTCTCACTTTTGCCATACATGAAATGAGTGAATTCCGTGATTTGGTCACAGGGCTGAGATGAAGATACAGCTCTTTAACCATTACCCCAGGACTGGCACCGAGCATCACAGAATAGGCTGCACGCCATGGTAGCTGGTGGGGGCAGAGCCCAGCAAACCACTGGCAAACAAGGAAGAAAGGGGAAGGTGGGAAGGTATGGGCTGACCATTAGCCAGCTGGAATGATTGTCATTGGCAGATTGCAATTATTGGGAGAGATTTGACAGGTTTTCTTGTACACATGAATATTAATCTGCAACCTGACAATTGCTGCTTTTGTGCACGGTTTGGCACATCAGCTTTGGATCTCACCGAGTAATGTTGCAAGTATCAGAATCATAGAATCATAGAATCATAGAATGGCCTGGGTTGAAAAGGACCACAATGATCATCTGGTTTCAACCCCCCTGCTATGTGCAGGGTCGCCAACCACCAGCCCAGGCTGCCCAGAGCCACATCCAGCCTGGCCTTGAATGCCTGCAGGGATGGGGCATCCACAGCCTCCTTGGGCAACCTGTTCCAGTGCGTCACCACCCTCTGGGGGAAAAACTTCCTCCTAATATCCAACCTAAACCTCCCCTGTCTCAGTTTAAAACTATTTCCCCTTGTCCTATCACCATCCTCCCTCGTAAACAGCCGTTCCCCCTCCTGTTCATACGCTCCCTTCAAGTATTGGAAGGCCACAGTGAGGTCTCCCTGGAGCCTTCTCTTCTCCAAGCTAAACAAGCCCAGTTCCCTCAACCTTTCTTCATAGGAGTGCTGCTCCAGCCCTCTGAGGATTCTGTAGAGGTGCATTAAGCACAACTCACCTGAAGTACAAAAATACATTGCAAAGTATGTAAAAAAAATAAATAAATGCAGAGCATCACACAGACCTGCATGGCCATTATATCAGTAAACTTTCCTGTTGTTGAATGTTTTAGATGACTCTTAGCAATCAGTTCCTGCTGGGTTTGGACAGGACTTCAAAGTCTGCATTGATGTGACACTGATTTTTCAGAATTGCAATGATGAAGAGCAGATGATGGTGTAAGCTCGGACAATTCCTGGCTGCTGATAGCACAAATTGATCCCAGCACAGAACATTGAGTTTCAGAGGATCTGGACCACACGTAGATTGAGAGGATTCTGAAGCCTTGTTCTTAAACACCTCTGATGCTGAGCTCCTGTACTATCATCTCTACTTAGATGGGATGGGTCAGTCTGGAGAACGGGAGGCTCAGGGAAAGCTTATGGCTCTATACAGCTCCCTGTGAGGTGGGGATGGAGAAGTGATGAGCTCACACTGCACTGGGGAGGGTCAAGTTGGGTACTGGGAAACATTTATTCTCAGGAAAAGTGGTCAGGTGCTGGCACAGCTGCCCAGGGATTGAGGGGGTCAGCATCCCTGCAGGTGTTCCATACCCATGGGGATGTGGCACTGAGGGATGTGGGCATTGGGCATGGTGGGGTGGGCTGGGGTTGGGCTGGCGAATCTCCAGCCTTAATGATTCTATGGTGCTCCTCTTTGGAAGGTAAATATGTCAGTGGGTTTTCCTTGGTAATAAATGGTCAGTGGTTATGGGGTGCAGCCCTGTGCAGGACGAGCAAATGGGAACGCCTGGCTACAGTGGGCCCAGCCTGGTGTTTGCTTTAGAAATTGCTTCATGTTAATTAAATGTGTTACCTTTTAAAATCTGCCTTCGCCACACGGAAATGCCTCCGTGTTTGTGATGAGCTCTAAATGAGCAGAGAGGAAATGTTTGTGTTCGGCGCTTTTTATTTGTTTTTTGGCAAAATTCCTTGAATAAATTAATAGATTATATCATTAGGTGCTGGTAGCTATGTACCAGGAAACCTAGCAGATAATTTAAGTAAATAGTGAATAAGGTAACTGTACGGAGCTCGGTATCCGTGCCTGTGCAGACGTTCTGTTTGAACTCGGGACACAATTACTTATCGAATGTCTCCATCAGGGTTCAGCCTGCAACGGAGCTGCTGCTAACAGGGAAACTGCTGCAGCCACACAAAACCACTCCAAACCGCCTGCTCTGTTTTGACTTGTACTTTTGACTTTTTCTTTCTCTGGTAACCCCATTATTTTTGTCCCTACTCAGAGTTCTGACCTGTGCTACATGGAAAGTTTAGGGATGAAGTCATTTCTGGTTTGAGTTACTGGAGAGACTTTAATTCATCCAGCTGTGCCTGCTCAACAACAATTCCAGCATTCAGCATTGACAACAGCCCGGCAGCAGGAGAAATCAAACAGAAAAGGCAGTCAGTGTTGAAAGGAACACTTAAAAACTGCTCTCATTTGTAGAATTTAACATCATCAAAACACTAAATGTAAATAGGACCAGAAAGAAAATGCTAAATTCATCAGTCAAGGTATTTCACACACACACACACAAAAAAAGGATCTTTCTTTTTTTTTTTTGTCAGAACATTAATGAAAATCCCCAAGGAACTATCATTTAACATAAAGGTGCATCTTAAGGAAAAAGAAATTGCCGTACGCGCTGCTCAAAGGGCCCTGCTCTCTAAGCCACGTGACACGCTTCCCTTGGTGGATGTGTTTGTAAACTAATGGTTTATGAGGAGGAGGAGGGGGAAAAGTCTGCAGTTCTTGGCAGCAAGCACAAACCCAGCACAGCTCCGCAGCCGGCAGCTTCGTCCCAGTTAGAGTGCACGGAGAAACCAAGCAGAAGCTTTCAGGGTCTCTGAGAGCAGCTATTCCCTTCAAACCAACACTTTAAAGCGGGGAATAATTAATACACGTTCAGCTGCACGTTACTGAATTGCTGTTGCAAAAGAAATAAGTGAGTAAAAGAGCTTTCGAGACAAAAATACGGATCTGTGAGATGGTATTCAAGAGCATAAAAATATTTTCTCGTTTAAGTTATATGGTTGATAACCTACAAGAGAGAGGGATGCTGAATTTTTCATCCCGTTCCCTCGCTGTGTTGGGTTATACTGCAAGTGGTGCAGTGATGCCAGTCTGGACAGAGCACTCCTGGGAGGTGAAGGAGCTCAGGTTCTGCTGGCGTGGGACTGTGCTGCTGCAGGGACACGGCTGAAGGGTGTCCTCGTAGCTCTTCCCATGTGGGATGCTCCATGTGGAAGTCCCTTGCATTGGGATAAGCCATCTGCTAGGGAAAGCTAGAGCTAAAATCAGTGAAAATCCTTGATATTCAGATGCGAGAGGAAATAGAGGTGGACACCCTTTGTCTTGGTGCTTTGGTGTGCTCTCTGTAAGTCCTGGGCTGGTGGTGGCATTATATTTTAACTATGTAATGGATGCATCTGTTCCCAGTGCCATGCAGCTTATGTTCGTGAGGCTCATTCAGCATGGGGATGCCCTCTGTTGAATGATGCCCTCTGATATTGAATAGACACAAGCTATCAAATATCGCTGGTTTTGCTTCAGATTTGGCATAAATAAAATTCCATTTGTTTAACTGCCTTTTAAGTAAAAGAAGGAAATTCTGGTAGTCGGACAGGCAAGAAAAATAGCGACTGAGCATGCAAATCACTTCTGTTCCTTTTAAACAATACATACTCTGCTGCCTGCATTTCCCTAAAGATACCGCTGCAGCTACACATGGTTGAAGTCTGTTTTACCCTTATATAAGGCAATGTGACAAATGATTTAGGGGGAAGCAATCTCTAATCAGCATAACTTCATACTACGCGGCGCAGAATTATTGTCAATTTAATTCCGTCTCCTCGACGCAAAAAAACTCTGAAGTGTTTCTTCCAGTTGAAGTTTTGTAGCTGAATAATAAATAAAAGAGGGTGCCGTGCAGGCTCTGCATAATGTAATTGTACCCTCTTTGTTCTTGTCAATCAGCTTTAACACAAGTTAAGTAGTCATGGATGTCATCGTGATCACATCCATGGTAGACGGCTCGCGGTTTCGGTACGGTTGTGCTCTGCAAGAAAGTTCCTTTAATAAAGCGGGTGCGGGGAAGGTTTCAGGTGCTTTATAAAACTTTGACTTCTCTCCTACTACAAGGCAAGAAAGCACAATAACGCATGCATGAATTGCCAATAAATCAAAGGGCTGCTTTTTTTTAATTCCTATTTTGACATGTACATACATAGCATTTTTAAGAGATAGCTCCGAGGTAGCTTCTCGGTCCTTGATCAGATCATGAATTTAATTAATTCAGTGTAGACATGTCATAGATTTAAACCCTTTAGAATTACATTTTTAATACAGATCTAACATTTAATGTCCTTTTTCATTTTTTTCTTGCGAAGTAAAAAAAATCCTTTAATACTCCAGTAGCAATTTTTTCCTCTTATTATAGGTCTGCAGCTCCCTCCTAATTACGTGTCTGCAAATTATTTACTGTAGATTTAAATTAAGGAAGGAGACAAGTAATCCAGTGTAAAAAACACCGTTCCAACTTCAAGAAGAAATGAGTGTATGTGTTTAATTTCTCTTTAGGCATACAGCTGTACAGTCACTGTATAATGGAAGGTTTGAGACAAAATGGTCCCCCACCACCTTACCTCCGTGTAATGCAATTTAGCTTCATTAAATTACTGGAGGGCCAGTTACTTAAGCAGAATATTGATTTTCAGTCTGGGCCATGTTTAACATAATTCTACGTAGGCAACAGCTAATTCTGCATTTGAATCTCGCACCCTAATGGAATTACCCGATGCGGTTGACCATGGGCGAGCGGGGCTGGGGCTCTGTGCCCAGCCAGCCCTGCCTTTAACCCCTTCCTCCCGCACTGCCAACTTCTGCTTTCTGCCATGGAGCCTTTCATCTGGGGACGTGTAGCCCCGAGCTAGGTTTTGGTTCGGTAAAGTGTCTGTGGGGTTGCTATATTTTCCTTTGGCAGCCGATATCTTGGTCTGTATAGCGACAGAGCTGCGCAGAGGTAATGTGAAATAAGGGATTTCCTTCACTTCCTAACCCCAAATATTGTTTTCTATACCTAACAGTTAAAGGATGGATTTCACTTTAATTAAAATGTAATAAAATGAACCAACTATTCAGCAGGGAAGTATGTTCTTTACATTGCTGGCTTGAAAGCTAGTCATTATTTTTATTTATTATTCTGTTTAATGATGAGATACAGTTTACAAGCCATTGAATAATAATAATTTAAAATGGTTCCTTGTGAGTTATAGATTGTCAGTGTCTTAGAATTTAAATAGTATGTGGGGAGGAATCCTTGTTATCATCGACGTTAACGGTGGGCATTGTGGAGGGGTCAGAAGGCTTC
This sequence comes from Pavo muticus, assembly GCA_016647715.1. Classification (NCBI taxonomy): domain Eukaryota; kingdom Metazoa; phylum Chordata; class Aves; order Galliformes; family Phasianidae; genus Pavo; species Pavo muticus. The sequence continues at coordinate 1,704,305 of JACDJE010000048.1, forward strand.
CTCAGGATTTCAAAATGGGAAGAATGGGCCCATTTGGGAACTTTTCTCTGGAGCTGGGCACATAGGACCACGTTTTTCAACACTTTTGCTGCATGGCGGAGAATTGCTTGAGGGCAGCTTAAAATGTTAGCAAGGAAGAGCCTCTGCTTTAAATGAACTTATCGTGGCCGCTCTTTGGTATGCAGCTCGTGATTCTCTCAGCTTCCAGAGAATAAATTGATTTAAAAAGTTCTTGCTATGGCACTCATGCTGCAAGGTGTTGCCTTCATGCTTAACCTGAGCATGTGCCCGTTCCGTTGACTTTGGTGGGCTCTGTTGGTATTCCCAGTGATTCAGTTCATGCCCTGTGCCTGCCAGAACAACCCTAAGATGGAGCATGGGGAGAGCAATGCATGTAGGTGCTGGGGGTTTGGCTCTACCTTAGATTTAGATAGAGATGATTGAAGAGCAGACCTGGGGAGGAGGAGGAGAGGGAGGAGAAGACAATCCTGGTTGTGTCTTCACAGCCCTGTTTGAACTCTCTTTTGAGTTACTAGAACTCAACCGCTCACACAAGCTGACCAGAGCCAGTCACTAGGAGCTTGCTGTGTAACACCAGGACTGAATTTGCTGTGGCTGTGGCTGGCAGCACGTTTAGGAGCAGGCATTCCAGTAGGTGCCCTTAAATGGATGAAGTTGAACAGTTTAATGTCTTGCTGAAGTGGAACTCTAAAATGGGCTGGATTCCCTGGAAGGGGAACCAGCGTCATTGAGTATCTCTGTGGATGCTGCTCTGATGGGGATGGCCAAGCAGAACACATAACTGGGAAGTGGGCATGCAGGGCACCTGAAGGAGGGTGTCCCAAGGTCAGGCATTCACTACACTGCTGGGATACCTGTCCTGTGGCAGGTTGGGGTTTAGGAGGAGAACTGGGGTTGAGCAGAGCTGCCGCTGCTGTCATCAGAATGCAAAGCACAGCTGGACAGGATGGTGCCACTCATGTTAGTTCTATGTGACTCTGCCTCTCACATGCTCTTTCCTCACAAGTACAGTAGCATAACTGGCTGTTGTATGAGCAGCATGGATGTTTTGGTCCGGGGAAAAATATGCAATATGCAAAACCAATTTGTCATTGGAAGTCAATAAGTGGAATCAGGTGCCTCACTTAGCATCCTGTCACAGGTCTGGCGTGTCACCTGATTGATAACTCTGGGCCTTCTCATGACATTGAGCATAATTTGTTCCCTAACACAAATGCACACATGGCCCGTGGTCCTTTGTTATTGACTGTATGCACAATATCTGTGCATTTCATGGTGTGGTGAAGGAGATTGCTCCCTTCCCCACTTCTTCCTGTGCTGTCGTACTTCTGATCCCAAAATGGTGGTGTAGAGGGTGGACCTGTCTATTTGGATTAGGCATGATGAAAGGGAGAGGGTAGGAGGTACCCAAGGAGGTCTGTGCTCACAGAATGGCAGTGAAAGCAGCCATGTGAAATTCTTCCTCTCTCCAGATCTGCACTCATTTTCCACCACATTCTCTCTCATTGATCCAATGGCAAGAAGATCAACTGACTTCTGAGGAGCTACTCACAGAAGGAGGTGTTAGCCACTATATGCAAGGTAGCAGAATCTGGCCATATATAATTAATACAAATATGTGCATAATTTAAAGCTGCCCCAGGAAAGCCTTAAATTACATGATAACCATGCAGACACTGGCCTAGGAAGGAAAACATGGGGAGTCTCTATTAGTGAAATTAATTATATGTAAGATTGTCTTCAATAACCATGTGGGAATGATTAAGTAATCACTCAAATAAAAGATTTAATAACAAATTCCCTATCAATTATACAAGAACACCCAGTAAAAATTAAGTAAAAATGATTTTCAGCACATTAATATTAACATTAACAGTACTGAAAATATTACAACATAATTAAGTGTAATTTCTTGTAGCAAAACATACTCATAACAGCAAAATAAACAAGCCCCTGAGTAGTATTTCCTGAGGAAACTCAGCAGGTCGAGACGTGCTACAGCATTTGGGGGCTCTGGGGGAGGGCAGCTCAGATGGGCGCCCAACAAATGGGGGAATGGGGCTGTGCCTGGCAGAGGGCACCTGCACCTGCTGGTCACAGCCACCTCCATCCGGGAGCATGGGGAGAAAAATGGGAGGAAAATCAGTGAGATAGGTCTGCTAAATGCTCTGGGGACCTGGAAGTGCTCAGGTAACAACCGCAGCTATACTGAACACCAATTCAGTACTTCTGATCTCACCATTTCTGGGGGATTTTCTGGGTCTGCATGTGCCTCATTTCTCCTGCTAAGCATTTCTTCCTGTTATTACTGGACTGATAAATTCTGCTCTATCTGTTCTATCACCCACTGTGCCACTGGGGTTTGGAGCTATCTCGTTTATCGCAGCCTTCTAAGAGTTAGATACCTATTTGAGGCTCTACGTCTAAGATTTCCATAGATGGAGAGAATTTAGCCACCACAATGATATTTTAGCTCTTCCATGATGATGTTAATTGTCCTGTGGAGGTATCTACTTCTCTTTATGTTTTAGATGACTAACTTTGGCTAGAAATCTAAATTTTTACTTGGCTGAAGGTCAAGGTGAAAATACACATCTGGTAGAGTAGTCCAGAGCTCACTGAAGTCAATGACAGTATTTCTATTAACTTTAGTGGGATTTAAACACAGTCACGCTGCAATTTCCTAAAGGTAAAATGCTCTGGGTGCACCGTAGGAATAGCTGTTGTGGGCTGTATTAAGAATCCACCTGGTCCAACGTCCTGTCTCATTGGCTGAGAGCTGGTGCATAAGGAGGGGTATAGGAATGGGGGGGCGTGCAGTGAGACCTTCCTTGTCTGTTTTCCCATCTCCAGCAGTCTGCATCTTGGGGACCTCCAGAGCCAGAGGCTGCGTTCAACAGCCTGTGAAGGACCATCTACTTAACAGAGTGTCCAAATGCAATGAAAAGAGACGAAGAGGTGCCAGAGCTTTGTGCTTGGCCTAAACAAAATCTTAATAATTTAGTTATTTTCGGGTGGAAATATTAAATAGTGAGATTTGATCTAAGGACTCCTATACAAGTGAGAATAGGCAACTTTTTCTGAGGCTCTTTGCGAGAAGATCCTATTGAACTAATTAATAAGTGCTGAAAGAGATTTTACTCCCAGATAACTGCAGAGTTTCTAGAAATGTTTCAGGTTGAAAGACTTAACCTTACAAATGAGAAAATAAATTGTTTGTAAAAGGTGTGTTTAGTAGAGATAAAGAAAGGAAACAATCAAATAAATGCTTCGTGGTACATTTGAGCAGTTTTACCACAAATCTATAATAGCACTTCTTTTTTTTTTTTCCATGAAACAGTATTTTTCAGTAGATGAATGGTACAACTCTACAAAATAAGGAAGAGTAATGAATGTGTTTCTCTGTACTTACCACACTCCTTGTTCCCGTACCATGCTATGGGTATAGTATTTATCTATTTATTTTCTCAAAACAAAAAGAAAACTCTTTGCGCTCCTCTTACAGTGGTTGATAAATGGGAGGGAATGGACACATACTTGCATTAGCAAAATTTTATTTATATGCAATATTTTAGAGGCAGCAACTCAAGGGATAATTGCACTTGTGAGTAATAGCTAATTAGTAAATATTCTTGAGTTATGCACGTGTTCTGCTAAGTTGCTTTGAGGTCTTGAATCTAGAGAGTGCTGTTATAATTTCAGCAAGGTTATATAGCTAAAATAATGAGGGGCTTCTTTGTCTTTTTATCAAAATTTGAGAAATAACCTGCCAAACCAATTGTTCTCTCCCAGGGCTCTTGCAGAAGGCCTGGATGTTAATTGCATTTAACCTAGAAAAGCAGAGCATTTTTTTTTCTTTGTACAATAACTAATATGTAAACTATCGCTGTACTTGGAAATTACTTTCACTTAAATTCTATTATTGAAGCTCCACAGTGGAATGTATCTGGGGTTCATTTCATTAAAAAAGACTAATTATGCTGAATGTGTGCAACGTATCTGACAGCCTTCTGGTGTGACTGAGAAATGAGCATCCAAGGGATGCAACATGGAATGACAGACTCATAGAACCATTAAGGTCAGACAAGACCCCTAAGATCCCCCAGCCCAAACCCACCCACCCCCACTGCGCACACCGCCCACATCCCTCAGTGCCACATCCCTGTGGGTCTGGAATACCTCCAGGTGACACCACCACCCCCTGGACAGCCTGTGCCAATGTTTCACCACTCTTCTGGAGAGGAAATTTCTCCTAAAATCCATCCATAATGGAAGGAATTTGCATGGATTGGCTGACAGCTAAGGCAGTGGAAATATCGACCTCAGCATTCCTATTGATAAATAAACAAGCAAGAAAAGGCAATGCTGCAACAGCAGAACAAAGCATGGCTCACACTTTCACTGCGTGACATGCTAGTATTCCTTATACTTATTTATACAGACATCCATATATTTTGTGATGGAGACTCACAATGAAAATAGACCTCATGTAACAAAGATACAGACTGGCAAGTCAGTATCGTATGATTGTGCAGGTCATGGGGAAACAAACATTTGGTGTTACAGTGACACCCTGATGGTTTCCTCGATCTTTGGAAATCAGCAGTGGGTTTGGTCTGCCTGAAATCTCACCCTTTTTGGAGGATCTGCCCAGGTGTTTGGAAACAGATTCTTTAATTGGTGGTGAGGCGGGTCAGGTCCTTACCAGCACTGAACTTCTTTTCCTGACCAGGGCAAAGTGCACCAGTGACACTGAGAAGGAACCTCTTGAATCTGCTCAGGATTTTAGCAGCTCTTGTTGGCTACTCTGAATTTCTGCTGATGTCTTTGATGGAGCCATGCATGGCTAAATGTTTGCTCAGTGATGTCAGACCGTTACTAAGTGCTGGCAACGGGGAAGCCATAGCAGCCAAGGTTTTTCACTTGGACATTCCCTTCTGAGGGCAGAGAAACCTATGCAAGAACACATCCAGGTGAATGGGAAATGCCCTGAGTTTGCATGTATAAATGCATTCTTTTTCTTTTTTCTGTGAAAGAAGGCAGGATTGTGCTTCTGAAGCCAGTGCTGCCACTCTACTGGGGACTGGGCTGCCCTGACTGCTCCTTCCCTGGGACTCACCCTGAGGGGGTTTGCACTACGACCTCCCTTTCCGCTCTGGGAGGGTTGGTGGTAGGATTGGATATTCTCATGGGGCTCATTGGAAACCAGCCTGGGAAAAAGGAAGAGCAGGGCAGAGGATGGCAGAATTGAAAAGTCAAGGTCCAGAGGTGTCGGGGTTTGAAGACTGCAGCCTGGCTCTCCATGGCACCCTCAGGCTGCCAGAAGTCACCACTGCAGTGACAGCAACACTCAGCTCTTCTGCTTCGTATCTCTGTACATCCATTAATTTGACATAAGAGTGATTTCACATTTTTTTCTTTTTTTTTTCTTTTTTTTTGGTGAAGAATAAATGCTTAGCACAATAAGCTTGCCCCTGAACATACAGTCTGTCAACTCCCTGAATTAGGTCCATTAAAACACTGCAAAAACACTGAAGTTCATAACATGATGGTTTGTATTTCATTAGTAAGGTGCTCCTGCCAAAAATGTGAGACCTTTATAACTTGTTGGCACTGAAAGAACAACTGACCTTGTGCTGTACTGCAATAACTTCTCATTCTATAATCCATCTTCTCTAAACGGTTTTGTTTTGCCCTGGTATATGAAGTCAGGGAGTTTTGGGGAGGAGCTTTGCTTCTGGCTCTTGCAGGAGCTGCAGCCCCTGTAGCCACTTGGTGCTGCATGGAGATGGAAATGGGGCACAAACTAGAGAAACTCCATCTGGAGTGAGGGAGCATGGGGAGAAACGCAACACCTCCGTGGACAGTTTGTAACATGCAGAGGCTTTTGGCTCTGTGAAAGGAGTTGGGGAGGGGTGGAGGAGAAGGAGGCAAGGCATCCTTCAAGCAGGAGTAAGAAAACCCAGTAAAGGTGAAATCTGTGTTCACACCTCCTAATGTTTCCACAAAAATAATATAGGTTGAACTCCACTTGTAGTACTGGCTGTATTTACTTCAAACCAATTTATAGGGCAGGGACGTTCTTTTGTTCCTCATAAGAACTGGGTACAGACAAATCCATGTCCTGCATATGACAGAAATGAGAATAATAACAAATGAAATAATTATTTGCTAGCGTGAAGATGGAGGAATATGGGATTGACAGTCTTTGAGCCTCCATCTCCTTTCTGAAAGAGGTAAAGTAAGAATTCCTATTGAGGTGTCTAAGCAAAAATAGTCATCAAGCCAAGCAAAGAAATAGAAAATATTTTGTTGGAGGACGTACTTTATAAGATGTTTGCCTGGTGAACAACATCGTGGGATGCAGCTTTCATCCAAGAGCCATCAGCAGCCTGGAGGACGCCTCAGTATGTGCTGCACACACTCAGCATTATCTAAATAATCTGAATGTCCTGATCCATTGATTTGTGCATTATGCTCATAAAGACATTACATTTGAACTTGATATGAAATAAAAAGCTTTGGTCGGTCAATACCCTTCAACAAAGCCCTTCAAAGAATTTATAAAGGGGTCGCTGACCTATCCACTGAGATGGGGCCTCTGGTGCCCAGGGAGAGACCTCTCGGCACTTGGTCTGTGAACCCGCCCTCTGCCTCTCTCCCAGAGCACCAAGCAAAGCAATAACTTATTACAAGTCAGTGTTTCCAATCGTGCATACAAGAAAAACATCAAAACAATGCGGCCGAAAATAATCCCCTTTAGAGAAGAGATTATGTTTTATTGTTTCTTTTACCAGGTGTACAGTACTCAATATTTAAAGTGATTGCTCGGAATGTAGAGGCTTAGCACTGCTCTTCTCCTGCCTCGAGTGCTTCCAAAGTGAGGAGACCACTCTGGTGCCACGTTTCTCAGGAATTTATTTTCCTTCAGAAGTGAAAATAGGATTGAAATATCCATATCTCAGCTGGAGACAGACGATGACAAACAGTTCACTTGGTCTTTGCAAACCATTCCCTTGGTTGCCTTTGTTCTGTGGAGGTTTTGGGGTATTATTCCGGCTTGTGAGACCCCTCTTAGCAGGTACAACTCCAAACTCAGTTAGAAACACTTCTGGTCCTACCAAAGCTGGCTCAGAAGCCCCAGGTTTCAGGATTCAGAAGACATCACTCAGACTTTTTTTCCAAACATGTTCCATTTGTGGGATTGCATTGCATCAAATCAACTGAAAGCTTGATCCAGCTCTGGGTTTCACGACAGCATCATCCCAGGGACATAAGACTGCTGTGCTCTTTCCTTCAGTCACGTGTGGCCACGTCTTGTTCACCAGTGTGCATGGCCAAAATCTGGGGCACCGCTGAGACAATGGCGTTGGTTTGCAGTCAGAATTCCCTTCATGAAGACGGTGATTTATAGACATTTTGAAAAGCAGAAGGACTCCATGCCATTACTTAAAAGGTGAGACTTCTTGGAGTTATTTATAAATACCAATACAGCAGAAACAGTTTCTAACTTCTGGCAGAAAGACACTACTGCTATTCAGCCCAGAATTCGGGAGGAAAATCTCTGCTCTGTCGGAAGCAGCAGCAAAAGGATGGGATGCCGCTGCAGCATCTCATCTTGACAAAACAAGTGGCCTTCTCCCCTTGTGAAATCAAACTGCAAAATGTAAAATAAATAGATAAAAACAGTCAATCGTCCCCAAACCTTTTTTTTTTTTTTCTTTTCCTGGTCAAACCATGCAAAAAAAATCCCCTAAAACTCACAATGGAGCAACTTCCATTTTAGATCGGTTTCTCCTCCTCTCGCATGGTCTATTTATTTTTATTGGTTTGTTTCTCATTAAATCCTTCAATTACTCTGCAGTGTAAAATGGTGAAATTATTGGCATGTGCCACTTTCATCATGTATTTGAGTTTGCTTATTACACTTGCAGAAAATGCTTGAATGGTATTAGGCTCTGCTGTGGATTGAGACAGAGTTAATAAATATTATTTGGTGTTTTTTCCCTGAGAAGCACTGCTTTTCTTGATTGTTTTTTACAGTTGGATTGGGAATATTGATTTATTCACCACTGTTACAATAATTGTATACAAGGAACAAAAAATGCAGAGGTAACATTTCATCAGCTCAAACAGATTAATTAGTTGTAGTAGATTAGGCACAGTGTTACACAGAAAGATTTGCATTTAGAGGAAAAAAAAAAGTNCCTTCTAAGGCTTCTATGACATCTACTGTTTCATTAAAATCGTATTAAAAAGCTCTGTTTAGATTTTTATGAAGCAATGTTTATTAAACATTTATTAATCTGAATAATTCTTGATGGAATAATTGCATAATTACGAAGAGGTTAAGATATGCTCACAAATATTTAGACAGATGCTGACAATATCGCATTCTAGTAGCTAGGAAGTGATGCCTACTTCAAAGATAGATACAGCCACATTAATGTAAGAAAGATTTGTAGTTTTTCATATTCATATATTTAATTATACTTACATAATATTTATATTTTTAAGGAAAAGAGCAGCCTTCTAGAGATAGGAAGGAGCACTCCCTGGGGCTTTTTCCCTATCTGACCTACATTGTGATCTCCTGGGCTCTTCAGAGCATTTGGAAACACAGCTGAAGACACAAGACTGAACACTGAGCAGCAAGTTTCCCTAACTCACAGCAATTTTTTTCAGATCTGTATCATATCTCCTTATCATAAATGTGAAGTCATGGAAACTCTTTTTCTGGTGAGAAGCATAATGAAATGCTCTTCCCGTGTAGTGCCAGTGCTGAGCACTCTCCGGTATTTCTGGTGCCTGGGCTTTGGGCACAAGGGATTTCAGCCCTGGCACTCCATCCCCTGTGAAGGCCCTGAGATTGTGATGTCAGACCTGCAGGTCCTGTGCTCTATGCAGGTCACAGCATCTTCCAGCAACTTCACAGCAGCTCTCTAGGCAGACAGAACTGCTGCCAACCCAATGGCCAGAGACCCTCATGCTTGTGGTAGCAATAGCCAGGCACTGGTGTTCTGGCTGTCCAAATGGACACAGCAGTTTGAAGGCTGAGATCCAGGAAATACAGTCAGAAAATGTTCTTATGCAGGGAATTACACCGGGTGTAATTACAGTGGTGATATTTGGAATTGCCGTTGTTTTCTGTGACGAAGAACAATTTCTACACATCTCAGGTCTGCTAGCGTTTGCCTTTCCAGCTAAGCTGCTGCACACTGGGGCAGTAGGTTGACCCAAGATAAATTTGCTTCACTGGAACGTTTTCTGATTAAAAGAAGCCTTAATGAAAGATCGGGATGAGGAAAGATAGATAGATGTGCTCAAAAAAGCAGGGAGAGCCAAATCCTGCAGCCAAGAGTTGGCTTTGCTCTGAGACAAAACACCTGGCAGAACATCTTCTCTCTGCGCCATAATAGTGGAACACAACATTGCTGGAAAATAGTTAAAACAGAAATATTACTGAGAACAAAAGAGGCCATGGCTCTGCAGTACTCGGAGAGCAGATTTGCTTCAAAAATCAATGACATTTTTACCTAATCACTTTTCAAACAAGAAACTACAGTTTTGATTAAATCTTCTGCATGGACACAAGACTCCAGCTGCTTTTCAAGCTAATCAAGTGTTACACTTAAGACACAGGAAAATATTGCATTTCATTTCTACGTCTTCTTTGTTCATGACATAGCTATAAGATTTCTGCTTTTTCAGCCCTACTGCTCTTTCAGCCTTTGGATCTCAGTGCACCTGTGAAGGTGTTTACTCAGCTATGAACACAATTATGACAAGCAATAACAGTTGTCTTTCAAATTAACATCTGGAAAACCAGAGGTAACGTCGATTCAGACAGTGGCAGAATTTGGAAAGACTGTTAATGGTAAGAACATTATTTTTTTCCCCTATACAAAAAAAAATTAAAAAGAGTTTTTAAGCAATTGAAATTACAGTCCCAATGAGTTACATGGAAACACTCTTTATTTTCATTTATTAACACAGTTTCCTCCTTGTAAATCCACTCAGTTCTGCTATTAATGCATAAGGTTCAGTTATAAAAATATTCAACATTTGCTGAATATTCATAGAACCCTTCCAATGGATTTTAGGCACCTTAATAGCATGTCAGCAGATGCTTGGCCTTCTATCTGGAAGGGGGTAGATATCTATCTGGAAGAGGGTAGATTTAGACTAGATGTTAGGAAGAAATTCTTTACTGTGAGGGTGGTGAGAAACTGGCACAGGTTGCCCAGAGGTTGTGGATGCCCCATCCCTGGAGGCATTCAAAGCCAGGCTGAATGTGGCTCTGGGCAGCCTGGTCTGGTGGTTGGCGACCCTGCACATAGCAGGAGGGTTGAAACTAGATGATCTTAAAGGTCCCCTCCAACCCAAACCATTCTATGATTCATTCTATGATTCTCTATTTCTCATGCCAGCTGGCCTACCATGGGGCCATTGTCCTGGAGAGAGCCAGAAATGGCACAATGTTTTCCTCTTTGGGAAGAGCTGCCTGTCCACCACATTCTGGCTTCACCACCAGAAGGAAAGCCAACTAGTGAACGTGAGCACTACAGTGGGCTTGGAGGGGTGCCAGAAGCCTGCCTCAAGGGTCACTCTGCATTCAGGTCATTTCCTCTGGCTGGGAAAAAAGGAAAAATTCAAATCTTGCTGGCATGAGGCAGATGTTTGCCTCCAAAATTCTGGAGCCAGGGTTCCCATCTCTGGAGAGTTTCAAGACCAGGCTGGACTGCGCTCTGGGCAACATGATCTAGCTGTGGTGTTCCTGTTCATTGCAAGGGAGTTAGACTAGATGACATTCAAAGGTCCGTTCCAACTCTAAGGATTCTATGATAACACTGTAAGTATCTGTAATCTTTCAGCCTCTGTCAGGGGCATGGGCAGGCTGGCACTGGCACCAACAGTCAGGGCACATGGCGGTGAGCCTCGAGCATAGGAAGTCATGGCTGAATTCCCTGGAATCATGTAGAAAAAGAAAAGAAAATCACAACATTTCCAAAGAATTAGAAAGAGAAGAGGAATGGACAGCGGTTTGCAAAGCAACCGTGAAGAGGATTTAAAAATACAGTCAGGAGTTTTGCCCAGCCGCGCTGGATAAAACTGTAAGTTCAGCAGAACAGAGCAAAGCTGATATGGAATAGTTTTAAATGTCTTTTCCCTCATAACTAGATTATTCAGTACAATGTCATTTGCTGCCGCTGACATTTTCTTTAAAGTCATAAAGGCCTACATAGTAATAAAAGGGCTCAGAATAAAATTAGGAATATCATGTATAAATTATCTTTAACCTTAGCTTCATTTGGACAAAATAAATAGATAAAAACAGTTCATTGTTCCCCAAACCTTTTTTTTTTTTTTCTTTTCCTGGTCAAACCATGCAAAAAAAATCCCCTAAAACTCACAATGGAGCAACTTCCATTTTAGATCGGTTTCTCCTCCTCTCGCATGGTCTATTTATTTTTATTGGTTTGTTTCTCATTAAATCCTTCAATTACTCTGCAGTGTAAAATGGTGAAATTATTGGCATGTGCCACTTTCATCATGTATTTGAGTTTGCTTATTACACTTGCAGAAAATGCTTGAATGGTATTAGGCTCTGCTGTGGATTGAGACAGAGTTAATAAATATTATTTGGTGTTTTTTCCCTGAGAAGCACTGCTTTTCTTGATTGTTTTTTACAGTTGGATTGGGAATATTGATTTATTCACCACTGTTACAATAATTGTATACAAGGAACAAAAAATGCAGAGGTAACATTTCATCAGCTCAAACAGATTAATTAGTTGTAGTAGATTAGGCACAGTGTTACACAGAAAGATTTGCATTTAGAGGAAAAAAAAAAGTTTTTTTTTTAATCTTAAAAAAGGCAAGAGAATTTAATAGAGATGTGATACACCGAGCCGCTTGGCTTATTATTCAATCAGTGTTTCCAAATGAGTATTAAAGGGCAACTTTAAATATTAACTCTCCCTTCTAAAAGAAAAATACGGTGTAATTGTTGAATGCACGGTATGGGGAAATCCCTCCCTACCGTACTTGCATAAGAGAGGTGAATTTGGTTTCACATCCTAAATTAAAAATTGTGCCAAAATGTTGAGGCAGTGCATTACAGAAGAAAAAGGCATGCAAACCAAACAGCTGAATTTGCCGTCATTCGTTTTGGCAGCATGGGAGCAAAGACTCTATTTTTTTTTCTCTTTGTGCACAGAATGAAGGAGAGGTAAATACCACCATCTTTTGTGCAAGGTTAGCTTGGCCGTGGGACTGAAAATTATTCATTAAAGGTTATGAGGCATTAACAAGAGTTTTAAAGTGTCCTGGTTGTTCCCTATTCGACCCCTTCCTGCGGGGAATTGAAATTTCCTGGTTCTCTGGGCCACTGACACCATGAGGGTAATTAAGCGATTTCCCCAAGGTTTCAAGTTTTAACATCTTTCAGTTTTAAAATCAGGAAGAAAAACATTTTTTTTTTATCATTCTCACATTCTATAGAAGTCTATAGCGAGCTACACGGCGGGCCTTGCCTGACATGCTGATTTTCTTTTTAAACCATCTGTTAAATCATCCTGGCTTGCAACATATTAGACGTTATAAATGCCCCTAATTTTTCAAAGCGGTGCACAAGGATTCAGCTGCTTGACTTCCAGTTTATACCACGCTATCCCATCCCAACCGTTGAGAGACATTAAACATACAGAGCCCGTTTCACAGCTTGCCTAACGCTGCTTTTTCGTCAGCCTGGCAATGTGGAGCAACTTTCAATCTGGCTTAAAGGGCCACTGGAGGCATCTGCTGTTGTCACAGCATCCTTGAGCAGCACCATGCTGCACTGGTCCCCCTGTCCTATCCGAGCAGCACTGGTGCCCTCACAGCCCCCAGCTCCTTGTCCCCATGCCCAGCATCCCTGCCATCCCACTGTGACACTTCTCTCCGGGGAGCAGAGCAGTGAGTGCCAGCTCTTGCCTTTTGGGAGCACCCTGGGGTATGATCATCCCGCTCCAAGAGGAGAACCAAAATGTGTGAAATTATGCTTGCAGTCGGTGCCTGGTGGGGGGCCTGATGTGACCCCAGGGACCAACGATGGTGTCAGTGAGAGCAGTCCTGTTGGGCTGTGCATCCTTGGTGCAGGGAGGATGCTCGGGCACTGCGCATCCCATGCCAACAGAGCAGGAACACTTCCTGCTTCATTACATTTCTCTTACAGCTCCCGGAGGCTTTTTCTTTTCCCCGATAAAGGTATGTATCAAGTGAGTGATAATTTAATGATTTGCCACCAGGCATACCAACCCCACCTGGATGCTGCAGGATCCATGCTCCTCAACTGGCAGCACAGCTCCCGAACACTGCTAGTGGCTTCATCTTGAGATGTGGTACAGCTCTGGATCACAAATTAAAGGCCTTGTCAATACTGGGAGACATTAAAAAAAAAAAAAAGGAAAAGAAGGTCGAGGAAGGTGAGGCTTCAGACATAAAAACGCTGGCAGCGTTCCTCTTCATCCGCGCTGCAGCAAGTGCAGATTGCAGAATGGAAATCTGAGCATCTCCTGCCCACTGGCAATGCCAGTGCTGCTGCAAACAAGGCAAGTGGCGTGCAAGAGGAATTTGAAAGATGTCCTGACCATGGCCCAGGTATTTAAATGAATGAACTTTTATGGCTATCAAAATACCAATCTGGCGAGTGAATGAAGAAACGTGGTTATGTTTGCTCCAGCTCCTGCTGCAGGAACTGACAATGTTTTGCCCTTATTTGTAGCCTTACACATTGGGCCCTGGGCTTGTAGACACTGTGTGGATGGGGCCAAGAAAGAGCTCTGGGGAACTCTGCAACAGAGGAAAAGAGTAATAATGATCTCTTCCTCTTCCACGTGATGGATTTGCAGATTTTTTGCTTAAAGTTTGTTTACACCTTCCTGCTGTATTTATCCTCCAGATATCTCTTTCTACTAGACAAGGAACAAAATATTCCAGCTGCTATGAAAGCTAATCATTACGGTGATCTAACTCCAAAGATCAATAACGTCTCTGCAGGATCCTTCTAAGGCTTCTATGACATCTACTGTTTCATTAAAATCGTATTAAAAAGCTCTGTTTAGATTTTTATGAAGCAATGTTTATTAAACATTTATTAATCTGAATAATTCTTGATGGAATAATTGCATAATTAAGAAGAGGTTAAGATATGCTCACAAATATTTAGACAGATGCTGACAATATCGCATTCTAGTAGCTAGGAAGTGATGCCTACTTCAAAGATAGATACAGCCACATTAATGTAAGAAAGATTTGTAGTTTTTCATATTCATATATTTAATTATACTTACATAATATTTATATTTTTAAGGAAAAGAGCAGCCTTCTAGAGATAGGAAGGAGCACTCCCTGGGGCTTTTTCCCTATCTGACCTACATTGTGATCTCCTGGGCTCTTCAGAGCATTTGGAAACACAGCTGAAGACACAAGACTGAACACTGAGCAGCAAGTTTCCCTAACTCACAGCAATTTTTTTCAGATCTGTATCATATCTCCTTATCATAAATGTGAAGTCATGGAAACTCTTTTTCTGGTGAGAAGCATAATGAAATGCTCTTCCCGTGTAGTGCCAGTGCTGAGCACTCTCCGGTATTTCTGGTGCCTGGGCTTTGGGCACAAGGGATTTCAGCCCTGGCACTCCATCCCCTGTGAAGGCCCTGAGATTGTGATGTCAGACCTGCAGGTCCTGTGCTCTATGCAGGTCACAGCATCTTCCAGCAACTTCACAGCAGCTCTCTAGGCAGACAGAACTGCTGCCAACCCAATGGCCAGAGACCCTCATGCTTGTGGTAGCAATAGCCAGGCACTGGTGTTCTGGCTGTCCAAATGGACACAGCAGTTTGAAGGCTGAGAACCAGGAAATACAGTCAGAAAATGTTCTTATGCAGGGAATTACACCGGGTGTAATTACAGTGGTGATATTTGGAATTGCCGTTGTTTTCTGTGACGAAGAACAATTTCTACACATCTCAGGTCTGCTAGCGTTTGCCTTTCCAGCTAAGCTGCTGCACACTGGGGCAGTAGGTTGACCCAAGATAAATTTGCTTCACTGGAACGTTTTCTGATTAAAAGAAGCCTTAATGAAAGATCGGGATGAGGAAAGATAGATAGATGTGCTCAAAAAAGCAGGGAGAGCCAAATCCTGCAGCCAAGAGTTGGCTTTGCTCTGAGACAAAACACCTGGCAGAACATCTTCTCTCTGCGCCATAATAGTGGAACACAAC
Organism: Pavo muticus; assembly: GCA_016647715.1. Classification (NCBI taxonomy): domain Eukaryota; kingdom Metazoa; phylum Chordata; class Aves; order Galliformes; family Phasianidae; genus Pavo; species Pavo muticus. Next base: position 1,719,592 of record JACDJE010000048.1, read on the forward strand.
ATTGCTGGAAAATAGTTAAAACAGAAATATTACTGAGAACAAAAGAGGCCATGGCTCTGCAGTACTCAGAGAGCAGATTTGCTTCAAAAATCAATGACATTTTTACCTAATCACTTTTCAAACAAGAAACTACAGTTTTGATTAAATCTTCTGCATGGACACAAGACTCCAGCTGCTTTTCAAGCTAATCAAGTGTTACACTTAAGACACAGGAAAATATTGCATTTCATTTCTACGTCTTCTTTGTTCATGACATAGCTATAAGATTTCTGCTTTTTCAGCCCTACTGCTCTTTCAGCCTTTGGATCTCAGTGCACCTGTGAAGGTGTTTACTCAGCTATGAACACAATTATGACAAGCAATAACAGTTGTCTTTCAAATTAACATCTGGAAAACCAGAGGTAACGTCGATTCAGACAGTGGCAGAATTTGGAAAGACTGTTAATGGTAAGAACATTATTTTTTTCCCCTATACAAAAAAAAATTAAAAAGAGTTTTTAAGCAATTGAAATTACAGTCCCAATGAGTTACATGGAAACACTCTTTATTTTCATTTATTAACACAGTTTCCTCCTTGTAAATCCACTCAGTTCTGCTATTAATGCATAAGGTTCAGTTATAAAAATATTCAACATTTGCTGAATATTCATAGAACCCTTCCAATGGATTTTAGGCACCTTAATAGCATGTCAGCAGATGCTTGGCCTTCTATCTGGAAGGGGGTAGATATCTATCTGGAAGAGGGTAGATTTAGACTAGATGTTAGGAAGAAATTCTTTACTGTGAGGGTGGTGAGAAACTGGCACAGGTTGCCCAGAGGTTGTGGATGCCCCATCCCTGGAGGCATTCAAAGCCAGGCTGAATGTGGCTCTGGGCAGCCTGGTCTGGTGGTTGGCGACCCTGCACATAGCAGGAGGGTTGAAACTAGATGATCTTAAAGGTCCCCTCCAACCCAAACCATTCTATGATTCATTCTATGATTCTCTATTTCTCATGCCAGCTGGCCTACCATGGGGCCATTGTCCTGGAGAGAGCCAGAAATGGCACGTTGTTTTCCTCTTTGGGAAGAGCTGCCTGTCCACCACATTCTGGCTTCACCACCAGAAGGAAAGCCAACTAGTGAACGTGAGCACTACAGTGGGCTTGGAGGGGTGCCAGAAGCCTGCCTCATGGGTCACTCTGCATTCAGGTCATTTCCTCTGGCTGGGAAAAAAGGAAAAATTCAAATCTTGCTGGCATGAGGCAGATGTTTGCCTCCAAAATTCTGGAGCCAGGGTTCCCATCTCTGGAGAGTTTCAAGACCAGGCTGGACTGCGCTCTGGGCAACATGATCTAGCTGTGGTGTTCCTGTTCATTGCAAGGGAGTTAGACTAGATGACATTCAAAGGTCCGTTCCAACTCTAAGGATTCTATGATAACACTGTAAGTATCTGTAATCTTTCAGCCTCTGTCAGGGGCATGGGCAGGCTGGCACTGGCACCAACAGTCAGGGCACATGGCGGTGAGCCTCGAGCATAGGAAGTCATGGCTGAATTCCCTGGAATCATGTAGAAAAAGAAAAGAAAATCACAACATTTCCAAAGAATTAGAAAGAGAAGAGGAATGGACAGCGGTTTGCAAAGCAACCGTGAAGAGGATTTAAAAATACAGTCAGGAGTTTTGCCCAGCCGCGCTGGATAAAACTGTAAGTTCAGCAGAACAGAGCAAAGCTGATATGGAATAGTTTTAAATGTCTTTTCCCTCATAACTAGATTATTCAGTACAATGTCATTTGCTGCCGCTGACATTTTCTTTAAAGTCATAAAGGCCTACATAGTAATAAAAGGGCTCAGAATAAAATTAGGAATATCATGTATAAATTATCTTTAACCTTAGCTTCATTTGGACTGTGACTTTTTAGACCTGATCAATTTTCATGAAACTATCCACATAAAACTGTGAAAAAATATTTGATCCTTGGCTCTCATAAAGCTCCTGTAACAAGACCAGCACTTTCTTGATACTTCATAGTGCTGTTGGTGTCTGCCTCTCTGGGCAATTCTGTAAAGCCAGGCACAACATCTGGGATTTAATGCAAGTTTTTGGAGCACTGCTATGGAAAACTCCTACCTGTAGTGCACACTGACCAAATTTCCTGCTCAGTTTGAAAAAAAACACGGACAACTTCAGGAGTGTTTTTCTGCTGCCCATTTCTGAGACACAAAGTTCTGCTGAGATCTTTCAATTTAACTTTTTAGTACACCCCCTTCGAGTGCATTGGACTTGAGGTAGGGAAGGGCAGCTCCTAGCAGGCCTTCCAAATGGAGATGGATGTCGGCTCATACGATCTGCCTGATATTTTAACAAAAAAGTTTGTATCTGCATTGCATGGCTCTGCATAGCCTCTGAAAACCTTTCCTAACTGGTAACACGTTCTGCAGAGGCACCTGGAGAAGAGGAAGAGGCAGCTTTGAACCATGGAGCAGTATTTACCCTCTGCCTGATGAGAAATTAATGGCCAAAAAACAGTGCTCTGTGGTAGTGGATAAGGAAGTGTGGCCCAGGGAAACAGTAAGTGATATTTTGGTTCAACTATGCATGTAAGTTGGAAGCAGAATGAGATGAGCTGAGTGTCTCCTCGATGCCCTTGTGTTCACTAAGTAGGTAAAAGGCTCAATACAGGATTATTTGGGGGAATAGTCACTGGCAGGTGATGCTTCTTATAACATAGATCTCAAGCTAACTGCGTTAGGGATATAACAGAGTGGTCACAGGTGTGGGGGTGTTGAGTATGGTTAGCCATCTGAGCTCACCTGGGGGGCTTTGGAGGAGGTTCATGGTGGCTGTAGGTAGTGGGGAGTACCAAGACCTTGAGTTCAGCTGTGATGCAGAGGAGAGATGTTGAGCTGCTCTCTGTCCAAAACTGCTGAGGCTCCCTGTGCTTTTGGGCACTTCCAGCCTGGGTGGGCACAAGCTGGATCCTGATGGAAGCAGATTTTCTCAAAGCAAAGCTGCTTTGAGCTTTGTGCCTGAAAGAGCATTTAAGTAAAAATTCTCTCTCTGAAGGAAGTTCTGAATCAATGTCCTCCTGAGCTCTAGACCTTATTGCCACCCGTATACAGCTTGCTGTGTTTTGTTCAGTCTTATAAAAAGAATTAATTAAAAGCTGGGTGGCAAAGTGTCCAGGTCAACCTTTTCTCATGTGTCATGTAGTAATAGAAATTCCAGTGAGTTGTGTATCTGGGGAGTCAGAGAGCAGCATAAAAGCCAAGTGAAGTGCTAAGCACTGTTTGTTTTCTCCAGAAAATAATTCCAACAGGTGGGAGGGAAGGCGCACAAAGTAAGAAAATCTCATGCATTTGTAGGTAAGCAATAGGATTCCAAGGAGAAAAGCTGCTCTTCCAGGATGGCTCTGTCTACCTGTGGGCTAAGGCAAGCTCATTCTGTCATCAGATTAAACTGTGTCTGAAGAAGTGGCTTTCACTTACAGCTTGGATTCTCCTAAACCGTAGGAGTTTCTGCACAGCACTCCCTGAAGGTAGATTTGTGAGTGCACCAAGATGGAGTGTATGAACAAAGGTTTACATTGCTGATAGCCTTGAACTATAAATTCTGCTGCATATTAATGGCATATTTATGCACGGTAATTTAGTGAGCATGAGTCATTTATCTAATAAAATGTTAATTACTAGTTACTAGGTATATTTGTTTGCAAATTGCTATGAAAGTTACAATGGAAATTTCATCCTCAGGCATATTTTCAAGGAAAAGTTCTCCACCCCTCTTTTTAATGGGATCTTTTCCATGAAAGAGGATTCAAAAATTAAGTGAAGTTGTGTCTGTTCTGTTTTACGCTGCTTCATGTGAGTTTGTACAGCAGCAAGCCATGTTCAAGCTGCTCAAAAGCAGTGTGAGAACCTCTGAAAGATAAAAGTCCTCCCAGAGGAGCTGATCATTCAAAACAACTTTGGGAATCTCATATGAAACTTTTAAGAGATAGTTTACAGTCCCTAATTGCTTTTTTTTTTCCTTCTATGTGATGGCCTTGGATAAAGGGGATTAGACACCTAACTTCCTAAAGGGCTTTATGGGATCTACTGCAGTTTTATGGTATGGGGAGGTCAGAATTAATGGCTTGGGTCCCCAAGGGCTGCACACCCTTTGCTTGCTGGAAATTCTGCTTATGAAGGCACTTCTGGGGCAGCGATTTGGAGAAAGGCAGGAGGTGTGATGGGGATGTGAGTGAGAGATGCAGCTTTGTACAAGTCTGGCCTGCTCTTCCCTATCATGATGCTGCTCTGTCTCTGAGGTACTGTGGGGTTGTGGGTTTCAGACTGTATTTCCCAGCAATCCTTTTAGGTTTCCCAGCTGAAAATGTGGTCAGTGGCTCAGGAAATCTTACAGTTCTATGGGAATACATCGTGAAAAGTCAAGAGCATCTCTAAATGTGGCAATGCAGATGCATGTTTTTAAGGAAGGCCTACACTGAAGTAGCAGAATTATTGCAGCAGAATGAAATTTTTCATGCTTTAAAGCATTGGTCCAGCAGCATTACAACCTCACCCTCTCCAGACTTTAAATTCCTATTTTTATAAAATGTTGGTACAATTTTAGGTTTCTATAAGACATGGGTTGGCAGTTGCTAACCATTACGGCCAAGGTACTTTATGCATTGTGCAGCCACATTTACAGAGATTTAACTTGCAAAATGTTCACCACTTAAACAATCTCCCTGGCTGTGTATTAAGAAGTTTCAGCCCAGTGAAATATTGCCTTGGCAAGCCTAATGCCTTTTATTATGACCCTCCTTATTGCTGGCATTGTGTTGCTCAAAGTAGAATGGCGAGTAGACGAGGAGTAGACAAAGCTGTTTCCAGCAATAGGGCACTTGTGGTTTACTTATTTATTTATTGGTTTGGTGCTGGTGTCAACTTGAACAAACGCACTGTGTCTCTTAACGTGCAAGGTCCCATTTAAATATGAGAGAATGCTTAGCTGTGGTAGTTTGGCCAAAGTGCCAGGCGGTATCAAAAGCCATGCACTATCCTGCTCTGTGTGTCAGAGCCCCGGCTGCTCTCAGGTGGGACAATGGCACGGCTCTTGTGTGTGCTCTGCAAATCAGAGCTGGGTGCAGGGCACGGCTTGGGCTGTGTGTGCGGCAGTGGTGAGCTTTGCAAACCTTTCCTAGCAGCAAGAACTGGGCAGGAAAAAAAAAAGGGTATCTGGGGGCAGTGCAAATTATACACAAATCTATGAGCACGGCCAGCAAAGCTTATGATGTTCAAAAGGGATGAGCCTGTTGAATTTCATAAACTCTGTTCAGAGTAAATTTTTTTATATATGCACATACAGATATGGTATATAGAATTTTTGGGATGGAAAAGAGCTGTGCTTGAGCCAAGAAGGTTATTTTTATTTGGTCTTGTTCCTTGGATATTAAGGGAAGAGCTGTGCTCTGAGAAAATGCACATTTTGAGCAGATCTCCCCACACGTCTCACATTCTGGCTGTCTGCACCCTGCCTGTTGTATACCAGATGTACTGTGTTGTGTTTTTTATTTTTTATATATTTTGTTTTTTTAGCCTTAAAATGGCAAAACAACAACAACCCACCAAACTATGCAGAAGCCTGAGCCTCTGCATTTTTCTTTAGTACAGACAGAGCTTCAGAAATTAGAGTGTCCTCACTGGGCTTCAGATACAGTAGAGGGTAAAAGATTTCAAAGGCAGCTTTAATGAAAGAGAAATACTGAAAGAAAGAACACAGAGAGCAGTGACACTATAGTTCTGCTAAATTTTACATTTAAACCGAGGGGCTAATCATAATTTATTCCGTCAAAGAAATGACCTATAAGTAAAGAAGACAAAATAGGACATGATGATTAAAGACTTGAAGAAACATCCTCTATAGTTATGTCAGTACTCTGTGTCACTGTATACGTAATCTAAAGCGGTGTTTGAAATTTCTCCTAATTATATTTGGAGCCTGGACCATAGCATCCTTGGGGAACTGCATGGTGCGCCGCAGTGATGTGGTGGTGTCCCTGCACTGCCGCTTCTGTCGGCACATCTGAGTCAGAACGCTTTTCTTTTAAATGCTTTTAGATGTGGGGAGTTGTGAGGGGTGTGTTGGGCTGCAGGAAGCCGGGTTCCTGCACAGGTGCATGGAGATGGCCGGTGCAGGGATGGGAGGTGGCTGTCAGCAGGTGCTTCCCTTGCACTGCTCCTGAAGCCATGGCTTGAAAGAGCATGAGGTGGGAGTTTTATTTCTTTGTTTACAGATAAATTCGTGTGCTGGTCCCAAGGTGATAGAAAACTGTGATTTTTAAAAGCACTGTGGTTTGGTGCAAATACAGGCAAACCAGCATGGATTTTGCTGAATGGCGATGCTAGCACCGAACAGCGTGCTGGCAGTGCAGTCAGGGCTTCATAAGATGACATAATCATAGAATCATAGGATGGCCTGGGTTGAAAAGGACTTCAATGATCATCTAGTTTCAACCCCCCTGCTATGTGCAGGGTCGCCACCTAACAGACCGGGCTGCCCGGAGCCACATCCAGCCTGGCCTTGAATGCCTCCAGGAATGGGGCATCCAAAACCTCCTTGGACAACCTGTTCCAGTTCATCACCACCCTCTGTGTGAAAAACTTCACCCTAAAATGCCTAAAGTTCCTCCTATAATGCCTGGGTACATCCAGGGCTTTCAGATATTGCAGGACATCCTGGCTAAGGAAGCAAGAGCAGAGAAAATGATCTCTCTGATCCCCATTGCAGCTGCTTGTGCAGAGCCAAGTGCGTTTGCCACTGCCAATACCAGCACTTGGTATCTTCAATACCAAGACAGAAGAAAGGTTGTGTCTATGGTGGTGGAATTTGGTGAGGAAGTGGTTGCTGAAGGCTAAAGCTAAGCTGAGTCTTAAATTAGTGCTTGTGTGGAAAGATGAAGGCTATCCTAGCTGAAAGGAAAGAAACATATTATTACATTAAGTGATTAAAAGCACTCAAAGATGCTGCCCAGTACGATTCATTCAAATTCACTAAGTGAAATCAGATTAATCTTTTCTCTGGTAGTTGAAAGAGAAGTGTAGATTATTTTGCTTTTTTCCTTGAATGAAACCAGTAAAAAGAGAAGCTTTTTGGTTAGTAGATGTTCTTGAAGAATGGGATAATAACTTCTGTATTTATTATCATTGTACAGAAGGTAATAAGAAAAATACTTGTATTATGTTTGTATGACCATTTTGAAGACTAAAATAAGCAAGACATAATAGTGGGAAAAAAGACCCACAAACACTGGAAATAATAAAAAAAATTATTTTCTTTTTAATTTTCAAACAAATTCATTTCACTATTTTTTTGATAGGAGTCAATGGGACTCCTGGACGCCATGCACTGGGGAAATCTCCTACACGGAGTTTAAAACACCATATTTATTTTGCATTCTCCTACACATTCATCTGTTTTATGCATGGATTTAAGCCTTGGCAATGGCACTGGTGGTGGCTGTCCCATGCTTGCTGGTTCTGCCTCTGTCCCTTGCTATGGACTCAGGCAGCCCCTGAGTGATGCTACTTATAAATAGTGAATGTTAGTCTCGCATAGATAGACAGAAGTATCCGTTCCATGCTTCTCAAGAAGGTCCTGGTGCAATATCTGAATCCATCAGCCTTTCCACCCGCCTTTGCTCTTCAGTCCAAAGAGCTGTAAGGCAAAAATAGCTCTTAAAAGCTGAGATTTTTTTTCCCTTTTGAGTCCCCACTGCACTGAGGGCTGTGCTATGTGTGAGGGCATAGCACCCAGGTGAGTCTGCCTCCTGCTCTGGGGATGTCCAGGTTTCTATCAGGCATTAAACCTCCAAGCAAAATCCTATTTTGAAGTAGTGTTCTGCATGGAGTCCTGGAGATGTTTCCAGGAGGATCAGATTTCTCTTGATGATAAACTTAACTTTGGTTTGCTTTGCAGACACTGAATTTACTTTGAGTTTTTCTTAGTGTTTTCTTTCTCTTTTCGTTTTTCCATAAATTGCCATTTACTCTCCCGTACTCAAAATCTCACAGACCCCAAATGCTATCTGAACCTCTGTTTTGTGTATCGTATTTGAGAAATGTAAATGGCAGGTGTTCCAAAGAGAATCTGACTGTTTGATGCCAGTGGTTTCCCTCTGTTTATTGGTATCAAATTGTCACCAGGTCCGTTCCTGCAGTTCCAAAACTGAAATCAACACTTAAGTCTCACCACTCAAATGAAATAACCACTTTAATTTTTGCCATACATAATACAAAAAAATGAGGCATAAATTTACATATCAAGAAGAATCTTGATTGAAAAAAAAGATACCCATCCCCTTGTTATCTTGAGATTGTTGCTGCTACAGAACCATGGGAGGTGCGTAAGCAGAAGTTATGGTTGCCGAGCAACTATAAAGGCACAATTTAATGCCGAAGAATTGCAGATTTAAGAAAAAAATAATAGAAGAGAGCACTGGCAACATCAACAATCATGATGTTATTGCTCTTCCCCAGTAAGAGAATTATATCCTGTAATGAAAATTATTCAATATAAGGTCTGTGATATTGTATTAATTTTCTAAAATGTATTTGACTTGAATTTACTCTCAGTTTCTCAGTACTCCCCAGGATCATTATAATATCATCACTGGAAGCCAACTATTTGAGCATTATAAAAAGATTTTGCAAAGAGGATGGAAAGCATTAAGGATTGCATGTTATCTCCCATTTATATTGTTTCCAGATTTGAAAAGAAGGAAATCCAGTCTATGTTATAGGACGTGACTCTCCAGTAGAGGAAGATAAAGCCTTGCTTTCTTGTTGGGCATAGTGAGGGGACTTGGCTTTGACAGATATCCCCAACACAAAGGACACAGTATTTTTGGGTAGGAGACTTGTGCTCTCAGTCTCCTGGTGCTCATGTTCCTAGAGGAAGGAGAAGTCCGGACCAGCAATGGGGCTGTGCTTTGCAATTGAGGTGTACCTTCTCGGGATTGCCTGGCCTGGGACCACTCATGTGGGAGTTTTTCTTGGTTTTTATTTTATTTTCTTTTTTTGAAGATTAAACATTTAAAAATTGAATGAGGTGAAATCAAATTATGTATTTACTCTGTACAGCAGAGGAAAAGCAAGCTTAAAAAATTAAGGCTCCAGCCTCCAAGAGCCCTTCCATGGGAATTATTTGAGGAGATTTGATTGAATCTATAAACCTTGAGCAAAATCCACATTTTCCTGGGAGGCAGCACATGGTCTGTGGTTGGTGGATTGAGATGATCCCTTGGGGAGGGTGCTTCAGGGAGCCACAGCCAGGTGAACGGCGGGTGCCACAGGGGTACCTCAAGGTATATATGGGCAAGCTGACTTGCCCAGACAGCCACTGGAGGAAGACTGAGTGGGGGAGCCTTCCCCAAAGGTGAAGTGTGACAGCTGTGAGCTGGTAATGGCAGGATGCTCACCCAGAGATATACCTGTAACAGAAAGCTTTCCCTTCAGGGTACAGAGCAGATCCAGCAAGGTGCTAACCCACTTCTGGAGCCCTACTGAAAAGACTTTTCAGAGCCAAAATTTAAACTAGATGGAGAAGAACAGGAGGCAGGATCTGGATTCGATGATCCTTATGGGCCCCTTCCTCAGAATATTCTACAATTCTGTCTTCAAAAGAATTGCAGAATATATTTTTTTCTCTGCTAAAACACTGCATATCAGAAGTTACTTAAACAATATTCTTCATGGTTACCTGAATAAACCAAACCTGTACAGGATATTGCAAAGCTTACACTTTCTTTTGCTCCTGACTATATGAACACAGGTGTGCACTGAATATACTTATGAACAGTCACCAATGTTTCAAATAGTTATTAACATGGGTGGTAACTACTATTGGCTAAATGTTAGGGTGATGAAATTCTTCTGACATAAAACTCCATCTTGCTTATGCCAGCATCCTCCAGTATTCAGTGTTCACATGCAATTTGCTTAGATTATCAGTAACAATGTAACGCTTTCATACTATTAACTTACGAAACATAAATATATATCCTCCCCTGCACAACAAGAGAGGAGAATTCACCCTACAGAGTAAGGCTGGTGCCCTTCTTTGTAGCAATCTGGGACCTGTTGTTTAGCACGTTTCACCTGTTGTCATGAAGCTGGACAGACGCCTTGGTGTTTTCTTAATTCATAGAATATTATTCTATCTAAGGGGATCTGAGTTGATTTTGCATGCATCTCAAACCATGGCAACCTCAAAGTTCGGCCAGTTCTAGTTTCAGCTTGAGTGCTAGCTCATGTTTCTGCAGTTTGCCAAATCTGTCTCTGACATGAAAACATAAGCTTTAAAACATATGGAACTAGAGCAGAGGGTTTCTACCTTGTATTTATGAATTGGATATTATACCTCTGACAGAGAAATGAACTGGGGATCCTCTCCAGCACTATTTGTATAAGTCTATGATATCCACCCTTGACAGAGGAAGAATATTTCTGCACCAACAAAGCAGTCTTGCCTATAGCCACGAGAATCTTTTTCCCTCCCCTGTTTTGTTATGTTACTGCCAAGGGCTTCTTCCAGAGGAGCTCTATGAAGAGGGCTGGTGGTCTCAGCCCCTGGCTATGGATCAGAAGCAGTTGTGAGGAGCAATGCCCAAGGCTGGACTTCTGGAGAGCTGAGGAACCTTTGGGCCCTGCACTATGTGTTCATTCTGTCGAGGGTGCTGGCCAGGCTTTCTTCCTATGAAAGTACCAGTTCTTGGATGTGTTGTGTGATCTTCCAAAAAAAAAATAAATAAATCGAGACAAAAACCCATATAGAAGTAATAATCAATAAAATGGGCAATTAGGGACGATGGTAGCAGCGTTAACAACACGCCAAGAAAAAAAGACCTGAGCTGACTTCATATTTCCTAATTGTGGATGTGAATGCAAAATGTTTGGGTCATACCGATCCACTGTGGTGAGTCCAAGTCCCCAGCTCTTGGATGGCTCTTCTCAGGGCTGAAAATATTTTTTACGAGGTGTCTTTAAATCCCGTTTTGGTCTTTGACTGTTAGATATTCACTTCTGGGAGTGGAAGGCTGCTATTTTTTTATTATTATTATTGCTTAACAATTTGGCTTCTCTGTTAGGGCCAATATAAGGGTTAATTAGGTAATTTTTATTTGGGTTGCAAATCCCCGGTGCCTAATCCTAATTATTCAGAATTAACACCTACTATAAAAAGTCTATTCCATAACTTTTTCTTTCCTGGCTAGATCGCAAACACAGTTTTGCAAGAAAAATATGTTTCTAATAATATACCATCATTTTCATATTTTAGTATAATAATTAAGTTAGTCCTAATTCACTCCGAAAATCTAATTTTCATAAATGAAGCATCATCTAAATATTTAATTGCAGAGAGCTGATATTTCGGAGCAGGTGTTTGAGAAGCCAGTAGGTGTCCCTGACACGTTGCCAGCTGTGCTGCGTTGCATCTGCAGGGTGGGGAGGTTTTGGCCATGGAATTGCTCCAAGCTGTGAAGGTATGCGGGGTGTGCAGGAGCAGGAGAAGCCATGCACAGCATTGCATGTGACTTCACAGTCGTTCCTCAGCCAGGGCTGCCCTTCAGGTCATGATTTGAGAAGACTGAGGCCCCTGTTTTGTGTGATGAGATCGATGCGCAAAAAAATTGACTCAGAATCAGGTTCTTGAGGAGCATAACCTAATTGCTTGCACATGCCGAGTGGTTTGTTTCTACAGCAGCTTTTAGTTAATGTGATGCAGTCATTTTTTTTCTTCTAGGCATCTGGATTTTGCGTATACTTGTATTCACTTCTCTTTAACTTCTTGAACACACTCAATGAGACCTGAGACAGAGCGAGGCCCTCCAGCAGTGATGATCAGCTTGTCATTCCCCCTGGGCAGTGAGGACTATATCAGGGATTGGGCAGAGGCCCTGAGCCCCATTGGGTCCCTCCTGTTCAATAATCCACATAGATTCTACACAGCCCCAGTTTAAAGCAGGGCAACCTGTGGGAAAGCAATTAGACTAAAGCGTGTGAAATAAAGCTTGGAAAGGTCGCTTTCCATCTCAGGGAAAGGGTTCCTGACTTCAGGAGACATTGTGGACCACCTGGTAAGGATGGTTCCTCTGGATAGCACATCACATGGAAAGCAGCTACTTCTCAATAGACATGTTGAATAAAGTTTGGGAGGAAATTCATGGTTACAGCTCCCAGCTGACTGAAGCAGAGATACAGGACCCAAGGCTTTGCTTCCACATAAGCACACTGTATGGAAAAAAGCACAAGGGATGCCTGCTGGTGTGCTCCCTATTACAGCTCCCATTGTGCAATACACATCCCTCAAGACGGCCCTAGAGGCAGAGCAACGTTGTCTGTAGCACTTAGCTACCCTGAGATGTCTGGCAGTGAATGATGTCGAACTTCAAAACCTGAACTTGAGGGAATTTTTCTGAGTTTGGGAGCAGCAAGAGGTTAATAAAAATTCTTTGAGGTTGGATATAATCCTAATATGCTATAAGATGTACTGGAGGTTTGGCTACCTTTTTTCATCTCTAAATTGTAATGGAAAAGAATTTTAGAAGTTGTTTGCCAGGGAGGTATGAAATTATGCTTTAGTTAAGCCTACTTTTATAAATATCAATTTTTACATTTCATGGTGAATAGGACTCGGGTTTCTCTCTTGTATTTAGTGTGGAGTGGGTGAGGTTAGCGTTATTTGTTTTTTTTTTTCCCCACTGAAACATGCATTAATAAACACTTAAAAAAAAGGGTTTTTTTTGTTGTGAAATGAGTTTCAATAATGAACAGATTAAATATTTGTACATTCTGCAGGAAGAATTTGGGTTAGTTTCTAACATCCACAGCTGATTTTTCCCTCACTTGTCCTTCAATGTCTTGTCCCTGCCATGCTGCCCGGCTGCAGGCTGGATTGGAACTGTGGCCTGAGGACTGCTTCAGGAGGGCACGGGGCACCTCTTGGTGCCAAAAATTCAGAAGAGAGCCTGCATCTTCTCCATTTATCCTCAATGGCCAGGTCCTCTGGCTTCAGCAAGCACGGGAGAGCCCCCATATCCCCCTGTGGTATCTTGGCAGGAGGTGCTTGGCTGCCCAGCCATTGGCATGGAGCAGAGAAGACTCCTGGAGCTTACTTCTATTTTGGGTAAGCTCCAGCGGTTGCATGGTTTGCACCAGACTCCTGAAATCTGGCAGGGAGAAAGGCTTTGGGCTGGAGAAATGCCTTTTCTGGATCCCATGAAAGGCCCTTCAGGTTTAACTGAGCTATAACCTCTCTTTAAAAAGCATTGTTTTTCCCAGCTCACTTCCAATTAACAGGTGATTTTAGATAGAATGCTGAAGAGGGTGATCTCCACTGCCTGGGAAAGGAGATTGGTAAGTGGTGGGGATGAGCATGGTCCCAGGCAGGGCAACATCACCCAAACTCAACTGTTAACCCTGCACCAAAAAGCTCAAATCCCCAGGTGCTGCCTCAGGGGGGATTTCCACCTCCTGCAAAGAAAAGAAGGTAAGTGTGAGAGCAGGCAGAGAAACGCCCAGAGCAAGACCTGGCTCTAGAAATTAATTTTTTAGATAGCTGTGCAGAAGGTGGCTTGTTCTATATATTTCCTTAGAAACTAAATAAAACAGGAAATGACATAAAAATTATGTTAAAAGGAAGTTATTTAGTTTGTATAGGCAAGGTCTGCATGGTAAGGAATGCCAGATTTACAGTTACACATGTCTGCAACCTTATTTCTGCTCCCATGAGCACATGCATTACGATACAATCTTTAACTACATAATCACGTAATATTTTCCCATTGCCTCTCTTTTAATATTAGGAGTTGGATACATAAGTTGGAAGAATCAGGATTGCATGGGCAATTGTAAAAATGGCATTTCTTAACTTTCAAGTACTTGGCTTTGCAACTTAAATAACTTTCTTCAGATGTAATTTTTTTTCATATGTAATTATATATATCCAGTGTTGAACACCAGAAAGCAGTGGGGATTACTGGCAAGCTTTTGAAAACTCCTTAATTTCCTTCTAGCAATGAGCAGGAGACATCGCTTCTTTTTTATTCTGTAGATTTCCCAATGAATTCCTCCATACTGTTTTAATAGATACAGCTCTGAATAGATGACTGAAAAAACTGGGTCAGGAAATATTGTAAATAATTATTCTTGCATATTTTTAGTCATTAAATACATAGGCACGGTAACACATTGTTGGAGCAGTGTGTAAGTTTAATGCTGAAGAAATCAGTCTTTAATGAACATATGCTGACTTGGCCTCGCAATCTTGCTTCATCTCCCCTATTAACTTTCTATGCACCCAGGAAACCTTTGGCTCGCTGCCTAAATAATAGAAGAATAATTAGACAAGTAATTGAAGGATGCCAAGTCAAACTTCTAAGGAATTTATCTTTAACAACCACTCTGCAGCACGGTTCCTATGCTGCCTTGCATGGTTCTTCTTCAAGGATCATTTTGCAAACATCCAGTCCATGTTTGCAAGAAAAATTAGTCATGCAGACACCGAAATGCACTCAATTAAAATGAACTGTAAAATAGAAATAAGCATTTTTCTTTCAAAAAGCCTTTGAGAGTGAGCTCATTCTGGTTCGAGGTAACTCACCTCCTTTTGTGCTCATTCAATACCTGTGGGGCAGCCTTAATGGACTTCTTTGGGTGAGACTGGGTGTAAAATTTAGGATGTTCAGAGATTTTTAGAGTGTCTGAAATCAACAGTACTGTAAGGCTAGAGTAATTAACCTAGAACTTGCTTTGTTTGGACAGTTAAATTACAGACAATTAAAACCTATTTGAATTAATGTCAGTGTTACATATTCAGCTAGAGAAAGATGTTGGACCAATAACTCAAATCTTCTACTCTAAAAGAAATCCTAATTTAGTAACAACAGCTGCTATCCAGCTATGACCCATCAAGGCAATTTTTGCTGGGGAACAGTACCATGTTTCACCACTGCACTGCTTCCTCCTCAGTGTGGATGTCAACGTCCATTCAGGGGTCCACATACGGTGACAGAAGAACTGTTGTTGGCACCATTGGTTCCCAGCTCCGGAGCTCTTCCAGCTCAGTGTAGTTCCAGGCATGTATTGCCAGGTGAGGTTTTAGTGGAGGAGTTTCCCCACTCTTCCTTGCTTTCCCTAGAGCCAAGAACCGCTGTTCCTGAGCACTTGTGTATGTAAGCCCTTCACAGGCAATCATCAGACTTAATCAAGTATTATTTCTAAATTATTCAATATTGTACAGTGCCAGATCAGGTTTACAGTGTTTTGCTTTCTTTTCATAAATATTTGTTCATAACTTGGAAGTTCAGGAGTTTATTTTACTGACCAAAACCCTAGTCCTGTTGTACAATAGGTGCTGATTCCTTATCTTGACAATCAGCCCTGGCCCAAATGCACAAAGGGAAGCCAGCTTTGTGCACCAGGCCCTCCAGGTAGGCAGGTGTTAAACTGGGGAGCCTTCACATTTAAGGGACCAGAGGCAGCATCATCTACTCACAAAGAGAGGAGATCCGTGTGAATTTTTCTCATAATGTCACTTCATCTTTTAATAATGTTGAGATGTGGAACCATATTCCAAGTGTTTAGTGTCATGGGAAATGAAGCAGAATATATTTTGTTGGTAATTTCTATGGCAGTGGAATAAGGGTGGTGATGATAGCACTCCAGCCAATTACCAGCTTCAGGTACTTCTTCTATATTTAAATTTCTTCCCAGTTACCTCAGTATAATTAATAAATGATACTGCTTCATATTTTCAAGGAAATCCAGACAGCTGTACCGCATATCACTCCTTTCTTTAATATGCTGTAAAAGTTCCTCCTCCACACTAGCTATTCTGTTGTTGTAATTAAGGATCTGCATCAGGAAATGCCACGCTTCAAACCCGAGTTTACTGTGTGCTTGACAGACTCCCACAGCTTCCTTCTCCAGCACTCATTTCCATCGAAAATGCCTCGTGAAGCCAGCAGCTTGCTCTTGCAGAGACTATCTTGATATGTAACGAGGATGCTGATTTTAAGTATGTTATTGAGGTCATACCCCATGCTGATTGCATTTTTTTTTCTATTATGTGGTAACAGTTGCATAACACATCGGTGTGATGCGCGGTGAATTTGGTGAGCTGGGTGGAAAGCCCAGTTTTTGTTTGGTTTTTGTGCTCCAGGTGCGTGCCTGGGACACTTCACCAGTATTAGGGACATGGAAAATGTCTAGTAATACTCGAATACCAAGAAAAAATATGCCTGTTTGTCATATCTGAAATGAGGTCCAACCTGCTAGATGCATATTTAATGCATTGGGAAAAGATCATTTTGTTCAGAGTAAAAACACATGCACATTTACGTGCCCAGTGCCTCCTTACCTGCACAGCTGTAGCGTTTCTGCATGCTTAGAATCAGAGTCATAGAATATCCTGAGTTGGAAGGGACCCACGAGGATCGTTGAGTCCAACTCCTGTCAGACTTAACCATTTCCACTGTTTCTTTTTTGGTTTTTTTTTTTTTGGTTATTCCTTGCATCACAGCCAAGCATGACCACACTCTTGTAGGGAAGGAGGGCAGCCCCAGCCCCAGCTGTGCTCCTCAGGGGCACACGGCATGTGGGACACTCCCAGCGCACCCATGCAGCACTGCTCTGCCTATGTAAGCGGAGGAAAAGGTGATAAACTTTGTGCTAAAAAAAATAAATTCTCTGTCCATTATTAATGAGAGGGTCACGATGGAGAGTAGCACTGTCTTGATCTCTCTTTTAGACACATCTGAGTATCAGGTAATTGCAGTAGCTGAAGCTCAGCTTGTCTTTTTTTTTCTGTTTCTGAGAGCAGCTGATTTTTCTGTCATTTTTCTGTCCACTCATTACCATTCTCTCATCTTCCCTGCTGCCCTGTGTCTCCTAACACACTCCCTGCACTGCTGAGTCTTTGTCTGGTCTTCCTTAAGGTCTTGTGTTTTTTTAATATATAGCTCTTTTTATGTCTTACCCTATTTTCTTGATTTTCCCATCCTTCCTTTCTTTTCTGCTGCAGGCTTCCAAGTCTTTCTTTTCTGCTCTGGTCCCCCACCCTCATTGCTGACATTTGGATCACTTTTTGCTGTTTTCAACACATCCATCTTCTTCAGCGTCTTTTTCCCGTTCTCATTTCTCCCAATTCTCCCCATTTTCCCAGTTCCTCTTTCCTACCAGCCTCCATTTACTCCAGTTTATCCTCCAGCTTGGAGCCCGGTGGTTGGGGTGGGATCACCAGAACCAGAAGGGGAGATGCTCAGCTTTCCTGCTGGAAAGCCAGGACCACCTGTGGCCACGCCACGGCTCTGGGCTACCGCCACCGATTTGTGTTCCACCCGGTTCTCATTTGTCATTGTTAGTCCTTCCTTCCTCATTAGATAATTATCATCCATGCCACCTCCCTTTTCTAATCATTCCTTGAATGCTTAAATTATCACTACATCATTCAGATGTATCTTTGATCTCCTCAATACAGTTTTCTTTTCCCAAGTAGCATGGTTATTGCTGTCCCCTTCATGCCTTCGTGTTCGTCTCATTTTCATTGAACATTCCCTGTTCCTCTTTGTTCGCACTCCAGGAAAAAAATTAGGATGCCCTTTTTTTTTAATTTAAAAGTAAAATGTATTGCCACATTGCATGTGACAAGCTATA
>JACDJE010000048.1:1742269-1839769 GCA_016647715.1 Pavo muticus
AACTACTAAGCTAACTTCTATACCTTGACAAAAGGTTGCCCAAACAGTTTCAGGTTTCTGCTTGGCAGCTGTGTGCTTCCTCACGTCTAACACATGCACCAAGGACAAGCACTAATGGGGGAAAGGGAGCTGTGGCTTCCAGCTCTGCAAACCCAACCTTCTGCTCCCTCGGCCACCTTGCACAAATGCTCCACATTTGGCATCACCAATCAAGAAAATCCCAGGTGTGACAGTACAGGGACTTCCAAGAGAATTTGATGACTTAGATGAGCAGAATTATTATTATAAAGCTTGTGTCCAATGCGCTAGAACAGCTGTGTCCCACTGCTGCTTCAACACATAGGCAACCTGCAGAAAGTCTTTGTTTCTTGCGTTGCCTGTCTATAAATTGGGTATAACTAATGGCAGGAGATGCATGTCTCTCTTTTGTGAATATCTATTTATCAGTGCCTGAATACTGCTTTCAGATCTGAAGGAAAATATTGTGTGATTGTACTAAACAGATACTGACTTTAAAGGGTCTCTGTAGATGTGTGCTTTTTGATACCATTCTAAAACAGTAATTATCACTATCCCACAGGCTTAGATATAATATAATAAGGTGCACAAATTCATCTGTATTCTGCTGGTGTGTGCTTTCGTGTTTTCGAGAGGAGGACTTAGGGTGCAGGTTCTCCAACAATAACAAGGGTGAATGTCTGGTTTCTGCTGAGAAATATGGATTTTCTGGGGTGATTTGGGGATCATTTTAGACACACTGGCCTCATTGTGAGACCATATGGAAATGCAGGTCTTTGAGGCACCTAGGAACAGAGAGACAGCATTGGCATCTTTCCAGGTTTAGCGTACACTTATCATTTTGTGACATGACATTAAAGGAATACTTCCAGCGTGCAGACTTGAACAGAACAAAATGGCAACCGCACCACTTGTTGGGTACATCTGCGATGCCCCAGCTGGAAAGTGCCCTCATCTGGGACAGCGTGGCCCATGCAGTGGGCAATGCCACCCCCAGATATCAGCCCAGGCACCTCAGTGCAGTGACAGACGTCACTAAAATACCTGTAGGTCAAGGACTTCATTTTCAACAAGCATTTTTTCTTTTAAAAATTTGTCTTTTTACATTCTTATCAAGCAAATGAGGCCAAACAGATTTCCCCCCCACACACTCATTTTAATAAAATTGGCTTCCAGGCCACAGCGGTGCATGCCAAATCTCAACCTGGAAATGCTGGCAGCCGCACAGCGAGACTGACGCCAGCAGTGGTGCTGCAATTATCAGTTGATCTCCTGTTTAAATACAACCCAGCATGTGAGCTGAATGCAGACAGGTTGGAAAAAAAACTGTGAAAAAAAAAAAATAGTAATTCCTTAACAATTCTAAAATGAGCTCAAGTCATAACACACAAATTGTTTGCTCAGCTAAAATGTGCTAAATCAAAACAAATTAAATGTAACAGAGAATATGAGAGCAGAAGGCTGAAAGTCATTTCAACAGAAGTAAAAAGGATTGGCGTTTCCCTTTAGTCATCTGTGTGTCTTTGGTTACCCAGATCGAGGGTAAAACGGACCCACTATTTTGTAAGAAAGAAATTGCCTTTCTTTGCATGAGTTATAAAATACGGTGCTGATAGAGCAGAGGGCCCCTTTGGGGGGCTGCTCCTTGGCCACGTTCTCCAGCTCTGGAAATTCAGAAGCTTTAACTGTTGCTGTGTGCTGAGGAAATCTCAGCCGTCCTGCAGGATCCCTCCTGCAGCTCCAGCAGCCCAGGACCCGGGCTGTGGTTTGCCACCATGGGAATAATCCCTAACTGCCCCATTTTTGGGGCTATTTCAGACCAGTGGCCAGTGGGGACCTGCAAACCTGGTGCAAGGCTCTTGCCTCCTCTCAGTGCAAAATAAAGCTAGCTATAATGACTATCTATGCCTGCAATTTATTTTACATAGCAGTAATGCTTCAGGTTTTCCTCCTTAACAGAACAATGGAAAAAGCATAATAAATAGAGATGCTCAAAACACTCCTCATACATCTCCTCAATGGACAGGTGTCCAGTGCCAATATTTCTGTGCCAAAGGCAGCCTGGGCAGCCCTGGGCTGCAGTGTACTTGAGTAGTGGATAGGGGAACCTGAATGCAAGCCACTAGAGGTATCAGAGAAATGCAATTTCACAAGGCATGGGAGCAGGAGAGGGGAGGCTAGTTTTACACTACATAATAGGCTTGCTTTCCTGCCACTTTCAGGCCAGATTCTGTCTAAAAAGGCCTGTTAGATAGTTCCCCAATCTGCGATAATAACCCTTAGCTCTAATATTACAGTATTAGCATCTGTTCTTTCTTAGATTTCCCCCCTTAAATTTCTTTTTTTCAACTTGAAAACAAACCCAAACACTGCTAAACTATAACAAAATACCCTGCAGAGGATATGAGTGGTTACAGGTTTCCAGCTCTACTGGAAACATGCTGCTCTCCAAACTGCGCAAAGAGAATCCAACACTTCAAGCTCAGCTCCATGCCAAGACATGTGTCCAAAAAAACCCAGATGCCTTCAGTGTTTTATTACATGCAGTGCTGAGCTGTTCAATGGCTCTGACTGCAGAAGCCAGGAATATTGGGAAACTGCAGACGCAAACACATACACACACAGAGAAATATGCAGGCCTGGGACTTCAGCACTGGTGAACATCAGTCTTGCTGCTCAGGGTGAGGACTGCTTCCAAAACTGGGTAGAATGGGATAGAAGTACTGTGTTGCTTCACAGGCAGAGTCAGATGTGGTGCAACCTGATACAGCAGATAATTTGCAACTGACTTAGGTATGTTTAACGGTATCTATTGAAGTTGTGCTAACGTTTTCAAAGCCAGAAAAAGGTATAAAATAATGTCTGAGGTGGCCTATAAACAACAGACAGTTAAACAGCCAATGGAAAACAGAGATCAGGTTAACAGGCTTATTTACATGGACCTACCTGTTTCCAACAGCAGTATAACAAATGAGAATATCTTTCATTTAGAATCAGAAAAGTAGGGAAGTTGGTGTTGATGAGACCGAATGTGAGCACAAGATTTTACTGCTGCCAATACTTTTTTCTTTAGAGTCACTTCATTTCTTACTTGATTCAGATTCACAGTCACAGAAATGTGACTTGATGAACTTAAATGTTCATGGACTTTTTCAAGTGCATGGGAGCTCACATTCAGTTATTAACAAGGATTCCAAGTTCTCTTGGATTCTTTACAAACTGAATTTGCAAGAAGTTGAAATATCTGGTCCAAAGAGTTTTTTCTCCAAAACCCAAAGCAAAATGCACTAGGTGACATCCTTTTGAGAACTGGCTGTTGGCTCTAGCTGAGAGTCAACTGGGAAGGTGGGTTTTGGCCATCTGGACACCCCTCAATCACTGATTAGGAAGAAGTTGTCACCTATTATTTTTCAAAGAACGCAGCTGCCACCTACAGCACCCAATAGCATCCAGATTTATGAGCCATTAGCCCCACTGCGCTACCATCCCAGCTGAGCACCCCCTGTAAAGTGCCCTCATCTGGGACAGCGTGGCACTCTACAAGCATGGCCAAGCCTCCACTGTGGGGCATTTAGAGTTCTGTTCTATCCAGGTGGATGTTTTCTTTTGTCTGTTGGCCCTGTGGCCACACTATAAACGGGAGCAAGCACTGTTTCTTTTCTCGTACTGCCCATGCATGTGTGAATTTGAGATATGGTTATTCAAGTATTACTCCATCTATTTAAAATATGTATATATCAAAGTATCAAGGGATGCATCTTCTCAGCCACGTTACATTTCTCACAGGCACCAACATGAAGAATGAACTTTCGTTAGATAGATGTTGAGCTTACAGGAAAGATTAATACGTAGCTTATATTTTAAGTGTAGAGACTCTAATGGGTGCACCCTTGTGACTGAAGGTAAAATCTGAAGGGAAAAGGTACAGGCTGTTATGAAAAGAAATAGGATAATTGCCCTGCATCTCCCCAGCTCCAGAAGCATCTCCAGATAAGTATAGTAGGGTGGATTTGCAGTGACAGCACTGCCATGTATGGGAAGGGGGAAGGTGATGAGCTCCTGGGCAACAGGAGCAGGGTACGGGACCTGGGGGAGCCTCTCAAAGCAGTAGAGCCTTGGAGACTGCTCATGGCTGATGTGCTGCAGCGGGTGGAAGTGCACAGTGTTTTTCCTTGGCAAATATAAACAGGAGGGGGAACGGCTGTTTACGAGGGTGGATAGCGATAGGACAAGGGGGAATGGTTTTAAACTGAGACAGGGGAGGCTTAGATTAGATATCAGGAGGAAGTTTTTCACACAGAGGGTGGTGACGCACTGGAACATGTTGCCCAAGGAGGCTGTGGATGCCCCATCCCTGCAGGCATTCAAGGCCAGGCTGGATGTGGCTCCGGGCAGCCTGGTCTGCTGGTTGGTGACCCTGCACATAGCAGGGGGGTTGAAACAGGATGATCATTGTGGTCCCTTTCAACCCAGGCCATTCTATGATTTTATGATTTCCATCCCCCTCCGTCCTTTACTGGTCCTTCTCCTTTTGTTGCAATCACAGTGCAATGTTTGCCTCTTCATTCAGGAAGATGGACAAAAGGTTTCCTCGTTTAACTGCTGCTGTGCTGGCACTGGATTCTTGGACTGACGAGGGCTGAGCCTTGGAGAGAGAGCAAATCCATTTGCAGTGCCCAGCCTCATACCGCCGGTGATGTAGGGTTAATGACCTGCAGAGATCTGCACAAACAGTAAGAGAAGATTTGCCAAAAATGTTGGCACATTTTTGTTGGCCCCACAGCCATGTATTAAGGATGTACATAGGGGCCAATTTGTGGTTATGAGCCCCTGTCCACATTAGGAATGCCAGGGCTGAAGAGCAATAGCGATGAGGTGCATTCCCACAGGAGCTACTGGGGAGATTACTGGCTCAGGGGACCACAACCCCTACCAAAGGGACGAAGGGCTCCAGCTATGTTCCCTCTGCTGTGTACTCTGACATTGATCCCTGGAGGCATTCAAAGCCAGGCTGGATGTGGCTTTGGGCAACCTGGTCTGGTGATTGGTGACCCCGCACATAGCAGGGGGGTTGAAACTAGATGATCATTGCAGTCCTTTTCAACCCAGGCCATTCTGTGATATTATGGTTCTAAAAGGCAAGATGATGAATTTTCTTGAGGTCAACTATTGAGAGCTGCAAGCTGACACTGAGCTTCTTGGGCTGATGTTGTTCCCATGGGCACTGCTGTGAGAGGTGATGTGGAGCCAGCAGCTCTGAATGGTGGGGTGGGGTTCTGTGCTCTGACCCAGTATTTCAGTTTGACTCCACACTGCACTACATCACTGCTGCACTTCCACTTTGCTTCCAGGCATAGAAGAGCAAAGGAAAAAGGGAAATGCCACTGGCAGAAGTAGCTATTAAGCATGGCAGGAGCTGCCATACTGGGTGGTCAGCCATCTGTAGAGACACTAGCCTGTGGAGAGGAGAACAAGGCTGTCTTCCCCTGCAAGTGGGACCAGCAAGGCTGATATTTAATCATTTCTGAGGTGAAGCATTCAACTATCTTTTAGGTAGTTCTTTTATTATTATTATTATTACTATTATTATTATTATTTGTGTTTCTTTTTACTAGACAGCACATGTGCACGTAGATAAAGTTAAGTGGACAAAATGAAGTTAATTAAAACAGCCAGGAAATAATGCACTTTTCTAAACTGTGCTTTCCAAAATTTGATGTATTTTACCAGATGGGAGCCTTATCATGTGACAGCTTGGTCCTGTGAGTGAATGAAGGGCACTCCACTTACACATGCAAAAATATCCTTACATATTTCAGTAGTATTCACTGAGGACTGTGGGAATGGCAGACATCATGAATTACACTGAGGCATGAGAGTCAGCTCACGGCAAGGGCTTTTCCAGGTATATAGCAACACCTTTCTAACTAAAAGGAACAACAGATAAGGCTGCAGAAGTTGTTCACTATTCTGCAGGAGATTTTAGCTGGGCTCAGAAGCTCTGCAGGGTCGGCTGCAGGCTGGTGCCTGCAGGCATGTGCTGGATCAGCCGCTGACGTGCTGGAGAGGAGCTCTGTGCTGCTACGTCTGTGAGTTTGTCTGCAATTTCTTTCCTATTTGCACATGTAAACATACACACTTCTCCAGTCTTTCTAGATTTGAGTAACAGTGTTTATTTATTTATTTATTTATTTATTTCCCCTGAGTAGTACTGGAGAGTGCACTCCCCACATTTCAACTCTTCTGCATTCATTGCGGTGATCACTTTAGCGTGACCTACTCCCTTTACCTATTTCCTCTTGTGAGCCTGGCCAAGATGAATTTGAGACACTTTTGGGAGACTCTGGTATTTAGAGAATTGGTGCTGAGCACTTTTTGAAGGTTTCCTTTGCAATGTAAGTAAGCTATTAACAAAACACTCGAAGCACAGAATCGCAGAATCACAGAATCGCAGAATGACCCAGGTCGGAAGGGACCTCAAGGAATCTCCAACCCCCTCGCCACCAACCTCCATATCTAATACTAGACCAGGCTGCCCAGGACCCCATCCAACCCGGCCTTGAACACCTCCAGGGATGGACGGGGCATCCACAGCCTCTCTGGGCAGCTGTTCCAGCACCTCACCACTCTCCTAGTAAAGAACTTCCCCCTGACGTCCAACCTAAATCTTCCCTCCCTCAACTTCAAACCATTTCCCCTTGTCCTGCTGTTATCCACCCTTTCAACGAGTTGACTCCCCTCCTGTTTATAGGCTCCCTTTAGGTACTGAAAGCACTGCAGAAGGCATCCAGGTATTAAAACACAGATCTGTCCTTTTCAAATTTGATGCAGCAGCGGAGATCACTGGAAGTCATAATAACATCAGGTGCATTAGTCAAGAATGTCAAAGAAGGCTGTTAAAAATGAGTATGGATAACTACACTGCATGAGTGTGTGCATGCATATAAGTATATAAATTCCACTTATGTTACTTAAAGGAGGAAAGCTGTTTGGTTTGACGTTCAATTCTTCTAAAAAATTGTCAATATTTATTTAGTTGTTACACCTCTCTCATACTGCTGAAGGGTTTGCAAAGGCTTCAGTAATTTTGCTGGGCTTTGCATGGAGCTTAAACCTGTATCATTCACCTATGTTATCTGTTGCACTCAGAAAACAGCATCCACCCATCTATGAAGACTCTTCATAGAACTTTTTAGCATCTATCTTCTAGTCACTTTTTTCTTGAGCTTGCAAATGGGTGGAAATGACTGTTTAAATGACTCTTTTATAACTTTATTAGCCTTTCCCCTAGAATGTGAGACAGGTAGATGCATTTTTAGACAATACTTGACCAGTGCTTCTTCTGGAACTGCTGATTTTAGTAAACATTGACGATTTTGTCTATTTAGGTTCCTGTAAAAACCCCTTCATATGTTTTCATGGAAAGAATGCTCCTGCAAACTGTTTGCACTGATTAAAAGAGGAATAGAGAGCTTAGAGCAAAAGAGGCATTACTTGTAAACAAAAGCACACCTACTCCTGTGTTTAAACTGAGAAAACCTTTGTGTTTCTTGATCTCTGCATTCCTTTTATTGTGCTCCTCTTTTAACACCACAAACTTCTTTCTTTTTATTACGATCAGGATTCCAATGCCTTTGCATCTTGTCATCTGGCCTCTGGAGCTGAGGGTGACATAAACGGTATACGGCTGCTAAATGTCACGCAGGCTGAGGTGTCAGCAGAGCACAGCTGAGCTCTGGAATTCAAATCAGGACCCTTGTTGCTGTGATGTGCTGGGAGAATCATAGAATCGTAGAATGGCCTGGGTTGAAAAGGACCACAATGATCATCTAATTTCAACACCCCTGCCGTGTGCAGGGTCACCAACCACCAGACCAGGCTGACCAGAGCAACATCCAGCCTGTATGAACCCCTGCTCATTTCCAAACCTGCTCAGGATGCTACAGGTTTTCCTCTAAGCAAAGGCTCCTGGTAAGATAATCTATCTGGGACAACAATCTCTTATTTTAAGTAAAAAGAGGAGGAGGGCACTTCCTTGTGAGCTTCATTGTTTATGAGTTGGTTCTTCCAAGTGTTCTTCAATCTACTACGTATCTAACCCAATCCAAAGACACTGGTGCTGTGCTTGGGTTTAAAAGTGGGTAGGAAGATGTACTACAGAAATGGTGCTATTTTAGGATTAAGCAACTTGAGTGTCTCATCTTACTATGCAGGTTACAGTTAGATGCTCAACTAATGAATCATCATCGCGCATCATTTGCATAACTGAGGGAAGATAATGCACTGCAGAGTAAACGCAGCTTCTAATTTATGGACAGAAGAACAGATTCATTTTTTTACAACATTTTTTTTTTTCCATTTATGTTTTTATATGTCAATGTAAAAATGTTTCCATGGAGACCGTAAAGGTTTTTATTAAAAGGTCGATAATATACCTCCTACATAATAATTTAAGCAACTTGAGTGAAACCTTATGATCTTGTTTTTCGACATGTTCCAGTTGGCGTCTTTCCTCCATTGTAACCTGTGCCAGAAAAATGCAGTGAAACTGTAAAACCTGAGAATATGGCATTGTAGGAGTACATATATATAGATATAAAAATATTAATGTTTGGAGGTAAAAAATACATTAGCACGATAAAAGTGAGTTGGCTTGGTGCTGCGGTTACGTAATACTCGGTGTTAACATGTAGCATGTACTGCATATGCTACACCAGCATATTTTGTGATATATAATCCAGTGTTTATCTATATTCAAATTAGAATCTATATTTTAACCTTATCCCCTGGGGAAATATTATTTGAACAATCTCAGTCACAAAAAATAAACATGTAGACGAAAGCTAAAATAACTCTGAAGCATTTTTCCCAAGCCTGATTACACTCTCTCTGCTGCCTTGACATATCTTTAATTATTACAACTGATCTGAACACAAAGGGGACAGATTCTCAGCAGCAGAGAACTGGCTGAGCTCCACTGCCATTTCCCATGGAAGCACGTTGACTTTCATCAGGCACAGATTTGGTCCGGCTCCTTTTCTTTCCTTTACTTTCTGCCTTTCTACGTTTCATTTTGCTGGTCTGTGCCCAAGTGCACGAGCCTGAGTAAAACCCAACCCCTGCTTCAAACCCAACCTCTGCTTCGGCGGGATTCACTAGCTTCACTTTTTCTCTGATGTCTTCTGTTCTTCAGGTCTCAAGTGGGAAAGCAGAAAAAAACAGCAGAGCTTGATTTTGCTCCATGGCATCCTTTGGTTTACAGAAAATATTGCAGTGCGAGGCGGGATTGCCAAAGGCTGTTGGCTGCAGCCGAAGGATACACTCAGTTTCTGCTCTCGCTTGATACTACAGTGCCTCCAAGAGAATATTTGCCTTGAGCAGCAGCTGAGGACTTCGTAAGAGAACAGGAGCAGGCGTGGGCATGTACAAGTGCAGCAACCTGGTGTCAACAGCATCTCCCTAAAGCCCATCTAGTGCCATTCTTAGAATAAAAGACCCACTTCATCTTCTTAAAAGCCAACTTTACTAATACAGGAAACTTTCTGGTATTTGCATAACTTAATCTTCTGGTGAACATTTGCAGATTCTACACTATTGCTTTCAGCAGCCAAGTAGCTAACACAAGTCCTTTTAACTATGTCCTTTGTGATTAACCAGTAGTATCTGGGAATAGTATTTGGTCATGGCCATCCATCCTACGGGGTTGATTAACTGGGAATAAGCAGCACATTTTTTCTTTCTTTTTTACTTTTTTTTTTCTTTTTTCTTTCTATCTCTCTCTTTTTTTTTTCACTCTAAAGCTTTTCTGTGGTAATTCCACCATTCATTAGGATGGAGAAATTGGCTCCAAACCAAGTACTTCTGCCAAAGCCATTATTTCCATCATCACACTCTGCATCAGTCTGCAGTGCAGCCTTGTGGGAAGACAATGTTCTGTCCCCTTGTGGTTCTTAAGTTATGGGTAAGGAGCTTACATATATTAAAAGGAGGGTCTTCACTTAGTCTCTTAATCTTTATGAGCGCTAATAATAGTCAACTCTGTTTCCAAAATTTAGAAACACTTGCTTTCAACATAGATGGGTTGCATACGCTAGGAGATAAGTCTCAGCTCAATGAGATTAGAAGCTCCATGCTTTTTTTGAATGCCTACACATTTTATTTTTTTTTTTTTAAAGGCTTCTGTCACTTTAACGCATACACTTTTCCTCCTATACTTACATTCTGTATCTTTAAGAGGATAATTGCTGAATTGAAATTTGAGAGTGTTATCTTAATAACCAATTACTCAAATAACTTTGAAATTGGCTTAAATTGGCTCGTCATGCTACATTTACCTGAATCTTTTTATGGGAAAGTTAGGAACAAAAAAAAAAGAGACAAAAAGAAAAAAGAGTTGAGCAGTTAATCTGAAAAATTCATTTGGAGATGGTAGCCTTGAGATTAGTGGTTTCCCTCCACTCAAGCAATAGGATCTATAATTTTTTTTCTGTGTATCTCATGTTTCTCTTCAATTTATGTTATTAACATAAGCTATGAAAGCCTTGGTCTTTCAATATGACTTATACTGATAGACATTACAGCAGCTCACAAGGTTGCAGTCTGGGAAATACAGCAAACAAAACAGCAGGGTTAGAGAAAAGACATAACTTTCAAGAAATCAAATGTCAGTGTATTAAAATGCGTAGGTGGGGAGGAGACAGAATTAACCAGCTCTGCTTTACGATCATTAACCATGGGTTTTCTTTCATGTAACATTCAAGACATAAGGTATTCCATATTATCCAGTAGCTTGTAGAAAATTATTTGAAGAATTTCAAAAATCCTGTTTTCTTCTTGCTCTATGTATTTAAACTTAAAGTTTCATTCTGATGTGATATTAGCTTTCATTGTCCCTTTCTCTCATAATACAGTATTGGCAGACCTTGGTTTTGTGAACGCTGTGGAAATTCCTAGTCAAAACACTATGAAAATGAAGAAAAACATCAAGATTCAAGAAAGAAAACTTTTGGTTCAGACACTGCCAAAATTTTTCTCAGCGAGGCAAATGGTTAAAGATTCTATGCCCTGGCAGTACTTGCCTTCTCAAACCGGCCTTTAAGAATATGAGCAGCATGATTCCATATAACACAAAAGTATGGTCTAATTTCAGCCAGCCTAGTGATTAAGAAATAATAAAGACAGCTTCAAATTAACCCTACCCCCACTTCCAAGTAGTACCAAAGACAAGTCTGCCAAGCAAATTTCTTCTTCAATATAAGATTTCTCCTTTTAGAATAAATAACTGAATCTTCATAACAATTCTCAACCACATGCAATGTAATGCTTTAAATGAAAGCATACATTTCTTCTTCAATACGTAATTTCTCCTTTTAGAATAAATAACTGAATCTTCATTACAATGCTCAATCACGTGTGATCTAATGTTTTAAATAGGAGGCTGATTTACATCATCTGTGTGAATGTATAAAACTTTACCACTTTGGCCTTGTTTATGCAGTCTATCCCTAAGACAAGTAGATCCTGATCTATGAGTAGCTGGATATTTTCATATACTTGGATTATTATGTCGGGAACTTGAAACCACTTTATGCTGTGATGCTTAGTTCAGGGACAACGTAAAAGCATACTGAAACCAATTCCTATCTATGCACAATCTAATCAGTATTTGTTAGTGTGTACAATAAATGGAAGACTGTCACTCCATTTAAGCTCAACGTAAGACTGAACCTTTGAACTAATGAATCAATGCTTTATTATGGGCAGTGTGCTGCCCAATGTGGGTAAGAACCACGCTGATAAATAGAATGTGCCCTGCTCCTCCAGGATCGGAGTTCAAACACTTAAAATGTTCTGGATTTATATGTGAAGCAGTACTGCAGAAGTACTGTTTCAGCCTGAAGAAGAGAAAGCTCCGGGGAGAGCTGATAGTGGCCTTTCAGTATAAAAGGGGTCAGTAAGAAAGAAGGGGATAGACTCTTTAGCAGACCCTGTTGTGACAGGACTAGGGGAAATGGTTTCAAACTAAAAGAGTGGAGATTTAAACTGGATATAGGGAAAAGGTTTTTTTACAATAAGGTTAGTGAGACACTGGCACAGGTTGCCCAGAGAGGTGGTAGATGCCCTGTCCCTGGAGACATTCAGGGTCAGACTGGATGGGGCTCTGAGCACCTGCNAGACCCCCTGCCCGGCCGCCTCCGGTAGGCGGAGGAGAGCAGCGGGAGGCTGCGGCAGCCGGACCCTGCTACCTGCTCACCCTGCAGGCAGTGCTCTCCTGAGGGCCTGAACAAACACAGCCCACTTCCCTGTACTGAGAACTATGTGGGAATGGGGAAGGAAGGCTGGAGAAACCTGCCGCCGCTTTGCAATGCCTTTACTGCTAGCAGAGGAAATGGATTTGCTTTATTGATCGGTTTGAATATATTCTTACAATGCCTGAGAAAGCTAGTGAAATAAAAGATAATCTTCTTTACAGATTTTGTGTGTTCAGTAATGTGGTTGGCATGGGGCAGCTATAATCATCTGTAGTGGGACAGCAGATGTCACCCGACAATGTGTACTCTTCATCCCTTTGTCGTTTCTTGGTATAAAATAAGTGGTAGACTGATAAATCATCAGAAAGTCCTAGTGTCTTTACTTAGTCCTGTTCAGACAATTCCATTTCACAAGCATTACACGGCAGATTTGAAGAGAACTCATTTACAATGAGTGAATAACATCTCCAGTTGGCATTCACTTTCAAGACCGCTCCGTATGTTTTATAGCTCAAAACTCAGCATTCTCTGGTACATATTCATCATCTGATTCTGGAACACCAGAATATTTTATTCCACACTTGGAAGCACTGAATGTGAGATCATATTGCTTAATATCCATCAAAATGGACATGACTGGTCATTAATGGATCGTGTTCTCTGTGGCCTGGGTGTGACCAGGTAAAGCAGAGACTGAAACGTGATGGATCTACCGAGAAGGCAAAAATCTATGCTCACTCCTCTTTTATTTTGCTACCCCACTAAATTTCAAACAAAGTGGGTCCACACAGAGCATATGTAAAAGAACCAAATATCATAAAAGTGAGCCTGATTTAGGAGGAGTCAGAGGGAAAAATAAAGTGCTACGTGTTGTGCTCACTCATGGCCAAGTGGAGGCATTCCAGAAACCAGAAGAGGATAGTTTTGCGGATTGAAAGGAGCCCACTGCACCTCCTGAATGCCTGGTGCCCTTTGTAGTCTGTGCTGCCCACATACAGAGCTATGAAACAGCAGAGTCTGAGGTTTTGGCATTCTCCTTGATTCTATTTATTGATTTATTTATTTTTTTCACAATAGAAGCTCCCAGTGGAGGATATTTTTCCTCTCACATTAAATGTTTTTCCATTAATTTGGGTACCGTTTTCTCTAATAAATTATTCTGAATATTGGACATTTAAATAATTCTGAGGTGCAACAGCTCATCCCTGAAGTGTTAGTTTCACCAGCATCTCAGAACAGAGACTACAAAACACTGCGAAGTCTGAGTTATGATAAGAATGCCCCATTTTTCTGAATGCTGTAAATGATAGGGAGAAATACGAGGCAACTCCAACTAGCCCTAATCCCCTGTTTGATAATTTCAAATGTATTTGTCCTCCAACTAAATAAATGATTTAGGGCTACTCCTACACCAGTCTTCCTTGTGAAGACTATCCACTTTATCTTCCTGTGACTATGAATACTAAGAGATAAAACAAGATCTTTAATGGTTCTTTTTCTAAAATGTAATCTATTTTACCAGCAAACACATCTTTATCAGCTTAGGTAAAATGTCCAAAACAAGAGCCCAATGGTCCAAACTGTCTTTTATATTATTTAACTCTCAACCTGTATGGTTATAACAATAGAAATATGTCTCCTAACACTTTTGTTTTCCCCCAAGTCTTTTTCTATTCCTTTCCTTCAGATCCTCTATAATTACCCCCAAATAAATAAACTTTTCACTCATTCCACTAATTCCAAGGCCAGTTTACAATCTATTTTTCTATTCCAGACGTACAATAATATTGTGAGATCTGCCTTTCTTTCTTTCAAAGTTTAATATGAATTTTAATTTTAGACTCAGTCTGAGACAAATCAAGTTTTATTTCTCACAAATGATGAATCAGCTTCAACTGATTCTCAATCCACTTCAGCTCTCTAGGTCCAAGAAGATTAATTATTACTTTTATTACATTTTTATTTCGTACCCTGCTTGTAAATTTAATCTTAGTTTTGACTGTTGCAACTATTTTTACTACAAATATGAATCCTTCCACAAAATGGAAATAAACATCTTGTTATCACAAGCAATGAACTAAAAAGGCCCAGAAGGTCTAACAATAAGGTCAGCTAAATATGTTCCTTCTTTCAACCACAAACTATGTCAGCGGACATCCTACTATTTTGAAGCCTAAAACTCCAAACCTAGGTAAAGATTAGGCACTGAATTTTCTCTCATCTAAGCAGAAGACATCCATATCTGTGGCTACCAATCCTTAGCCAACTTCTGTGCGTTTACAGAGTTCAACAAGAGAATGAGGCACTCAGCCCATTGGTTGTCCCAGATGCTCACCTTTTCTTGTCCTGGTTCTTTTGTCCCCGTGTTCACCTTTTGCAGACAGCAGAGCCTCAGCTGGCCCCAGTCACTTTTTCTCCTGCTTTGTATTTGCCTGTGGTGCTTTCTCAGAAGACACTATAAAAGAGGGTGGGTTTTGAAAGGGAGATATTTTTGGCTCGGAAAGCACACTTCTCTAACAATTTTCTGAAGCACCAAATGGCTTAGGGATAGAGAAAGAATGCTTTTTTTTTTCCTGAATACATTTTTTTTGTTGTTGTTAATAGGAAACAGGCTTTGTATGGTACCCGTAATTGAAGAGGAGAAATCTGAGATTTCTGCAGGCATTTAAGGACATATGTATAGGATTTAGGTGAGTATAGCTCCAAGTGCATAAATGATGAATGAAATACCGACCACACAGTATTACTTATTTCTGCTTATAGAGGAATAACCATATTTTGTTCTACTCTGGTTCTTATTTGGTACCCTGATCCTGTAGCTACACCTGCGTCAGGTCTTAGGGATATGAGACTGCAGTGACATGGGCAGTGGAGGAAGAGACTCCTCTTGTAGGTCCTGGCCTAGGCAAGGTGCTCTCTGGTAGATCCCACTCTGAAGCAGGAGACCTCTTGACTTCAGGCAGATAGCGCATACATAACAGCTCATCAGATCTCATTGTATGTAACACGAGGAGCTAAACTCCTGCTGGAAACACTGAATTTAATAATGGCATACAGAACTTTACAACAATTCATGTGTTTTTAGGAATTCATGTGTAGCCAAGAATATACATGCTACAAGCTCACATCATGAATGTTTCTAAGGATATTTGTCAGCCACTGGCTATAGAGATGCTTTCCAGCACACAGGGAACTAATGCTAACACAAGCCCATTGGATGCAGGTCAGGCACTGGCTATCTGTCCCAAATTCATGCGCCAATATATTTTTGCCTAGTCTATGCTTGGCAATGGCTGCAAAGAGAACTTTTATACTTCCACTGCTTACCAAGATCTCCTTAGGCTTCTGGATACCTATCATCTAAGATGACCCTGCTCAGCCCTTGAAGTCCTCCTAATTTGCTCACCACTGCAGCAGTCTGTGTGCACATTTGACGTGCTATAAAGGTAAAAAAATTCCCAAACCTTGATCAAAACTACAACATATTATACTTTAACCCATCTTGCACAACAAAAATACTTGATGGAAACATACACAGATTGCACAGTTCCTCACCAGCCCGCATTCATGCCCCAGGGATCTCCTGCCAGGATGGATGCCTCCAGACCTGTTTCACCATGGGATGGGTGTCTCCTTCAGCCCAGGCTCTGGAGACATGATTATGGTGCAGTTTCAGTTAAATAAAGTTGATAAATTCTCTTGTCCACATAAAAGAAGTCCATACCCCATTTAGCAGTGCAATTTGCCTACCTACCGTCACTAGCATAAATCTCCTTTATTAACTGACTAATCTTCCTTCCTTCTCTCTTTTTCCTTCAGTCATACTTTCTTTAACTCTCCTTATATTAAGCACAAAGTACAAACCACAAAATCCCACTTCATTCTTTCTCCTCTCCCAAACTGTAAAAACAATGGCCTTTCATGAGAGTCAGGGCATTTTTCAAAGGGTTGTTTCTCTAATTCAAGCCACAGCTGGACATTTGTGTTGCCAGGTGTGAGGCAGGTTCCACCATACCATGAGAAAGATTTGCTCTTGAAATATTTCCGGTCCAATTAGAAACAGGAAATACTAGAAATCACACACACAAAAAAGTTATTCCTGGAAGATTTTCTATTCCAGCTTTCCACACCCCAGAGACTCTGAGACTGAGGCTGGATAACCATATGAACCACTGGGCTCTCATTCAGGCTCAGCCACCTCTGCACCCACCATGGTTTGGCCACTTCCCCCAGCCCGCTCCATTGCCACCTGCCTTCTCCGGTGCCAATTAGATTTCCTGAGCAGCTACAGAGGGAAAAAAAAAAAAGCAAAGGGTTAATAGAAACGTTATAAGCTGGAAGAAGTACAAGGCATACAAGTCTTATGTAAATGTGCAATAAAAATGAGGAAAGGAAAAAAAAATAATAACTTGAAGATGAGGGTGCTGTTTTTATTCCCAGTGTTGGCTAATAATTAGGGTGAGAATGTCATGCAATGAATTTAAAGCATCTAGTATTTGCTGTAGCCTTTGTTGCTGTTTTTACTTCCTATTGGATTAACTTCCCTTCTAACCAATACAATATTTTTAAGCAATAAAGCATTCACTCAATATTCCTTTTCATAAAACCCTCCATGGCTGTAAGAAAACATAATTGGATGTGCACTATACAGCTTGAGCTTCATAAACATTAAGTCCAACAACATGTTATAAATAATAGTGATACAGAAGATTAGCTCTATTAACCTCCTAACTGAGCTGGAAGCATTTGCCTCTTCCAGAAGAACTACTGCTCCGCAGCGCTCTGCGCACAAACTCTTTGTGTCTGCCTTTAATTTCAATTGCCACTGCCATTCCCACATCTGCCTTACAGACCTTCCATGCTTCTGGTCCCTGCTAGGTCAAAATGCACAGTGGCAGATTGGCATATTGAGCTATTAATACGTTGCTCTATGTGTTACAGATGTTGCATAAATGAACGGCTCTCTATCACTGTTCCTTGACGTGGGGGCCCTGGGGGTGGGAGGCTGAGACCCAGATCTGTCTACAACCTGCCTGCTCTGGCAGAAAAAAAAGAGCGAGAGGGAAAAAAAGAGTTGCCCCTTATTGCAGAATCGCATTCCAGCTTGCAGAGTCAATTTTTCAGATGTTCTTGCTTTCCTGTTCCTTGCTCCTGCACTCAGACCTCATCTGGCCGTGGTGAAAAATGATGTGACGCAGTTTTTTATTCTGCACTTGACACCCTTATGGAAGGCAACGTGCCTCATTGATTCCAAACTCCTCAAAGGTCAAGGCACTAGGAACAAAGATTTTTTGGAAGCAGCCCAGGAAAAACTTTAAAATTGGACTCCACATACCCAGAAAAACAGAACTGTTAATTGTTACCCCTTCTGTTGCTATTAAGCTTTGTATGAACACTGAACATATGTTCCGCGATCATGTACTTTTATATTAAAATGTTATTGAGTCACCAGGTGAAACGTGTATTAAGTGCACAGCTGAAAATAGACAGTAGGTTTAAATTTTGACAGCAAACAGCTGTAGGATTTCTAAAACTTAATTCAAATAATGTAATCAATAGGTTATGCTACAGTTTCAAGTTTCCCCAAACAAATTTATACCAAAAAGGATATTAATTTATTTGAGATTAGTTCAGCTAAAAGATAGATTTTTCTCTGTCACCTCCAAAGCACGGATTAAAAAAAGAGAGAGAGAGAGAGAAAATTTGAGATGTTTTAAGAAGTGCAAACATATTTTTGGGGGGTTTAACACACCACAAAATTATATGCTTTTTTTTTTCGCTCTTTCTCCAGTGCAGATTAGTAATGATTACTCACTCCTCTGTTTACTCATTCTGCAGCTGTACAGGTTTTGAAATGCTAATATGTGAATTACGTTCTCATTTTATCTTAGACTCGGAAAATGGGCCAAATCCAAACAAAACAGCATGTAAGGAGAGAGCCTGAGTTATTTCAGAGGAAACATGCCACAGAGCCATGTAACCTACCGGGGTTACCAGCCACGAAAAGAAAGTGCAAATGCATTTGAGCATCAGCTCCATGGCTCCGGAGGAAGAGCAACAGGAGGCCAGGTTTAGGGCTGGGTCAGCTTTAAGCTCACAGTGCTCACTCATGGCTATTTCCAGTCCCTGCCGGACTAACTGCCCCATTCTTTGTGACCACAAACTGCAGGTGCTGCACTCCCTCCCTGCAGGGTGCAGGGTATGTTGGAGGTCCTTCCCATGGCCGTGAAACCCCATGGGGACATGGGAGTCCCAGTTGTGGGGAACTCATTCACAGTTCAAGCATACCTGTTTAATTAGGCTTTTTGACGTGGGAAACTGTAGTTATTTGAAGCTGCCTAAAAATATTTCTCAAAGATCCATCACTAGACTTGCTGTGCATCATATAGGTGTGCATTAAATGTGCTCTGTTTGGTGAACGCAGCGATTCCAGTTCCTTAGGTAGCATGCTCTATTAAAATGTACTGGTGCCCATAAGAAAGCAGTGATGTGAAAGGACACTCTCTGCTCTTCTCATATGGCAGTGACTCTCTGTTTTTCGTTTTTTCCTTTTGACCTGGGTAATCTGTTTGGGTATTTGGCTCATAGCATTGAGTAGGTGGATACCTCTTAATGTGTCTCTTTAATTAAGTGAAATTTCTAGAATAACCACTCTCAATCCCCTGCTCTCCTCAGATTCTCATTATTTCATGGCAAGATCTTAAAGAATGCAAACCCATGCCATGAGGAAAAATATTCTTATTAAAGAAAAAGAAATCAGGAATCCTGAAGTCGTATTGAAACATTTTTACGTTCATTCTTTCCTTTCATTATGTAGAATTGCTCTAGATTTAACTCAACCAAACCAAAAGATTATACTGACATTTGAAAAGGAAAATTATGAAAATCTCTGGGAGTTTGTTGTAAGAAAGACTCTTTTATATGGCTGGATTTTGACCCAGTCTCCAAGAGGTCTCCAGTTTGATTGTATAGGTTGTATTAACATTTTAATGATTTTATTTCTCTGTGTGTATAGAAAGCTTTTCCATTGGAAACTCAGGAAATGGTCTCACAAGATTTGGAATTTAAATTCAGTGGTTTTAGTTACTATAAAGAGAGCCTTCCCAAATTATCTTCAATTTTTGTGGATCCTGTTGAATAAATATAGACGGATAAGCATTTCTCTGTGCAGATTGAACAACGCAGACTGTTAACACAGAGGGCTTTTTAATTTGTATTTAAAAAGTGATTACTCTGCATTGTTCTATTTGGGTGGACATGATTCTTTAGATTATTTCTTTTTGTTGCTGTTCACTGTTGGTGTTAGGAATTGCCATTAGCTGAGCTAAGAGGTAAGGTCAATGTGATTGCAAAAAAACAAATAAATTTACTCATATTTACAGCTGCACTTTGGCCTTATTCAAGCACGGAATAAATCCCTCTAATGCCTGTAAATCTGCATATATTCTGAGTTCTTATTTATTTATCTATCTATTTCTTGTGATCTTCCAGCAGTGCTATTGAGTGTTTGTATTCAGGAGAGCGGCTCGGGAGGTCCTTAATATCTAATGCTCACCAAGGAAATCTGTTGCTGGAAGGAGCGTGAGCTCCAACCAGAGGACCCAGCCTGGGGCTGTCACTGCTTGCTGAAGGGACTGCCTGAAATAATTAACGGTTCATACCGCTGTTACTTTGGGCAGATTTATCATTCCTTTATGATGTGGAGACTTCTTGTTTTTTATTTAGGAAAAAACAAACAAAGAAACAAACCTATACTGTAGGGGACTGAATTTTTCCCCCTCTCTGTGCTTTAAATGGTGAATTGTTGGCTTCCATTGATATTGGCAGTCATGTAGAAAGTGGTTGCAGAAGACAGAAAGAAAATGTAACTTCAGGGCTTTTCACTCACAGACAAAGTAGTTGGTTGGCTGGCCAAAACTGTCTTCACTCCTGAAAGGAAAATGTATTAGAAGAGAAATTCATCCCCTGCATATTGCCAGTGCTGATCTACTTGGAGAGAAAACTCCATTAATACAGCTCCCATAAAGGCAGATCTCTGCCAAATATCATTTGGAGATGCCGCAGGACATGGGAGATTAGAGATGCTGGGATTTCTCTCTCTAGAAGGGCACCCTTCCAGCCTATGGGAATTAATGGGTGATATACATGTGTATGTGGGTAAAATTCAGCTCACAGACATACTACGAGGTGGGCTGATCCAGTGAACTGCAGTGAATGTTGTTCCATCCCTCCAGAGACTTTTTGCCTGGTGCCAAATATTTGCAGTTTGAACATCTATCGCACTGGTAACGCTGTCTTGTATCAACTGATAACTCAGAGACAGTGTAGAAAATATACTGCTCAATGCCATCCAGTTATTATTTATTTCTTGTATATATATACAATTAAAGATAACTAATCTGCATCATTTATATAATGGTATTTGGTTGTTGCTTCAAAATGAAGGTAATGTCTCCCTAGATTACAGTTAGTACAACTTTTAAAACAACTAAAAAGTAACATTCTAGAAAATATAGGCTAAATATGAGAACTAGAACATCAGAATCTGTTGTTTGTTTTTCTTCTGAATATATCTCCTAGAATCAGTAAATGTATATTTACCCTCTTAGGAGCCTATGGAATAAAGATTCCCATTTCCAGAAAGGCAGCAGGAACTGAGAGCAATTTGGGAACATGATCTCAGGGCTACCATACAGCAGACAGTTTTTAATATTGAAACAAAGTACAGACAGTTCTCTGCAAACCAGCAGTATAAAACCAGCTAAACAGAGGGTATATGGGCGCACTGCGCTACCCGGCGCATAACTGCGTGGCAAAGGGTAAAAGGTGATTTGCGCTAAGAAATTAAAAAGGCCTGTTGAAATATTAAGCTGTTCCGTGAAGGGTAATATCCTGAATGTGGGGAGTTTATGCATACCGAAGCCCAGCTACAGGAATTGCCACAGGAACTGGGCAGCATCGGCTCAATTCAGCCCACAAAGTTTGGTCTGGAGAGAGGCGATGCTAACTCCACCTGCAGCGGTGGCTCCGAACAACGTGCAGACTGCGTGATGAGGGTTTGGATTTCTCACGCCGCTTTGCATATCAAGCCGAGCTGCTTAGAACTGCGTTTAGAACTTTAAATGGGGAGATTGATTTTCTGATGAAGTCCAGGGGGACATTTCTCAACTGAGTTAAATGAAAAGGAAATAAATTTGGAGAAAATGAATTTGTGAGGGAGGCTTGTTTGCCTTTATCCCTCCCCCCATTCGCTTTATAATTTTCCTTGTTTCCTGCGGTCCTTATGAACCACCACCCAAGTGCATGCCAAGCAGCTCACTGCCATTTCCCACAGCCAGGGGTGGGTGCAGGGCAGTGCCCAGTGCACTGCTGCAAAATGAAGCACTGACTGCAAATGCCTGGTGCTCCTCGTCTCATTCTCTCGGTGCTGGAAGTGTCTATGGATGAAGCCCTTTCTAGCAGCTCCCATAACAACAACCACTGGCTGGTTGAGGAGATTAAAGCGGGAGAAAAGGAGGAATAAAAACAGCAGACCTGGGAATATATGCCATTAAGCATTCTATTGTACTTGCCCCAAAATGATATTCTTGGGAATTTACTCAACATTTTATTACTCACTGTATTTAAAAATATATACTTCATCCAACTCTTCTTTACACAGTGGTGCTGCTAAACATTTAGCATATTTTATGTGTTCAAATAAACTGGAGAGCGTGGCTTGCAATGCTAAAGAAAAGGTAGCAATTTACTGGCAGAACTCGATTTCACACTTGTAACTTTTACACAGAGCCTGACATTGTTCTCTTTACTAATTGTAAGCCTAATAACTTGTCCAAAGAACACAGAAATCTGATTTCACGTCTGTGCTAAGAATGAAAGCAAGTGGCTAAGAATGTCACAAGTGGCCATAGTCAGTGAGAGCCCAGGGTGGAAAGGTACGACTGAATTTAAGAATTTTCAGGATCTAATTAAAAATGGCTAAAAAGCATGCTAATGCCCACTTTGCAGGCCAGTGCTGGCTAGAGGGGAGGGAAAGGGGTGAGAGTGTTTACCATGAGGTAACCCGGGAGGTTGGGCAGGGATATGCTTCACCCTGCCCACGCCATCTCCATGGCCGTTCTGATGGGAGATGCCTTCACCGGGAGTCCCCAGGATGTCCCTCGGCTCCAGGTCCAGCAGCTATGGCCCTTTCAGCGAGAATTTTCAGGGGGGCTTTCCTCCTCCAATAGAAAATTTGAGGTCAGAAAGGTGTTGTCATTGTTTCCTTTAAAAGTCGTCATTGATGAGTGCACATTTCAGTGTTCTTAAAAAAAAAAAAATGGGGTGAGAAGTCATCTGCCCCCCCTAGTCATTTACCTGATACAGGTTTGGCTGAGTGCTCTTCCAAATGGGTTTATCAGCCACTCCATCGTTTGTGCCAGAACGATGACAAAATGCTGCTTTTGGGGCTGGTCACTGCTTGGAGCAATGATCATTCTGCCCAAGCCTGGGAAAGAGGGACCCTGTGGTCACCCTTACAGGCCAGACCCGGCGTCCCACCAGGCACACTCACATCTGCCGCAGACTTAACCCACAGCCCAAACCATCTGAGCCAAGCCAGAATAGTTAAACTTGTCGCCATCTCAGAATTAGAAAAGTGAATTTAATCTTGGGCTGTCAGCTCAATTTTTCCCCGCAGTTTCACGGAAACATCTTATTTTCCCATAGGAAAAACACATGGGCTTCTAGCGAAGTTTTCTAAGGGGTTATTTTGTTTGCTTTTGCGAGACGATCAACAAACCAAACTATGTAGGCTTCTCTTTAGTTGTGAAACTTTTTCCTATGATGCATTGTCTAGCTCCACACAAGTAGAGTCGCCTAGAGTGAAATTCTAGGATTTGCAGGCCTTGTCGTTCAGATGCTGTGAGATCTCCATAGATGTTGTAAGCTAACCACTTCAGCTAAATGCTATTATTGCTGTTGTAAATTAGGATGAGTCTAACAGAAAACCCATGGACACAAAGGGAATCTTTCCATGGACTTCATTTGGTGTTGGCTCCACACCAGTGAGGGGACACATATCGGGTTCACTTATCAACCCGAAAGGAAGAGAGAGGCCAAGAGGAAAAATTCTTGAGTTAGACTTCGTCATACAGCTCATCTTAGAGCTGGGGACTGTGGTTAGACACAGAACAACCACACCACTGCAAAAGGTTGAGAAAACAAAGCCATAAACCACACACATGACTTTTCCCCCCTTGTATAGACTGGTTGAAGTCAGGGCTGCTCCGGCGGCAGAGTTGACTTTCGTGGTGGAAGGATCTACACTGCCAGCATGAATGCATGCTGAGGCATGGTAGGTGAGTTCGTATCCACACTGTAGAGCACAGCAAGAATTTTGCTTGCTGACAGGCTGCTTGCAGCTCTGGACTACTGTGGGCATTGCCTTGAACTGCTGTAGGATGGATGATGTGTCAGCTGAGAGCTCTTGTCCAGCTGATGGAGGTTGCCTTTAGTGGCTTTTTCCTCTTTTTCTTGCAAAAATGAACATGGCCCTCAATCAGACCACATCACCTCCTTTGCAGCAGTGTCAAATAGTCTTTGGGCTGTGGGAGGGACTGCCTGGTGTCTGGTGTTTGCCTGCAAGTATTCAGTATTCTCTTACTGTGAAAGATGTGCTGCTTTCAGGGGTGCAGGTTTTCCCTATGGAAATAGATAGATTAAGACAGAAATAAGCATTCAGAAGAGCTCAAGGAATTTCCATGCAACAGGCCACTTTCTCTTACAGTAGACAGAAATTTTACAGCTGCCTGAAAAACTTAGTGGCCTTTATTTTGTACTGCACACATCAGCAGCTGTAACAGGGAAATGAAGATCCCTGTCCTGTGAAACTTCCTACAGGTTCTTTTGAAGAGCAACATAACAACAGACTGATTTTACAAGGACAGCTTGTATTAGCAAGACTTCAGGGCTGGCTGTGAGTTTGCCCCACATAGGTCTCCTGCCTGGTGGCAACACCACCCACCAAACTGCATTTTGGACCCCCTGGCATCAGCTAGCTGTAGAAACCTTCGTTCTTAGCACATCTGTCACTATTTTAGCATCTTAAAAAATAATTCCATGCTTTGTAACTGAGCGACGCTATAAAATCACATTTCCTTTCATAGCATGCCACTAAGTCACCCAAGGGCTGACTTTAATTAAGCACAAGGTCAGAGATGCAATTATATACGAAGGTAGGTGCAAGACAGAGAGCAGAGACACGGGAGCTCCTCGCATGCCTCAGTGCTGGAGGTGAGCAGCGGGTTGCTGCAGGCAGGCAGCCGTGCTGGGGGAAGTGCTGGAGAACTCCCCGAGGCTGCTGGGGCACTCACGCTGCAAAGGAGCTGAAGTTACGGGAGGAGAAAAACTCATGATATGGTGTTTTGAACCCGTCACATATCAGCTTCCTCAGGCTGGTGCACTGCTATCGCTTGCCAAATCAGGTACCAAATATCAGAACCAAAACACCTTAATTGCTTTCCCGGGGAAGAGAGCAGAAGGGAACCAGGACATACAACAGCACAAATCTTGTGCTATCTTTATTAAAACAAAGTTACAAAATTACCTGCCTTGCACGCATGGGAAGAGTTTTTGACATATTCAAAGATGAGCGTATGTTAAAATAATCATCTGGAAATAAAAACACTCAGAATATCAGAAAAGTCACTCGCATCGTAAATTATTGCTTCTGAGCAACGCTGAGAAAACTACGATCCAGAAAGTAACTTTTCAGCATTGATACATAAACCTGAGGATTTTTTTTTTCCCTATTAAATATAATCACATCTGATAATGAACAAAATTAACTGTAAAAGAAACCCTCCATAATTCTTGAATTTAGCAACGGGCTCATATTTTTCCCTTCACAGATGTTACAATACGGGTGTCAACACTTTTATTTCTTTGTCCATAGGTTGAAAATTATGACTGCTTCATAAATTGCTAACGTGCTCGGAAGGCGCGGGCCCAGCTGCAGTGCACATGAGTTCAGGCTCCTGCCCGGGCCTCATGTTTCACCATGACCTCAGTTTCCTGTGCTGAATGGGAACCAACGCGAGCGAGCACTTGTAAAACTGTTTTTGAAGAGTGAAGTTATGAAGAGGTGCTGCAGTGTCAAACATCTGTTTCATCCATTACACTCAAATGGCAGCAGCGGCTGTACAGTAGGGCAAGAGCCGCCAATAAATTAAAAGCCTCTCGTGGCCACGCTCTCCTCGCTCTCTTGAGCTGCCCGGCTCTTGTGCCAGTTTGAATCATGGAAGGAAGAAGCTAAATAGGAAAGTGTACATTTTGCTTGTTCTGAGATAGCTCCTCTCTACACCGATTAGAAGGATTCTCTTGTGCAAACACAGGATTGCTTTTAGGATCGGCGATTTAGGGTCTCGCCGGTCCATTCATATTTGGAAATGTTCATGGCTGATAGGGGGATTTCAGCCTACTTCAGTAAATAATTAAGGTTTCAATATCACTTCACCTTAAAATACTAGCAACAGAAAGTAAGTAACATTCTTTTTAGAGAACCGTGTTGTTTACAGATGTGTAAGCACTGAAACTCTGTATTTGTGATTTCTGGAACACACCACAGTTAGTTACATTAGAACATGTCCTGTATCTGCACTGCATATCTCTCGTCAAAATTGTGTGTTAATTACCCAAGGAAAAATGCATGCTAGTGCAATAGGACGGTTGTTCCTTGTGATAAAAAATAAATTGTATTCCTGACAAGATATCTTATGCAAAATAAGCAGTTTTTTTTCTGAAACAGAGATCTATTTATAGGTTCAGTGTGGGTGGGGGTCTGGGAACTGAAACAACAAGCTAGGAAGTCTGAGAAAATGTTAAGAAGCTGTGAAGCTGATCAACTCGGAATTTGAGGTTGGGATGCTGTTGGGATAAGCCACATTCACCACCTCACATCTCTGCATCGGAAGGCTTGGAGCTGCTGGGCTGTGGCATGGCATTGGATGGTGTGGTCCCACCTGCTCAGAGACTTTTACTGATCTGCACATCTAGTTTGGTTCCCCTATCTTTCAGATATCTCACTGTCCTCTCATTAACTCAGGCATCCCCTATATCTAGGAAGAAAATTTTGAAGTGATGAACAAAATAGTGTAACAGCACATTAAAACACTTCTGGGTGGTTTAAGAAGAAGAATGGAGAGTCTGCTTGTCCCTGTTTGGCCTGGACCCATCGTGATAAGAAAAAAAGCTGCTTTTGAGCTTTGTTAAAGACACCAGAATAGATAGCTAGCATGTCCACATGAGGCAATATGAATTCTTTCCAAGATATTTTTACCTTCCAGATGTTCTTTTTCATATCCCCCCCTCTAATTACGTCAGGCTTAGCAGCACGCTAGACTGCCCATATTGCCCCCAGTCATAAAAGGACCACCACCCCACCACCTTCCTTCTCAGTGGTACCCTGCACAGGCAGAGGAATGTGCAGGGAAATGACAGGATTGGCAGCAAAACACCATTTCTAGTGGGAATTGGTATAGGGTCCTTAACCCCTAGCAGAGACCTGGCCCCTGTCTGACCACGGAGTGCTCTGTCCTATCTTGGGCAGTGCAGCTTCCTGATGCAACGCGATGTTGGAAGAAGGAGAAATATTAGAAGAGTATTTATTTCCCAGGTAGTGGCCAAAATACCCCCATAACCCACCCAAAAATGTTTCATAATGAAGTATCACATTCATATGCCCTTGAGGCTGGGAAGGC
This sequence comes from Pavo muticus, assembly GCA_016647715.1. Classification (NCBI taxonomy): domain Eukaryota; kingdom Metazoa; phylum Chordata; class Aves; order Galliformes; family Phasianidae; genus Pavo; species Pavo muticus. The sequence continues at coordinate 1,769,277 of JACDJE010000048.1, forward strand.
AGAGCAGAGAAAGAATTTCAACTCAACACACAGTAAGGTGTCTACAATTCAGGCAGCTGTTCTAGTTTGCTGCTGAAGATGGCCCACAAAGAAAACATTTCAGTCATTGAACTTTTCCATAAGTCATGCCTTTATGATAGATGCAGATTTAAGACTTGCAGTTGTAATCTGTACCATGAGAGACAGAGATAACAAAAAACGCAAGCATATTTTTAATTTTTGGGGGGGATTTGCACATCTTCCTTTGGTGAAAAGTAGAATTGTTCTACTGGCTGAATGGTTTGACTAGGAATCCTGTAAAAGAGCATGTAAAAGGCAAATATAATGCAAAATACAAAACTAGAAATTCTTGGCACTTGGGGATTTGTATTGGCCAAATGAGGAGAATGCATCCCAGAATCTCTGCTTGGAAAGGATATGAAGTCATTGTTCAAATGTGCACATAAACTGGATCTAGAGGGATAAGATTAAAAAAATTTACAGAGTTCAATCTCATAAAACTATCAATTATACGGGTCTGTTTGTGTCCATTTCTGTGAATTTTTCTGTAGAACAAATGTTTTGCTTTACTCCTGGGTTGACCACGGAGCTGGCATAAAAAGTGGTATGCTACTATAAACAAGAAGCCAAGGATTTGCTTAGCAAACATGTTGTGGTTTCATTCACAGAGCAGTTATCGCAGGAGAAATGAGGTTGGCTGCTATGAAGTAGGTGCATGAATCAAGAGTTTATGGATCCATCTGCCATTTTGCAGATGAAACCTTTTGCTATTCTTTGAAAGCAATATTTTGAGTGTTCAGAAACTGGATTTTCTTCTGGGACCGTACAGCAAGTCTGCCTTTATAGAATTTAATTCAGTTTCATTTTGAGGTCTTAAAGCTCGATGAGATAAATGCAGGCTGAACTGTGCTCTTGACGAAGCTGCTTTTGCACTTTGAAAGGGAAATAAACCAATTCTGAGTCTCATGTTTCCCTGTTTACCCAGCACAAACTTAAGCAAATACCAAAACTGAAAGATTGTAATGGTTCTCCTATGGAGATCTCGTATTCATCCTCCTGTATTTGCCGAGGTTGGACATCATGCACTTCTTACCAGACAGTGTGCGACATTCCTGGTGCTGTGGGAAAGGAGCTGGCGAGCAGCTGAGTGCCATTAATTTTAGTATAAATCACTGTGATGTGTAGGATGTGTAGGATGGGGTACAGTCTACATCTCCTCTTCTTTCTCTGCTTTCTGAGTGACCTCACTTAATTTTCTGGAAAGGAGGGAGTCTAAGGATGCAGCTCTGTGCTTGCTGCAGGTTCGGTGTTCACTTGACCTGCCGTGCTGATGCAACGTCTCAGAGTTGGTCTGGCCCTAGACTCTCCTTCCTGCTAGGGAAAATAAAATAATAAAACACACGTTTCCAAGTGGATCATGGTGGTGTTTGTAATGTCACATTTCACTCCAGCCCCAGCAGCACTGTTGGACCTTGTTAAAGCAAATTTACAATTGCCTGCTTCCTTAAAGTATTAAATTCAGCGATTCCTTCTGGCTCGTTTCTCATGGTAAGCTTTATGAATGTGTTCAGAAATTTCAAACAGTAAAACAGTCAAATAAAAGAAGTTTGTGTATGTGGAGAAGTCTGTTTGCCTGAGTTTGCTGATGAATCACTCCATTCCCTTCAGCCTACTGCTGTACTGGGTAGCTGAATTTGGGGGAGAAGGCGGAGGTTAATGTTGATGGATAGACAACGTTCCTTCCAGTTTGGTGTGTTTCTAACACAAAACATTTAAATATGGTTTTCATGATCTGTAAGATGTGATGGTGGGCAAACCTCATAAGGTAGAATGGTTTTGTTGCCTGAACTACGTTCCTTAAAAAAAAAAAAACTCCAATGCTTGTCCAGTTGAACTTCTACGCTGTGCCAAATTGGGTTAGAAACCCATGAGAACACATCTCCTGTGAGACTTCTGGTGCTTCCTGCCTCAGCTCCCATTGTAAATGTCACAAGCACTTACAGAGCTTTTCATGTGGTATTTCAACACCCCTGCTGCCATGCTCGGTCAGATCCAGTGGCAGAGAGATGCTCAAAAGCAGAAACCACTGAAGAGGATGAAAAGAAACAGAGTGTTTCTGTGTAAAGGTTGTTTTATTTATTGTTTAATTTGCTTTTTTTTTTTAACCCCCTATTATACTGTTATATAATCTGGATATGAAAGCTAAGTGGCAATGCCACTGTTTAAAATTCACTTTTTCTATTTATCCTTTGCCACAAACCTGGGTATGAAAGATAGGAGCATGGCTGCTGCTGAGACACAGCTTGGTGTGCCCAAAGGTGGGCACAGAGTTCGGGTTTAATAATGACATGCTGCAGACGAATTCAAAACACAGGAAAAGTTGACTTCTGTCCCATTCCTGTGATTGTACGTGTGGTATTCTGTGCAACCAAAACCAGTGCTGGGTCGGTGCAGAGGAACCTCCAGCCAAGGAGAACAGTAGCAACTGGTCTGGTTAAGTGAATGTCTTGCAGTTTCCCATTTGTTACTTGAAGGGTTGTCAAGTTATGGAAAAGCATTTTAATTAACAACTCACGTACTTTAAAATAAAAATCAATAAGGTGCACATATTTCCTTAAGTGATGTCCAGAGTTTCCCTCTGAAGTTACAGTTTGACAGATTTCCATTACGTTTATGGGCTTGAGATGGTGTGATTGTGTTTTAATATGAAGAATTAATAAAAGATATATGAACTTATATTTATATAACCCAGTACAAAGAGGTCAGCGCATTTCCCACTCTAATTTTCTTCACAGTTTAGATTTAAATGAATTTGATTCTTCAAGGAAAAGCGTAACGACATAAAGACATAACCCCACACTGACTCCCACCACCCACAAACTCTCACACACACATGAAGGAAAAGGGAAGAGAAAAAAAAGAGGACGATGAAAAACGCATACTATCTTAATTTGTATTGGCTTTATTATTCTCTAGATAAAAGGCTACTCAACATAAAATGAGGACTCCGAGTTCAAACTTTTAAAGAATTCACATATTTACATCAATTTTTAAAAGGTTTTATAACTAATGAACTCAGATTTCTTTTGGCATGGCATAAAATCCATTTGTACAGTTTTTAATTAAGAATGCAGCCTACGCAATTAAAATTAAGGGTAGAGACTTCATCAGATGTCCTGTGAGAACCCCAGTCGAAAAAATTATGTTAATGCCGTATGTCCTAAAAGCATTCTCTGAGTGTTGGAAACGCTTTATGAGGAATTATTTCTGCTATACAATAAGGATTTATTTAAAGTTGAAAATTAGCAGCTTTTAATTTTGGCGTGTTAGGACCTTGTTTATCACTAATTGCTTTGGCAGTTGCTATGTGCTCTCAGATCAGATAGGATCATTTAAAACTCTGCATTTTCTGGAAAATACATACATGTGTATGAACATATACATATAGAAAGAGAGAGACACTGAGACGCATCCAATCTATAATGCAAATAATGCACATGTAGTCAAGGGAATTTCTGATGTGAATTTTAATATTTAAACTAACAAGTGCCATTATTGGGAATATTAAGACACTTCTTTGTTGAAATGATTAAAATTACATTGGAAATAATGAACAAAATGGACCCGTAAAAATATAAATAACTAATTTCAAAGCTTGCCCTCAGTTGTATAAGAAAGAGAAGTTTAATGCAGTTGAAAGGTGCCAAATGAATAGCCTAGGATACAAGTTTAACTTTAGGACGTAGCGCAGCATGATCAATAACGGGGCAGCTTTTCCCATTTCCAGAACTCTCCAGTTCAGCCTGGAAACCACTCCTGTTGTTGCAACCATTACGGGGCTTCTCAGTGCAGGAGACGCACAAAGAGGAATATAGATAGTGAGCCCAGAGCATGTGCAAACGAGATGATACCAAGACAAAACAAAAAGACGTGACCTGCCGCTATGCTGAACACTTTCTTCACATTTGGTGCAGGGATTTTCCTTTTTTTCCTTTTTCTTTTTTTTTTCCCCCCTACTTTTTTCAGCATAGCTTAATGCAATAAAAATGTTTTATATTTAGAAGAGTAACAAGGGAGCTGAGGCTTAGCTTTGGAAGGCAAGCCAAATTTCATAAGGATTTTAAAGTGTAGAATAAGGAGGTTTGGCTCACAGGAGAAGTCGTTTCCAAGCCAAAGACCTGACATAAAGAAATGTGCAAAGAAGCAGGAGAATGACAGGTTTGGGGGAGGAAAGCGATGGTGGTGACGGCAGTGAACCAGGCAGGAAGGAGTGTGGGATGTGATGGCCACAATTCACCCTGAGCTGTAGGGCGGGCAGGGGAGACCTCGGAGGATGCGATGTCCCATGAGCAGTTCTCCATAACTGAAAAAAAACAAACTTATTAAGACTGGATCCCATGTATTTTATCAGTTTTATTCGATTGTTTTTAAGCATGGAAATAGTGCAGAACAAGGTGCTTTTCAACCAGTAGTGAGGCCACAAAAATTCAGCTGCGATTCTTGTCTTGATGAGATTTGTGTTCTTAGATCCGTTACTTACAGGCACTGGAACTCATTAAAAATAATTAATAAAAAAATAAACAAAACAATTTTCGTCTTTGGCTTAGCTAGCAGACATTAGTTAAAATGAAGAAAAAGATGCCCACCACTGAGTTATAGGGGGCTCTTATCTTTAGAGAGGCTAGTCAGCTGCTCCCAGCTATATCATAAATAGCAAAATGCTTACAGTGCATCCACTGAAGAGGTGATTCTCAACTAATTTACACTGGTTTTACATCGCTTTAATTTTTTTTTGTTGTTTACAGTGGAGCTGCTTGAGATTTACATTCTTAAGAACCAGAGCAGAATCGGACACTCAGATAGATGCGTATGGCCAAAGATAACATACTGGCCACAAACCTCATTTTTGTTCTTTCCTCCACCCACAAACCAATAAAATTACAGAAGGCCTGAGCCTGAGAGGCCCCCAGATCTGGGCCAAAAATAAATACAAAAATACAATAAAATTTTAATGTGGGGGCCTCGTGCAATCCTTAGCTAGTACAATATTTAACTGTATGAACAAAAGGTGAAACAGCAGCCAAGAAATACATTTCACCTATAATTCTACCGAACGTAGGAAGAAAGACCAAAGAAAAGGAGGAAAAACCATTCCATAAAATAACAGTAATACTCAGGAACTTTAAAATGCCCATAAAATTACAGTACTAAATTATTAGTGCCAATGCTAGATATGCTTTGAGTTTGTTAGAAGCATTTGATGAAAGGCTGTCAAGAGTTTCAAAATGAATGGCATAAAGTGAGACTAAGGGAAAAGAATATTTAGAAATACTAACAGTAACATGCCTGATCTCCAGCACGATCTCTGGAGAGCTGAACGAGGCACGGCTCTGTCCCCAAGACTTTGCCACAGCAACGTCGAGAATCTCCCATAGTGGGTGCATGTTTGATATCCTACTGTGACCTCTCCAGAGGACTTTGTTGGGGGCCTCCTTCTCAGGTCCAACCAATGTGGAGTCATTGCTGAATCAGTGCCCACAGAAAGGAAATCCCCTTGCCATCCACCCAGAAGTTCAAAGAACAGCAATTTTTGAATGGATTAACCTATCCTGAGCCGCCAAACCAAGCCAAACCAAGCCAAAAAAACCAAAACAAACAAACAAACCAAAAACCAAAAAACCCAACCAACCAAGAAAACCAAGCCAAACCAAAGCCAACCAAAGCAAGTCAAACCAAAGAAAACCAAACCAGGCCAAACCAAATCAAACCAAAACAAGCCAAGCCAAGCCAAACCAAACCAAACCAAACTGAGCCAAACAAAATCAAGCCAAACCAAACCAAGCCAAGCCAAGCCAAACCAAGTCAAATCAAACCAAACTGAACAAAACCAAACCAAACCAAACCAAATCAAACCAATCCAAACCAAACCAAACCAATCCAAATCAAAACAAGCAAAACCAAGCCAAACCAAACCAAACCAAAGCAAGCCAAGACAAAACCAAACTGAACCAAAGCAGTAGGGAAGACACACCACAAAGCAGTCCTGCAGCCTCACTCCAAAGGTCTGTATGTTTTCTCCTTCAGGCATTCCCAGCTTGCCCAAATCTAGATGAATCTCTGAGAGTCTAAGAAAAAAAGTACCACAGTACAGAAAAGCCTGGGGTAGATAAGGAAAACGCAAAAGTAGGTCTTTTTTCTTCTAATTAAGACTCTAAGTGTTGTCACTAAGCTGGAAGTGTTATTGGGGCCAGTTCAGTTTCTCTGGAGGAAGGCATGGGCAGGGCTGCTGTAACTTCAAGACAGTTCCCTACAAAACTGTAACAGTCAGAGCTTATGCCAGAAATATATAGAACTTCTTTTAACGTAATAACTTATAATTTATACAGCTGGATGATCTAGTCTGGCTCTTCTTAAGCTCTCACCCTTCTTTGGCTAAATACCAAAGCCTGTGTTTTGCTTCAGTACGATTTTAAGCAGATGCTTAAGGCTAAGCATGTCAAGTTATTGTTGACAGAAGAATATGAATTACTGTAGTCCAGTGATGAGAATATTCAAATTTTATGTTGGTCCACAGCCTTATTGTTTAACGACTCATTCAGAAACTACACCCCCTAGAAGAGGCCCTTTCTGCCATGAGTGATGGCTTTTAATTTTAGAGCTGCTGGACAGCCAAGAAGAGCACTACATTGGTATTTGTCTATTATATCAGATTTACCTTTGGATTTCTGACCCTGTGTACATTATTTCTTTTGCCTATGCCTCAATGTCTCCAATTGTAAAAGATGAAAAATAGGCTTGCACCATCAGAAAAGTACTGGGAGAGTTGAAGAGAGCAGTTTGATGCAAGCACCAGGTATTATTATCTCTTCTTCAGCTTTAGGTGGCACTTTTTTCTGGTTTATTGAGTAACTGATAAATCCTCAGACAGAAATAGAGAAATGAAAATGCAGTAGGTAGACAAGTTTTTTCTTGGTTCATTTTCCTACGTTTAGCTTGTAATCTATGTAGGAAAGTAAATGCACTGTCAAAAGCATAGGGGCTGGGGAAGCAGCGAGTGCTAAAGGTGAGCCCGCACCCTCCCGACAAAGATGTAGTGCAGACGGAGCAGTCATGGGCTGCACGCTGTGCCATCAATTCCCCCCAAACCATGACCTGGAGAAATCACCTTCGAGCTGACAGGGGCTTAGGCAATATTTCAGAATCTGGTCAAGATTTTACAACACCAGATACTGTTTCATTCTCCGGGCTTTTTCTGACCAAAGAATTTTGAACTAGGGCAAACTGTCAAGTATGCTGTGGTTTTGCAAAGCAGACTACAAGCCAAAGAAAACTCGGCCAAGAACACCACATTTATTGATAACGGCCCTGCATGGCAGCAACGAGATGGGCAAACAAGCAGGGGCTGGTATGGCTGGGGGACGAGTGTTTGTGGGGCACGCTGTGTCACCGTGCCCTAAAGTCACTCGCTGCCTTCAGAAAGCGTCTGTTGCTCGCTGTAAAAACGTAAATCAGCACAGATGCAAGTTTGCTCGAAGACTTTTCCCATGCTGGAGCGTTTTCGTGTTTCCTGCCAAAGACTGTGTTGCAACCTTTGGCATGTGAGTGTTGTAAGGTTGTTTTTTTTATACAACTTCATGATAATCAGGAGCCAGAGCTCATATTGTAGCAATCTTGTGGCACTTCGAGTTCAGCCATTCAGCAAAAGTTATGTATTTCTTCTACTGGTTAAATGAAATGCCTCCATTTTTCTTAATTGTTTCTGACATTTCACCCATTATTTCCTGAGCCTCCTCAAAGGATGTGAATAGTTTGTAATTCTCTTGCGAAAGCAAGTGTGAGCTGCGGAAATATAAACACCGTGGCATTGCTATAAGCCAGTTCTCAAAATATGGATGGTGGGCCACAGGAAGCAAAGCCATTGACAGAGATCAAAACTCTGTCTCCGATACGGTTGGGGTGGCAACTAAAAGAGTTGGGCTGATTTCTCTTCTTCCAGATATCCAGAACTAAACATCAGGAGCAATTAAAAAATTGTGGTCTTTTGTAAATTACTCCCAGAAGAAATCTCAGAAATCTTTCATTTTAGTCACTTCGGTCCGCTGAACCATAAAGCCATTATGAACGAACAAAAAATACGAGAGAGAAAATTGAAATACAACAGTAATTAACAATATGAATATATCAAAATATACCCAACCGGAGGGATGCTGTCACCGGAGCCCATCACCCCACGGCCAGGTAGGGCACTGGTTGTTCCCGACTTCTTCCCCCAGAAGCGACCACTTTCAGTCAACAGAGTGGGTTCAGAATTGCTGCCTTTCCCCAAACCCTGGCAGCCAGAGGCAAGGTGTCCACCTTGTTTACCTTAGAATAATAATTAATAATTCTCATTTTAGGACCTTCCTTTCGGTTGCCACATGCTAAATGTCAACAAAGGATTATAGGAAAAATCATTGAAAATGTGCAGCTATCACAAATAGAGATTTCCCTATGGGTTCTCTAATACTTTACAGACAAATGTTAAAGATTTATTGCACATGAACATCAAACATGGTTTTACTACAGTTCTCATTTGGATCAAATTGACACATTTTACATTCATTTTAGCCTAATGAGATTCTTTCACTACACATTATATTCCGAGTGACCTCATACATTAAATTTGTGGCATGGAACAAACCCACTGATATAACAAAGCCCATTTCTTACCAACTTTTGGATTTTTTAAGGAAGGAAAGAAGTTGTTTAACAAAGTCATCTCCAGAGCACTCATTTACTAATTGCTGTGCAAGGAAAAGTAACTCAAGAACTGCACAGACTATCGTGTTATGCCAAATTTTCATTTTCGGTGTTCACAGTCCAATTTCTTTTGAACTTCACAATCCGAATACCCCCCAGTTTGAACATAGCCCTCATTTTTAAACTTACACGTGAAATATGAATGGGTTTCTGCTCACAGGCTGAGCTCCCTGGAGAATTCTTCCTCTGGTGCTCAGAGTCAGGCCCCAGCGTCCGGCCCAATCCCGGCTGCTGGGGTCTGACTTCTGACGGCAGCTCACTGCAGAAACCTTCCGGGCAGCTTTGCACAAAGCAATATTTACTTTTGCAGACAATTAAGTGTTTTGTTTTGTTTTGTTTTTAAAAAGGAAAGAAAAGAATCCCTTCCAGCAAGTTATATTTTCTGGCTTATCAAAGTGGTTATTAATGGAATGTAAGTTTTTAACACCGCGCTGTAATGCTGTACCAGGAGAAGGTAGCAGATGACCTTGAAAGGAGGTGAAAGGAAACTAGAAAATGTTAATTAAAATTATTAGTGCTGTTTGAGGTGCTTATCTTGTTTACTGCTAAGGTGTTGCTCCCTTCTGCATAATTAGGGGTAATTTTACTTACTTTCAAGTCTGTAATTTTAAATATCACTAAGTTTTATCTTCCAACAAGAAGTAATTCATTATTGGTTTGTATGTAACTGCTTGATGTTTTAATCAATATATGCAACTTCCACAAAGTCTGTTAGAATTTGTCAAGAGGTTTTATACATCTTTTATAGTGTAGGATTAGGCATGGTATATGAAGCTGAAATCCCATTTAGTAATGAAATTTAAACATAATTCTGTGTTTATGATGTGAAGATATATTTTTACTTGATCTGTCCTTTTACATTTCCCTTTATCCATGATTATTGGAGGACAATGATATCTGGAAAACAAACCAGAGTGAAGTTAAATCCATTTGAACACAAAGAGTTACTGTCAGTTAATCCTAATATAGACAATACCGATTTTTAACTAAACTGCTTAAGAAATGAATATGTCTTGCATGCTTTCAATTTGTTTTAAATCCTAATATGCAGAGCTCTTTGCTGTTGTCTAATATTTGCATAAAATATTTAATCTTGTACTTTAAATTAATGATATTAAAGGTCTAAATGTTTGAAAAATGTTGTTGTCAGAACAATGTAATCTTTTCTCTCCAGACTTCTTCATATAATTGTGGTGCCCTTATCCTAATATACTTGTAACCTTCCTCTGCATTGTCCTGTGCTGAATGTACTCTGCCAGGACTTTCTTAATGTAGAGATTTCTCTATTTTGTAATGTGAAGTGGTGGGGCAGGGAAGCTCCGCCACTCATCGGGACGTGTGGCAGAAGGAATGAGACCCCAAAATGGGCTGCGAGAGGGAAGGGCACAAGCGGGTGCTCTGGGCCAGTGGATGGTGGGATGTGGGGCTGGAGGAAACAGAAGCCCCAGCCCTACTCTTGGGCACTTCCCCTAGCATGGGCATGGGGCACTTTTAATTTTGCCTGCTCTAGCAGTTGCGATATAAACATTGCTGCTCTTTTATCTTCAGCAGAGCAATTAATGACACGCAGGGTACTTGAAGCCCTGTAATTTTTTAACCACTGGCATAGTAGGTAGAAAGAAGCATACCATTGCCATGAGGCTTTAATTAAACCGTAAAAAAACCAAAAAACTGGAAAATGTCTTCAGGAGTACATATTAAAATGGGCAAGTACCTTCAATTCATTTTCTTAGATTTATTGAATATTGAGGGGATTGAAAGTTTGCTGGCTTAATATAATAACAACTTAATACTCGAGTTGTGTATGGGAATACACCCTCTTTTGTTGTGCGTGCGTCATGTGAGCCGACTGTGCCTACAGGTGGGTTGTGCTGAAGTGGTGCCGTCAGGGCACTAATTAATGAAAGTAGTCAAAGCTGCTGTGTCAAAGCTGCTCGGACAGCTCTCCCTGGCTCCTCTCCTCCTGGAAGCATTGCTGTTTCATGGCGGCTGCTCAGAAGCAGGGCTACAGCATAGCAGCCAGGTTGGGGGGAAAAAAAGAATTAATTCAGCTTGGAGAAACAATAGAAGAGGAAGGCAGTAAGGCAAAGAGGCACATGAAGAATCTCAAGAGCAGAAGACAGCAATATTTTCAGGGATTTATGTGGCACTAAAAGGGATGTATTATGGCAAGTAGATGAAAGGACATATTATACTGCCATATTTGATGCATGGCCACATAATCACACTAAACTGAATTTTGAATAAGAATGGAAGAAGATTCCTGTAGTCGATTGGAACTACAGGGAGAATTTAAATAGTAGACCTAATAATCTGAGGAGCTGCTTTCCTCGGGAGTTAACATCTGTACTCCTGAGGAGGAGAGACATGGAGAATTTAACTGCAAGAGCTGTCAGAATTTCCCTGGTTTTACGGAATATTATATGAGAATCCAAGCCCCAGCCACGGGCTGCTGTAAGAGGAGGTGGCTGCTCCCACCTGCGTCCTGCATAACCCTGCTCTTCCTCTGAGCACCTCCCAGCCAAACGATGGTGGCAGCCAAGCACTGACTTTGAGTCCACTTGGCTTGCCAAAGGAAGACTGCGATCTCAAAGCACAACGCCAAACTTCGTGAGTTTCACCTACCTTGTCCCCAAATCCATACCAAATCCTGAACTTCCTGTGGCTACCCATCTGCCAGTCCAGTGCCTGAGAAAAGTGCAAGAACCAGAGCAGAGCTCTAAAGAAACCTGCTCCAAGTCTCATGTTTGTAACAAACCTCTGAACCTGGGCAGTTTGGGGCTGTTTGTTCCAAACATTTCAAACAGTTCCAGTGACATCTAGTGGGGAGGAAACCCCTGTGAACGGCTCCAGCCTTACGGAAAAATCCCATTATCCTTTATTTTCTTTTAACTCACTGGGCAATAGTTTCCTACTGAAAAAAAAATACAACTCAGCTGTGGTTTGTGTGCTATACACCATGATTGAAAAATAGTTTCATAGTCCACTGAGAATTTCTCCTTTCTGGAAACAGTTCATGTATTAAGGACCATTTGGAATTTTCTCTGGGACATTCCACTAGGTCTAAAATAAGCTCACGGAAGAAGGTCACAAAGTCTTAAGAAAAAAAGATATAACACAACACCTCTTGGAAATTCAAGTTATTCAGAAAACAACAATAAAAATCTCAGCCCAACAGTTACTATCCTATTAAATATAAATGTAACTAAAGTTAGTTAAAGAGATGTAGTTTGGAAGCAAAATCAGGTCATCCTTCCTCCCTCCCATCTCACACTGCCCCCTGCACTGCCTCCTGTCCACCCTCAGGAGGTTCTGCTTCCTGAGCTTGCTCATTAAATGAAGGGGTGGCTGCCAACACCGACCACACTTGGCTTACTCACACAGCACTATTCTTCTTTTATTTCAGTCAGGATGAGCAGAAGCCCCCTCTGAAGCCCTCCCCTGGATTCTCCATGCACTTCCCCTTCTTATCCCTGAGCACTGTGCTTGGTCATGTTGTTCTCTGTTAGGCAGCTCAGACTTCAGGCTCATGAGACATGGCTCCATCCAGTGAGTGTCACTTCTGAGGAGGTTTCCCAGGTTTCCTGAACAAGGCAGGTTTATCGCCAAGGTGCATATTCATTTGGAGAAACGTGGCACTATGCTAAGGGGGGAAACTGCAAGCATCAAAGAGGTGGCAATTCAAGGTTCAGCAAGTCCAAAGCAAGGTCTCAGTGCTTCTCAGGCAGAAAGATTAGGCCAAAGCAGGGATGTTTTTCCTAAAATTGAAATATTGCACCACTGAATTTTGGAGGAGTTTTACACATGTACACAGTCCTTTTATTTCTTGAATTGGGATCACTGGACTTTTTGAACATTTTCAAAAGCAATACCCGACCAAGAAATGCAATATTACCTTTGAGTGGTGGTGTGGGCGTAGCTAAGCTGACCTTCAACGGCAGAAATCCCACAAGGTCCAGATGCATCAAAGCTTTGAGAAGCATGTACTTATTTTGAAGCTTGTCCAACCAGTGTAGGCTGTGTGGGCTTCCAAAATTTGTCTGAAAATTTCAAAAGAACTTTGTTTCTCCCAAGTTTCCAGCTCTACCCTTGATCCTGGCTGGAGTCTGGACCTTCACTCACAAATACAAATTAAAAAAGAATGAGAAACATCATTTAGCCTCCTTGTTTTTAAAAGTTTCAGATTTATTTTGCAATAAATTTTGGATGCAGGCTCTAAGAATCCTGTTCCTGTGACAAGGGCAGCTGTGTTTCAGCAAAGAAACTGCAATGAGTCACTGGTTTTCTTTCTCTCTCATTTTTGTTTTCCTTAATCCAAGAAAGAAAATAATAATCTAGACTGAAAAATATCAGCTTTGCTCTTTGTGGATGGGAAAGGCAGAAAAGTTCTGTTCCCAGATCTTGCAACAGACTTGGTGTGTGAACAAGACGCTCCATTTCAGCCACCGCATCCGCATCGCGTCCAGCTCTCAGCGCACAGCCCTGCTCATGGCTAGCCTGAGATTCCTTCTTATTTCCAGAAAACAAAGGACTCTGCATTTTGTTTCAATGCTTTTTCCAAACTTTTTCTTTTTTTTCCACATAGATTATTACTTTTTTTACCATAGAGACTTCAGGCTCCCACTTGCATTGGGGAAGGATGCGCTCTGGAGATGCTCTCCAAGCTATTTTTTCTATGGACAATATCGGAAACTTCTGGGCCAACTGATCCCTGCTCTTCATCACAGCACACTAATTCAACATCAGCTCGTGCTTGTAAAGCACTTGCAGTTTTGTGGAGAGAAGCAAAAATGCTTGTCATGTTCCATTTCCACTTCCTGCAAAATTCTTGGAAAATGTATTTTGTCATTCTTCATTGTAGAATCACTGAATGGGTTTAATTCTGTTTGTATTGCTTTTGTGAAACGGCAAAAAAAAAAATAAAGCCAACCGAAAAGAAAACCACATTCTCTTCATAGTATTAATTTGGTTTGGTATAAAATCAGTTTTTGCCAAGGAAAATGCATTCCTTTTAGCAAAGACATGCCGTGGTCTCTATTGTACGCGTGAAGGCGTTGAGGTCAGAGGGTAAATTTCTCTTAGTTGCAGCCTATTTCCATGGGCTGAATATCACAGGATTAACAGTGTTTGGCCACTACTGAGAGAGACTGGAGAGAAAGGAAGGTCAGGTGGATGTCTTGGGAGAAAATCAGAGAGAATTGCTATAAAATATGTGCAGTTAAGTGAGAAAATCAGCATCTGCTAGCTGTTTGTTTTCATTGCAATTTTTTGGGAATCGGAGGAAATGTTATGAACACATTGTTTTGGGTTTTATAATTCTGAAGGGAGAAGGCGATGAGGAAGAAGGTGGGAGCTTGGGAAACGTGGATAGGAGGCGAGCACTGACAGCAGAAGCCATAACAGCAATACTATTTTTTTTCTGATGACTTCAATCCCAAGGAAGATAAATTAGGTAAAGAGAGAAAGAAACCACCTAGCCAGGTTCCTATTGGCCCCAGCTGTGAAGCTCTTCCACCAAAAGCTCCTCCAGGTTCCTGGTGTAAGATGGGAATTGCCATGGCCATCATGGGGCAGCAGGGACTTCCCCACTCGTGCTTCTAGAGAAGCAGCAACCCAGGAGCAGAGCTTCTCCATTTTCTCTCATTACAGAAATACAAGGGTGGGGTTTTGATCACCCTGTAACTATGATTTTGCAAGGGCACTATTCTTCCTCCCTTCTGCCAATGGAAATGCCCTTCACTGATAATCAAATCTCCAGAATCTCCCTCCCGGGGATGCTTCTGCTGCGTTTTCCAACCACAGCAATGAACCCGACAGGGCTCTCCTGAGCCTCTGCCTTACTGCACCTGACTCACTTCTTGAAAATCCTCCCCACAGCCCATTTCAGAGTGATTCGTTATAACAAGGGTGGGACTGAGAATCTCTTCAAACCTGTAGGAAATCCAAGAAAGTAGGAGGTGTGCTCAGACAACACGCAGCAGCACAGGGAGCCTGAAGTAGTTGACACCTGCCTTGGAGATAGCCCATTCCTGATCTGCTGACGTTTCATGGCTGTGAATATTAAGTTAGGGTTAGGAGAGTTATGGATTTTGACATTGCCTTTGGTATTTATCATATCTATTGTCCTTCAGGGGATGCTAGAAGCCCCTCCATGCAGCAGACCACTATCCAGTGCAATAAATAAATGCATGGGAGGACAATGCTACGGACCTTCCCTCCACATTACAGCAGCATCCAGCCCTGGTCAAGTGAGGAACTCCAGTTTCCCTCCTTGCAGGGATTTCCACTACCTGCCATGGGGTTCATCCCCAAGTGGATGGTCTATTTCCCAGAGAGGAAAAGTTCCTTGCTGGATGCTGCTGTTGTGTGCTGGCTCAGGCACCGAGTTGTAACCACAAGGTCTCAGCCCTTCAAGAGGAATTAAAGTGTCTGAAGCACACTGCTGATAGTTGGCTTAATGGGGCTCACACAGGGGTGGAGCAGCCCCTATGGGGGCACTGAGGGTGTCAGCCCCGTCCCCTGCATCACACACAGGCGCTGCACGCTGAGCTCAGGCAAAAACGATGTCAAAGAGGCAAAACAAAGCGTATTGTGTTTGGTCTATCTTGCAAAAAATTATGCATTGAACAAGAATACTGTGGAAGCAGAGTGAGAGCGGCGTACACGGCAAAGTGTCTTGTTGCTTCTCTGAGACAAAGGCAGACAAAATTAATCAGCAATGATTTGTTGTGCCAGAAAATGCACGCTCCTGACTATCTGTGGCAGATTATTGCCAAGGAAATAGTTCCTCAATATCCCAGGCACATTCCTGACCTGTATATTATGAAGTTATTTCTGCTTTATGATTTGTAACCTGTAAAATGCCTGTGATCTTAATAAATGAGAGCTTGTTGCCTCCTGAAATCCACTGTATTTCATCTTTTGCTTTCCTCCTTTGGCAGTGTTGTTATTTAGACTGAGTTAACATTAGTATTCTCTCTGAGCATATACACTTCCATGAATCCGATATCATCGCCGCAAGCTAGCACCCTTAGGACGCTATGACACCATCCATATGACATATGATCATGGGTGGAAGCATAGCTGGAGGCTTTATGGAAAACACTGAGGATTTCCCAATCTGCACTTTTTTTTTTCTTCCCCACAAAGAGGTGTCGTGGACTTTTTTAATTGCTTCACCAAGCCTACGACCCACAGCTCGGTCTCCAAACTTAAGAGCAAACCCACAGCAAGCAAATTACACGGGGCTGCCTTATCAGAAGTCTTCCTGTAGGAGAGTTGAAATTCCCCGAGGTACAGCCTGAAAATAGTGGTCAATGCACAGAATGTTTTCTTGCTCTTTATTGGGATTTCTGTGCTTATAGGGGTGGCAGAATTGGGGTGCTGCTGTGGGGGCCACCCCCAGTCTGCCATATGGGGAAGCCGAGATTCCCAGAGCATGAAGTGCTCTGAAGCGAATGCTTTGACCCTCTGTGTGATCCACATTATTTCATCCGTTCTCAGCTCGCTGCATTTTCAGGACCAAGGAGGACGCTGCGGCGCTGCCAGAAGCCCCGGTGAGAGCAGGGCTGTGGGTGGGAGCATCCGTGTTAACCAAGCACTGCGAGAGGTGCAGGGAGGGCAGCACCCACCCCAAAATCCCTAACGCAATTCCAGCCCTGAAAAAGCCAGACATCCCCTGAAACCCTTTTATGAGCGCACATGGAGAAACTGCGGAAAATATAACTGTTTGTGAATAAAATGGAAATTAGTGCTGTTGTGTTCACCTGTAAGTTTTCCTTTAAAGCCAGTGATTGCATTTGAAACCTGCAATTCTCAACAAAAAGAGAAAAGTTCAGTGCTGATTGCTGGATATTTGGACCTCCCAGTGCAAACATTAACTGGCTGAGAGGCACTCTGGAATGTAATGAAGGAAACAATACTGGGAAGTGAGCCAAGCGCAGAAACACTGGCGCCTGCAACCTAGGGATTTGCCTCCTAGTAATAGGAGCTGAACAAGGCCCAGCACTTCTGTTAGGCTGGAAATGACATACTGTGATCCTTGACTTAGCCAAAGGGATTTTAAATGGAGGAAAGAGCTGGCAAGACAAAAACTCCTGCACTTTTCACAGTGTTTTCTAAAACAAGCAAAGGAAATCGGGAGAAAAGACTGTAGTCTATTACATTTGATCCAGTTAAGTCAAGAGTGGAAGCTTTTTAACTGCTGTTATTATTTTTTATACTTTCTCATCATGTCGCACCACCCAGAAAGCACAGACATAAAGCAGAAACTTGAAACCGCTTTCATTCAAGAAGAAGGGCACCCCAACATTGCGTTATTGACAGGAGGTCTGAAAAAACTGACAGCTGCAGAAATTGTACAGTTGAAGTTCAATTCCCAGGAGCGGGAACGATGTACTGATGGTATTAATTCCGTTTGGAATTGTTAAAATAAGAAAAGGTTATGGGCAGAGGAAGGGACCTGGTATTTTTTTCTTGTAACAAAGGCGAACCTTCCTTCTTCCCTGGTGTCCTTGGACTGTCATCTCCAACCTTTTGAAACTGTATCTGATTATCCATGTGGCAATTAATCATAATTAAGCAGGCTTGAGATTTGGAAAGGTACAAAGAAGGTGGCTATAGATCTGGCTTTTGTCCTGAGTAACCTCTTTTTTTTTTTTTTCCCCTTCTTTTTTTGGCTGCTGAATCTCATGTTCGGAGCCATGAGAGGGAGGGCTGCAAAACCCAGGCAAAAAAAAAGAAAGAGAGAGGCAGAAATAACAGAGAATATATGCGTCCGTGTGTGTGTGTGTGTGTGTGGCACCAGAGCCATTGGCATCCCGGTTGCTCTTTCTTTCTCTTTTTGGACACTGCAGTCCCTAGAAACTTAGTTCCAGCAAACTTGGACGCAGCCCGTTTCCAAGAGGAAGCAAGGTAACAAATTACCTTTCTAATGCCAAGTGATTTGGATCCATTCTTACAAACCAGATTTTTTCAATTTATTACAGGAAAACATTCAATCATTATACGCTGGCACTCTGTCTGGGGCACATGGAATACCATTCTACCCACCCCGCCCACATCCAGTTTTTAAAGGCTTAGTAAGCCCAGAATGTCTTCTTATTAAATGTTTTATATATTTATAATTAAAATACTGGGCTGGCATTAGAATCATTTTAACAGATGTAACCTGACACAGGCTTTCTCTGCCCAGGGTCAGGCTGGGAAACAATGGCTTCTTTAACTCCTGCCTTCTGCTCAGGTTTCTGTTTGCACATGGGTCCAATTTGTCCCATTTATGATTAGGTTTAAGTAAGTTGATGTGCTATTTATTTAGGAGAATTGCCATTTCAGACTATTACCATATTCCCCTACAATATACATTACAGTGTGGTCTATGCCTGCACTGTCCATTATTAGGTTATTATAGTCCCGAATATGGTCCCAATTCACCAAAACAACAACAACTAACTTGATTCAGGCATTAAGTGATTTACTGCAGCTCTTTATGTTGGAATTAATGTACGTACCGCTCGCAAAAGCCAACACCCCCCTCCTCGCCCCCAACCCTAAAGGCTTACAAGGGCCATGTGCTGGCATGTGAAAGAGACTTAAATGTTGGGATAATTGATTTAAATATCAGATATGGACTCTGGGCAGGGAAAAGCGAAGGGCAGGGTCTGCCTTTTTGTGGAGCACCAGACAAGGTGCTGCTCACACTTTGCATGGCAGGATTGGGTCCCTCCATCAGCGTGTACTGCTGGGAACACCTCACTGCCCCTTCCCCATTCCACAGAGCCGGGAGCCCCCGTTTCTCTCCGCTACCCATAACATATGTTTGCTCCACCTTCGAAGCAGCACTGAGGAAATGTGAGGGTGATTTACAACGACTGGCCTCAAGCACGGGGCTGGCCCTTCGCTCCCCCACTCTGCAACACATCCCCTGGCCCTGCCTCAGAGGAACGCGGGGATTGAAGCCAAAGGGCTTTTCAGCAGCTCTGCAGCTCCCCCCAGCTGTGGCAGCACGACCCCAGCCCTGCCGACCTGCACCCTCCCTGCTCCCATCCCTGGCCTGCACCCAGCCGAGCACCCATGTGGGTGGGTGGGAGCATTTACCCTGCAGGCTCCGACACTCCCCGTGCCATCCGTCCCTCTGGGCTGCTGTCTGTCCTTGGGTCCAGCACGTGGCCAACAGTTGGAATTCACCCAATGATAATTCCAATCCAGTGTGCCATGCACCCTGTGCTCATTGGCACTGCACCTCCTGCCCTGCAGTGAGAGATCCGGCTTCCATCGGAGAGCTTCCCAGCCTCCTTAAATGACTGCGTTTCAGTGCTGTGCCAGGCATGAACCCTGCACCAAGGAGGGAGAGGAGGTGACTTCACACCAGCCCTGAAGCCCATAGTAGTCAAGGGCATCTACTCGAGCAGTGGCCCATCATAGGCAGAATTTCTGGCTTTCTGAGCTAGAAAGACAGCCATGAGTTTGGCTTTTCATTTCTGCTGCAGACACAGCTTAGGAGGTGTCAGCGAAGTCAGGTGGTATGCAGAATTATTTGAATGGGAAGAGAAAAAGTGCAAGCACCTCTTATACTGGACTTGGTGGACCTAATGGCTTTTCTCACAGTGGCCAATCAACAAATGCACTTCCAGGCCAAGGCAAAGGCTGTGAATGGAGATGGAATTCCAGCTGGCTGCATGCATAGCTCAAATGAGAGGCAGCCAGGAGCTGTAAGAGATGCTACCATTGCAGGCAAGGAGAGCCTTGAAATCTTGGACACATCTCTGCCCTGTCCGCAGGCATCTAACATGCACATGTGACTTCTGTCCTTACTGGGCTCCACTGGTTTGGGATTTGCAAGGCACACAGTGAGTAAATCACACACATATCTGGTTCAGTTTACACTTCTGTGGTGCATGATTTGTCCTGAGAATAACCTGTTAATAAATCAAACTGAGCCCCACAAGAGGTTGGAAATGAAGTTAAATGCTTCACCATCTGGGATTCAGCCATGGCTAGGTTCAATATTTGGAGTGATGGGGAGATAAAAAGCAATTGTAGTTGCATATTTACTACTCTATTTCACAGAGATAAGATGATAGAGTAACTTTGGTTGTCCTTTTCAGCGGGGGCTTTAATCTGAGCTTACTTAGACATCACCAGGAAAACAGGAGGACTAAGTGTAAGGCTTAAAACTGCAAGCCTGGAGCCTGCGAGAGTTCTGCCTTTTGGAGGTGAGATGGATTTCTGTGTTCGGGATCCCTGCCCGCCTCTTCCAGCACCCTGCCTGCAGTGCGTCGCTTTAGGAACCCATCCAGGTCGTTTGGAAGTCGGGCTTGGAGCCTGCTGCAGACACGGAGCCACAGCATGTCCAACTGTGAGAACTTGGGAAAACCTGCTTGGCAAAGCCTCCTTTCTTTCCCTTTGGTTGAAACCTCTCCACACATTTTTTTTCCCCTTTCCAAATCCCTAAATTGACCAAGCTTGTGAATTTCACCTGAATTTGATCAAAGTCAATAGGGAATTTTAAACTAAAGAGGTAAAAATCGGAGTAGCAAGAAAAAACACGCTTCTTATTTACGTTTTCGTTGGTGGTGGTATTTTTTAATCCTACCATGGATTCCTCCTGCAGCCAGCCCCCCTGCACACCCTGAGCGCAGCCCCTGGCAAGTGCTGCCTGCTGCAGATGGGGCGTGCACAGAACACGCAGCCCCACAGAGCTGGCACACAGATGTTGGCATCCTGCTTGCCAGTCAGGATGCGTTTTGGGGAGATGGCACACTGCTTCCCCACGGGAAGGGGGGGCTCCACCACTGCTGGTAGCTCTGCTGCCATGTTCGGCCACAGCATCCATCCCTGTCGCCCAGCCCTTCCCATGGTGGCATCAGATACTGCCTCTGGAATGCCTTGTCTTTCTACTGCCTGTAAATCTTGTCTCTTTGTTATCTTTACTTTTTGCTGCTCCCATCACAGTGACCAAACTCTGGGCTCACCAGCACCAGAAGGATTCACTCTGGAAAACACAGAGTAGTGAGCTGGTGTCTGGTCCAGCCAAGGGCAGAGGATGCTGAGCAATCTCAGTGAGTGCAGCTTGGCTGCACAGACCATTCCTGTTCAACTTCTGAAATCAGGACTTTTGTAGTGTCTAAGACCTCATCGGTGTGAGTGAGAACCACACCTGAGTTTAAGTCTTGCTTTCCTTTGCTTTCCAGCCTTGATTTCTGTCCAGAGAGGTGGTGGTGCCCCATCCCTGCAGACACTCAAGGTCAGAGAACGGGGCTCTGAGCACCTGATGGAGCTGTGGGTGTCCCTTCTCACTGCTGGGGCCTTTAGAGATCCCTTCCAACTCAAACCATTCTGTGATTCTACGGACTATAAGCAGTGTGGGGCAGTGTTTCCCATCCTGACACCTCCTTTGTTCTCCTTGTACACAGGAAGCAAAATTCATAATCAGGGTGTTATATCCTGAATGCTGAGAAGATGGACAAAAGAAAGAGTAGGAAAGCTCAGAAGTAGAAGGCATCAGACAAGCAGAGCTGCCAGTTCCCTTCAGTCTCAGGGGACCAGGTAGCTGAGCAGTGTTTAGAACTGTTAACAGAGCTTACACCCTACACTACAACCCTGCATCACTTCTGTCCTGCAGCCCTGGGGATCTCTAATGCAAAAGACAAAAGCCAGAAAAAGCTATGAAATGCTGCCAGCAGATTGCAAGAGAAATTGCAAACCAGAGGGTGGCTTGGGGGCTGGCAGACAAATGGGGCCCCACCTTCTGCTCAAAGCAGGTCCTGCAAGAGCAGCCTGGGCTGGCTGGAAGTGTCTGTTCAGTGAAAGAAGTAGAAAATGTACATGCCATTACATTTCCCCAAGGCTTCTTACGTCAGAGTTCTGCTATTAGGCCAAATATAATACAGCTCCCATTCCTACAATTGCCTTAAAATTATTGAGAAGTCTTGGTCTGCCCCAGATCTGGGGCCACTGAAGGGCTTCATGAGCACCAAAGGCTGTCTGCCCACGTGCAGAAGGATGAGCTGTGCTACACGGCCCTGCCAGCAGCTCCCCATCTCTGCTACAGGACTGTGATTTCAGTTTTCAAACCTTTTCCCCAAAGTGTTCAGCCTGGTGGACCAGATACCCGGAATAAGCCTGCCTTTTGGGGATTGTATATTGCTATGCGCAGTCTATAGCTTTGCATATACCTGCTGGTGTATGCATATAGGTATGTGATTGAAGTTCATTTCTCAGGAGCCAGTTCTTAAGACTGTCAATAGTGGGCTTTAGATTTGACTAACTTTGCAGGAAGGGATGTCTGGAGGTCATGCAGTCCCACCTCCTGCTCCAACCAGGTCCAGTGAGATCAGCTTGTCTTGTCCAGGCACACACTCAGTATCCCCAACATATCCAATTCAGATATCTGTGTAGCAGATACGCTTCCAAAATACGTAGACATAATGTAGCCTCCCCCAAGCCATTTACACTGAATTCTCAACAGTTTGGGGGGCTTTTTTTTAAGCATTTCTGAGCAGCGATCTTTCTAAGAGCAGCGCTCTTCCAGCTCAGGGCTGGAAACGGTCGCAACAAAACACACTGTTTAAAAGTCTGTTGTAGTACAGATCAAACCAAGGAAACCTCATCCTGCCATCTGGAGTCCGCCCGAGCAGTGGAACGGCGCCAGGTTTGCAGAGGTGATCACAAACCCATCCACCGCCGCGTGCAGTGCGATGAAGCGGGAGGCAGCCATGCTGTACTAGCTTGGCCTGAGGCAGGAGGTGCCAGCAGGGATACAGCCCAGGCGTCCCCATGGGAAGCAGCTGGCCTCCTCCAAACCCTGCTCAGTGCTCAATCACAACACCTCTTTTTCTTTTCTTTTTTTCCCTCTCATTTGCTTCGTGTTTACTCTGGCCTTGAACCGCTTAGCTTTGCTCCAGGCACAAAATCAAGAGGCTTTCCTCTTGTTCTGCTTCTACCTGGTCTCAGATACAGCAAACCAAATCCTCAAGGAAGATTTAACGCTCTTCATATTGGCTCCCTCCATAGTAAAAGGAAAAAAAATGACCCCATCCCCGCAAAGCCAAACTTTATGGGCTGGGAGCAAGCATTTTCCTCCCTGTCTCTAAGGAGCTGGAGGGATCTTATTTATTTCAGCAGAATCATTGAATATTTAAAGTTGGATAAGGCCACTAAGATCACCAAGTCCAACCCCAGCCAGTCCTCACCGTGCCCACAGAGCAGTGTCCCTCAAAATATTAATTAGCTATCATGATAGAGAGGGGTAGATGCTCTCAGAAAGAGAAAGCTGCTGGCATAAAGCTGCAGCTGGCAGGCCAGTGCCATGTGTGCTTCCCATGTACTCATGACCCTGGAGAACTGCGTGGAATCCCTCTGTAAGGCAACTGCTCTTACTGCTCTTTGGGACACCTTGAGAAAATAAAGCACCTGAAGGCCCCGTCCCATGACTTTGGCCATATTTTGCTTTCTTCCTCTGTAAACCAGTGGAGCCTCCCTCCTGGTCTCGGTCCATTCTGGATCAGGCCCAAGAAGCTCACCGTGCTGTCCTGGTGCAGCCCGCAGCAGAGCTGGGGGTACAGCAACTTGGGTTGCAGCACTTCACTTGGCTCTATGATGTGTCCACAAAGTGCGAATTTCCTGTTGGCTCCATTTCATGCATTCTGAATAATCTTTTTTTCTTTTGTGGCTGAGCTCTTCACCCCAGAGCTGTGAGGAACATTCAGGAGGAAAGTGAAGGGCAGGAAATGAAGTTCCTGAGTGCTGAGGGTTTTGCTGCGGTGAGAGTGAAGCTGCAGCTGCATGCAGTGGTGGGAAGCCCTGGCTGCCCTGTGTGCTCCCAGCAAACGTCAGCTCTCCATCCCACCACGCTTTCACCTTCATTGCATCAACAGGCTGGCAGCCATGCATTGTTGTTTTGTAGGAAGAAATGGGGCAGGTTACATGCTTAGCCAGTGCAAGATGGCACTGTGCCATGCTGATCGAAACCCACAAGTAGACAGACTCGCCAGTTGCTTGCACAAATTCAAGTAAAATCTCTGATAAGGATTTCAAAGCCTCTCTGTCCCCTGATTTTGGAGGGGAGTGCAGTGATAGATGGCCCTTCAGCACTGAAAGTTTGAAGCCACTTAGACACCCATGGCAAGTGCCAACGCAACTCCCAGAGGTTTAACTTAAATGAGGAACGTGGCACTCAGGAAACCAAAGGAAGGATATTTGAGCGAAGACTGATTGTGTGGTTGCGAGAACCCGGAGCTGGAATTTCTTCATTCCCAGACTTAACGAAGTTGGCTGAGTTTCTTCTAAAACCAAACAGCTCCCGTGAGACTCAGCCCCACCTCCTCACCCCAGGATGCACACACAGCTCCCAATGCCAGGCAAAGCATCACTCCCGGGAAAGTGACCGTCTTTGAAGACTGTTCAAATCACAGCTTAAACACGAATCTCTGTAGTTGCTTCTGAGAACAAACGTAAGCCCAGAAAGCAGAACTCGCTTTGCTCTACACCATTTTGGCCTCAGTGGTTCTACGTGGGAAATATCTGCAATTTTGTGGTCCAGCTCATTATTTGCTTTGTACAGGAGTGGTGTGTTTAAGGCCAAGCAATGAGCTCTGCTCCTCATCCACGTAATCAAAGGGTCGACTATTCCTACTGATATTTAATACATTTCATCTCCGTCTTTTAATGCATACATTGAAGTATACTGTGTCTTTAAAAAAATCTCAACTTTGACTGTTAATTTAGCTTCCCACATACAGTCTCATTTACTGTTATCTATTTTTATTCTCACTGGGGATTAGGTAAGCAACTAGCAGTATCTCCAGCTGTCCTTTTTGCATCACTATTTGAAAACTGTGTAGACCACAAAGAATGTAATTACAAAAACAAATTGCTGGTACAACTACTCTGTTAATAAGCAGGGACCCGTTCTAAGTTCTGAAACTTAGAGAGACTGTTTTAGTCTTCAGTTTTCATTAAACCGTGGCTACAGAGAGCAGATATAATTGCATTTCTTTTCCTTTTAAAGGCTACAGGTTAGCCCAAGTAATTTGTATATAGCTTTTTTCTCTGTAAGTCCAAATCAGCTCTCTCAATGGAAAACATTACATCGGAGGGGTCATTCCACAAGTGTTTTGCATTAGTGCAAAAATTGCATTCATGTACTAAGATGTTTAAGCACCTACAAAGTTGTCGCCAACCATCTGCACTGCTGGTAGCACTAAATCAGCCGGGTACATACGTAAAGCCAATGTAATTTATCTGTCAGGCCGTATTTCATTTAAAACATATTCCTGTAAAATATGAAATACTTAGAGGCACCCACTTTCCCATTTGAGTTTGATGTTTTCCATTACTGCACGAGTAAAACTGTCTTTTTAATGGAGCAAGAAAATCTTCGTACGTTGAGGCTCTGCCATTAGGAAAGGGGCTCCAATTTGCATTATGTTAATAGGCAATTACCAGCATATGAGAAGTGGAGAATCTCGTATGCATGCACGTTCTGAGGGCAGCTCCCTCGGCTCCTCTCCAAAACCCTTGGCCCAACAATGGGGCCGGCTCGGATGAGCCTTCCTATTGCGTCTCCACACAGAACAGGAGCACCTGATCCAAAGCAAAACTCAGAGAAGCCAAGGTGCTGCTTCACAGCCTTGCAGATAAAGCCGGTTGAGCTTTATGAAGCTTGAGCTTCATCTTTGACTCAGATTTATGTGACGAAGCCATCTAAGACTGGC
Organism: Pavo muticus; assembly: GCA_016647715.1. Taxonomy (NCBI): domain Eukaryota; kingdom Metazoa; phylum Chordata; class Aves; order Galliformes; family Phasianidae; genus Pavo; species Pavo muticus. The sequence continues at coordinate 1,794,791 of JACDJE010000048.1, forward strand.
AACACTTCGTACTGTGTTTTACCACTCTCCATGATCTGATAGACTTAGGTGTCGTGTAGGGTACAGCACAACACATTCATTTGTAGGGTTCATGATCCAAACTGTTTACACAGAAAATCTGAGCTGGAGGTGGATGGAGAAATAATCGTATTTTGTCCTATTCTGCAAGGTACAGTGTTAATAAAACATTTCCAATAAACAAACTAACCAGCCATAAGTTGCTGCTTTTAATATAAGACGTAAAGTCTCAATATGATTTTTCCAGATCCTACGTCTGATTAATGACATACCACTCTGGCTGAATTTACGTTCAGGGAAAGCACAGGGTGTGCTTCCTTCCCAAACAGAAACAAGATGTGCAGGCTCCTTTACCTGCACCATATGCCCAGCGAGCTGGAGGAGCGGCTGGGACACAGACTGGGGGACACAGGGGATGTCAAGGCTTCACCCTCCCAACCAAAAGTCCACTGCAAAGTTAACTGAAGTGAAGAATACTTCATTTGAACATATGTGGTTTTCTCCTAGCAAACCAAAAGATCTATCCCTAAGCTCTGATGCCTGCTTCCAGCTGGGGTTAATAATTATGAACTATGAATTATGTGGGGGTTGGAACTAGATGGTCTTTAAGGTCCCTTCCAACTTAACCTGTTCCACAATTCTAACTTGCTGCTTTGTGTCCAGTAGGAACACACGGAACAGCCCTGCGCCAGAACACACCATGCAGCACCTTGCAACATCAGTAATGGTAGAGATGAAGAAATGTGATAGGAACTGCCAGTGAGAAGCCAAGCATGCAGAATTTTGTCAATTCACGTAGGCCTGATCCTAGGACAAGGATGTCAGACCATCTGCAGGCAGAACCAGCTCTTCACCACTGGTGTGCAGACATGGGAGAATGCTGGATCCCAATGTCTCATACCAAAATGGCTCTTGCTCTGCCCTACTTCTCCCACCCGAAACACAACAGAAAGGTTCTCTTTGGAAAGATTGTCAGCTGCCTGCCAGGAACAGCTCCTCTGGAGGACGCAGGATGCTGGCAGCGGGGAAGAAAGCAGAGGATGAGCTGCAAAGACGGAGGTTTCTGGGAAACTCCATAGCCTGGAAATGGGGGGTGAAGACAAGCACTTGCTGACGCTGTTGGTCTAACTTTTAAATCAGTTTTTAATTGCATGAAAAGCCGCCCTCATCCTTTTTGATTACATCCTTCTATCACCCTCAGAACCGCAGCATTTGAATGTCTTATTAATAAAAGCTATTTTGGAAAATAAAACTCCTTTGGAATATATGAGGATTAACACTGTATATAGACCACGATGGCTTAAAAGATATTGTTATGGTCTATTGTGCAAATACATATTTACTAGAGCTTTTGAAATACAGATCATGCAAATATGTATTCAGGGACTTTTAAAAATGCAGATTATTGACCTGACAGATCATAAAGGCTCCTTTGAAACCATTCTGGGTTACAGTATCATGTAAATACTTATTTAGGCAATTTTTAAGAATCTTTTCTACTACAGTCAGTGAAAATCCTCATGAAAACAAACGTTTTGCTCACCTAACAGCCACAGCCATTTCAGAAACTCAGCACCTCCTCCTCCTATGTTTGCAGAACCCAGCTCCATCCGCCCTGGGGGTGGCAGAGCCGTGTCCTGCAGGGCACAGCACCACATCTCAGGGAGGTGGGGACCACCTGGAGCAGTCTGAGGCTGAAATGGGGGATGGGGTGTGGAGAAACGCAGTGAGACTCCAATCCTTTAACAAAGCACTTGTACATGCTGCAGCATCACCCACAGCCAGCCCAGACTGAGTATCTGCTGTCACCCCATATCTGGGTAAAGGGAGCAGGCCCAGGAAAAGCATTCCCTATCCCTCACTCATTTATAGCTTGCTTCCCACAAAAGGGCAAGGAAAGGGCTTTGATGATGAAATATTTTACGGCATAAGCAGAAAAATGAGATGTCATCTCAGGCTGTAGAAGCAGCCAGCTTGGCATAACCCCCAGATACTGCAACATTTATTTGGTGGACTTCAGCTCATCACGTTGGGAAGGACAAGAGCACTCCTTATCAGCAATGTCCCGAACAACTGACACTGAGGGTGTGGATGCCCCATCCCTGCAGGCATTCAAGGCCAGGCTGGATGTGGCTCTAGGCAGCCTGGTCTGCTGGTTGGTGACCCTGCACATAGCAGGGGGGTTGGAACTAGATGATCGTCGTGGTCCTTTTCAACCCAGGCCATTCTATGATTCTATGATTCTATGATTCCCAGCTTCAAACAGTTCTCTTATTACTCACAGTTACATCAGTAAAACGATGGCATTGGTTAATTTGCTTTCAGGTGTGTGAGTAAGAAGGGAAAGCAACTTGTGTACGTGGCCCAGTAGGAGAGCGGCTGTAATGTTTTGTTACGTGTTATAATAACACAGGCTTCCAAGAATGCGTGCATGTGTGTGAAACTGATTGTGCCAGGTGATTGTAACATTCCTGGAGCACAGACACTGTCTTGATGAATAGCGGTGTAAATGCTCCAGCAATTTTGCACATAAATGTGTCAGCTCTGGTCTACATAATGGAGAGAGGTCCTTTCATGGACTGGATAAAAGCGAGTTTATGAATCATGGAAAAACACGCTTCCCGTGGAAAGAAAGCATGTTATGTGAATTTTCTTCCCAAAGTCCTCCAAAAAAAAAAAGCACACCTGGAACCTGGCCAGAGCTTTTTAGTGCTCTTTTATCATTCTGATGGTTGAGGAGAACCATTTCTGGTGATTAACAGGGGTGTGTGGGGTTTTTTTTAAGTTACAACTACAAACAAAAGATAATAAATTTAATTTTCATTAGGGTAGAATTACTGTTCTCTTACTATGAGCAGGAGCACACCTTAACAAAAACTCCTTGTTACTTTCTCTCTGCAGATCTGGCTTCTATTTTCTTCGGCTGTAGGAAGGTTTGACTTAACATTCACTATTCAACGAGGCACCATAAAATCTCCCACAAGAAAATTTACTGTAGGTGTACAGTAAATCACGTAAGGGGTATGCGTGCTCATTTACAAAACAGACTCCTGCCATTGTATGAGCGACAATTAAGGGGCGTACCTCAAGCCCACCCCATTTTTAAGGTCTTTCGTCAGAAATCAGACAACTAAAGAGAACAGAAGTATCTCACAATGTTATAAACCTAGGAGCATAAGAAAACCAAGGTTCGGGCAGAATTGACACAACTGTTTTCTGGGAAATCTGAAATCAGCTCCTGCCAATGCTGCTCGGTGTGTGACACTACTGGGATGGACACAGCCACAACCCTGCACTAAGTTCTGCTGTAGAAGGTGGCAAGCAGATGCTGTTCCTCTGCTGGCGCCCTGCTTATCAGCAATTCCCAGCTGAACCACAGCTCTGGGCCCACTGGGAACGCTGGCTCTGTTAGAAATGGTTGCTCCTCTGTACACTGCAAACTTGAGGTGCAAACAACCATCTCCTTGTTGCATCTGGGCTAAATAAAATAACAAACGCTGACTTACATTTGTGCAAGGATGCTGAATGTACTGAGGTGCCTAGATTAAACTAGTTTCCATTTCATTTCCCCTACTATCTGAGGGACAAGCATTGCTCTTATTTTGATGACAAGCTCCTATCCAAGTGGGATCTTGCTTGGAACTGCTGAAGATGGAGTCAAACTTCCCCCTGCCCCTTGGGTTTTGATGCATTTCCTGTGTTACACCTTCCATCCTTCTTTAGCTGCTGATTTAAAGAGAGAAGAAATGATTTTGTGTATTGATGCCTCCACCTTTTATGGAGAAGAAAATTTTAGGTATGCAAGCTCATCAGTATCATCACTGGGCCATCTCCTGTTATCATCTGCTTAGTAAAGGTGTCCTGGCAGCAAGAATTAGGGGATTTGGGGAAAACTGATCCCACAGTAGGGCCATAAACAGAGCACCTGAAGTAGCCTTGTTCCCCCGGGAGTGCTGAGGGAAGTGAGAAGCTGGTTACTGCACAGACAAGTGACTGTGAAATCCAACTTTATTCTTCCTGCAATAAAAGCGTGTTAGTTAGTTAGGGACGCCGCACCGCAGCGGTGCCACTTCCATGAGGGGCAGTGGGGCAGCACATGTGGGGCTGGGCATCCTCCCAGCACCAGAATAGTCCCAACACCACCAGCAGTGGCTCCACCAGGCAGAGGGCTCCTGATATGCACCCTGAGCTGCTGCTGACCACATGGCTGTGTCCACCTCCTGCACACAAGCACGTGGCCATGCTCGTTTGGCCTTTGGATGCTGAGTCCCTTTGCACAGAAAATGCTCACTGCTCGTGTTTGTAAGCAATACACACCGGCTTTAATTTGCATGGATATGTTGCTTTATGGGTTTTTTCCCCATAGAGTCTGGTAGCTGACCTCCACAGTAAGCTGCACGTGGTCAGTGGTGAAGTATTGCTGTAAGAGTGCAGGTCCCTGCAGGTCTCCTGCCAGTCTTTGGTCTTCCTTTCTTTGCCTCATCACAGCAAACTACTCATGTTCTGTTATGTGAATGCTGGTTTATGGAGTGTGCATTCAGATTAGGAAAGTGGCTCAGTGGGTATGGTGGGGATGGGATGGCAATTGGACCAGATGATCTTAGAGGTCTTTACCAGCCTTAATGATTCTATGTTTTCTTCAAGGGAAAAAATCCAGTGATGGTATTAGGTTGCCCCATAAAAGCCTGGTTAAATCAACACTCTACCTTAGGGTCTTAATCTCCTCCAGCTGAATGAACTCAGTGGTTTCCCACTCATTAAAGACAGTGGTACAGAATCAAGCCCATACATCTGAAATATAAAAACCTTTCCAGGTGTATACTAACAAAAAGGATTTTGTTAGAAGAGAAGTAGGTGTGATGGCAGATGTACTGGGGTTTTCCACCAGCCTAACACTGCTCCTGTACAGAACACTCCCTCTTTGATTTTGTTCCCATAATGAAATATAGAAAGAAAACAAACAAACAAAACTGACTCTTTTTGCTGGATGATGCATGGCCAAAAGTTTTCTGGACCTTAACTGGAAATCACCATAGGTCAGCTTACGTTTTTGAGACTGAAGGTGTTTGTTTAGAGGCAGGGCGCTGTGTTTCCTACAACTTCAGCTCCCATCCCAATCACCAGTCGATCAGTGATTAATGAGATGATTAATGAGAAGGCAAAGAAATGTCACTGGAAGTGTAACCCAAGCACAACAGAACAAATAACATTCATAGTTTTAGTTCATACAGCGTGGCTTCTTCAAAATTCCTCTTCCCAACCCTTGCCTCAAAAGCGTCCGTTTTCCTTACGCCTCTGATCTCAAATAACCTTGGAGGTTTCACACAATGCAAAGGAACCCCGGAAAATAATAAAGGTATTTTGTGAAATACTGTTTAGTCTCTGGGATAAACCTGGAGCACTGACTTGTATAGCTGAAGGCTTATTTTTAGATCCTCCAGAGAATATGTGTGGAGAAAGGAAAGAGGGAGAGAGAGAGAGAGAGGGAAAGGAAGAGAAAGAATAATTTAAGTAATCATAAAGCAGATTTTTTTGGTAGGATTATTGTATAAAACGTAGCTGAAAATATATTTATTTTATATATTTATATATCAAAATGGGTTTATTTTGATTTTAAAGCCTTTGCCTAAAAAAAAAATAATGTTTGCTTTGCATCAGCTCCTCCAAGAGGCCAAAACTGTAAAAAAAAGTAAAACAAACCCAAACAAACCAACCAACCCCAACAATCCCAAACCAAACTTGGTGAATGTGCCAGTTTTCACAAAATGGTTGGAATGGCCAATGTACAGCCCAACCCTTCTCTTGGTGCACAATGGGAAGGCTGTCTCTGGAGAATAGAGGGAATCTCAGCCATCTGAAAGCACAGGACAGTGGTAAATCCTCATTTTTTTTCATCTTTTCCCTTCCTATCCCTTCCCTTTCCTTCCCTTGGAAGGTGAGGTCTTTGCAGTAGGGCCAGGAGGGAGCAGGCTGGGTGGGAAGTATATTTTACGGCACTTTCATTACTCAACTTGATGAGAGCTAATAAAAATTCTTAATTGAAAATAAGTACCTTAATGACAATATCATAATCAGGAGTTATATTTCCTATTTATTTCAATATAAAATACTTTGCTTTCTGAATGAATAGCAGCAAATTATGCTGAACAGTTTTACCTATTGGCTAATGTGTTAGAGAGATAGTAAATAGGATTTTAAGTAGAATCACCTGTGATGGGCTTTTCTCTGCAACTTTCTTTTCTGTTGCTGAAATCAATATCAGATAGTCTCCTAATTGTTATTGAAACATACACGGCCTCTTTCCCATATCTTTATTTGGCTTTTCGTCTGCAAAGTCAGCATTTAATCCAACCGCCTGTGACATGGTTAACACCCACAACCATTTCCTGTTATGCTTCACACTGACTATAGTGGGCTGCTGTATATTTTCCAACGCCCACTCTGCTGTCTTACAATCAGATTATGCCATTAGACATAGACAATGAATCACTGTAATTGTTCTAATATGACCAAACTGCCAGCGAGCATTAACCCTTTCTCAGGACTCTGCAGTTATTTCCGTATGGACCGGTGGTTACAAAGTTCTGAGAGACTTGAAGGGTTTTAGAATGAGAAAAACTTCGTTTTAATTTCAAAAATAATGTTCTTGAAGTGCTTTTTTCTTTTTGGTTTCTTATCTAATCCACAGCACGACCGAGAAGCCTCACCAAAGACAATCATAACATCAATGAAAAAGAAATAGAAGTGAAGCGGTGCTTTTAGGAATAAGAATTTCTAAAGGGGGGTTTTGTTAAAAACAGCTTCAAGAAAAGTGTAGATGTGGCACTAAGGGACATGGTTTAGTGCAAAAGTACTGGTGGTTGGTGGGCGGTTGGACTTGGTGATCTTGGAGGTCTTTTCCAACCTTGGTGGTTCTAAGAAGTGAGAACAGCATTTGCTCCTTTTGGGTGGGACAGGAACCAAATTTTGTGCTTCTTTGAGAGCTTTCTTAAGGATACAAGGAAAGTGTAAAGCCAAGCACGCACCCCGTGTGACCTGTTCTAGATACAGTGTTGTGAACACTTTACATATATGTTCATGTCAACATATTACAAAAAGCCCTGTATATAAATAGTTGTTTCCTACCCAAGGGATCCATCATCCCAATACAATTCTGTTGAAATATTTGCATTAAATCAGCTACTGATCAAAGCAACACCACTCATTGCAATGAGTGAAGGACTAATTGGAAATCAAAAGTCTATTAGCATTGGAAATGTCATTTATTCGCTGGCCTGCAGAATTTTGCATATAATTTATTTAGGCCCCAAACTAACCATCATTAAACAAAGCAAAGTCTTCTAACATTCACCTTTTAACATTCATTTTGTCTCCTAAGGTCTCAGATTAGGGCTTAATATGAACTTCTGATTTGGGTAATTCAAATCTTATTACGTAAGTGGATATTCTTGGTTTAATGTGGATACGGGGAATCAGCTTGCCCTGCTGCACTCATGGTCAATGGCAATGACTGAACCCAGAGCAGGAGGAGTTCAGGCACTGTGGGTGCTGTGCTCATCGTCCCTCCCAGTTTCACAACCATAGAGGATATGCAGACATCTTCAAGCTGTTCCCTAAAAATCAGGATAATCTATTAAAAAAAAAAAAACAAAAACGTAACAAAGCAAACATGAAATTCCAGTGCCACCTATGGAAAGTAGATATATGCATCTAATTAGAGGAGGAACTCAACAATTATTTTACAGCCAAAATAGTCTTGGAGAAAGTATTGCAGTGCTGAATGCATAAAGCATTGAGTTCAGGTACAAATAATGCAGGAAGTATGCACCCAGACATCTTGATAGCTCAGGGCTAAGTAACAACTCCACATCACTAGAGGAAGGAGGAAATTTCTTCTGCTCATGGGGCATCAGAGAGCACTGAGACCCCAGTGGAGCCAGCAGCAAACCCTGGTTTGGTATTCGTGACCCTGTGCCATAGCATATACTTTGGTCCAGTTGTGGACCAAAGACAGAATCACAGAATCACAAGGTTGGAAACGACCTGCAAGATCATCCAGTCCAACCACCTTCCCACTCCTATTAGTACCACAAGCTACTAAACCAGATCTCGTAGCTCCTCATCCAGATGCCTCTTGAACACTGCCAGGGACGGCGACTCCACCACCTCCCTGGGCAGCCATTCCAGTGCCTGACCACCCTCTGAGAGAAAAAGTTTCTCCTAATGTCCAACCTAAACCTCCTTTGGTACAACTTGCGGCCATTTCCTCGGGTCCTATTATTCGCCTGGGAGAAGAGGCCAGACCCTTTTTCATCACAACCTCCCTTCAGGAAGTTGTAGAGTGCAATGAGGTCTCCCCTGAGCCTCCTCTTCTCCAGACTGAACAATCCCAGCTCCCTCAGCCGCTCCTCATAAGGCTTGTGCTCCAGACCCCTCACCAGTTTCGTTGCCCTTCTCTGGACTCATTCCAGGGCCTTTTCACCAAAGAGCAGAGTTTCCTCTCCAAGTGAGTTTTGGGCTGAATCTCCAGCAAAACCAAATGTCTCAGCCATATGTGCCATTGGGTTCCCACCATGAGAGGTGGGATGGGATCCAAACTGTGTGCACCTCAGGCCTGAGTCCTCCAATTGTATGCATTAATGTGAACGAGCAAGGTAATGATGAAGAATGAGGGAATCCAGCCTAGTCCATGCATTACGCTTCAGGAACTTTCGGGATGAGGCTGCCTGATGCAGCACCATTACTTTCACTTCAGTTTTTATAACTTTGGCAAAACAAATTCCTGTCAGGATGAAACTTGGAAGAAATGATGAAACTTGGATGTTTCTCCCCAGCTTGGAAGGGAACCTTTTTCTCCAAATCTGAGGAATCCGGTTTGGCAGAATTTCAGTTCATTTAATGCAAAAAATTGAAACCATTTGACATTAGGACCTTTTTCTGAACTCAAGATAGTTTTGTCTTTTAATACCAAATTTGGCATGCTATTGCTGGTTTGGTTTTTTTTGGAAGAGCTTCTTCATTTCTTGGTAACATGTGTCCTATTTGCCATCCTTAATCTAGTTTCCTAAACAATTCACTTCTGTTGGTACATCAGATACCTCCATACTTGGTACTGAATAACACATATTCCAATTTGCTTAAAACCTACTTGTAAATTACTATTCAAACAGAGCACCACATCATCCAGCATTGCATCTGATCACACAACACACTGTCATTTCACTTGAGAAAAAGCTTTTGAAGTTAATGCTGGGATTCCTTTTTCAACTGCATTCTGTCCATAACACATGTAAAACAGAGCAAAGATGTTTTGCAAAGCAGAAGAGGTCTTCAATTTATTGTTTTGGGGGGGTTGTTCTTTTTTCCCCTCATTGTTGCAGGAAAATGCAGTTTGGAGAGATAAGAGAATTTTTAAACCACTACGTGACTGGATAACAATATATAGATACACATATCCAGAATGATCTTTGGAAGGCAACAGACTGTTCACTGATGACACAGTGCCTGTGTGAACTGCAGTTCATAGCGCACTCATTCTGATGAGTGCTCAGTGGATCATTTTGAGGATGATTCCTAGAAAACATGGTATTATGTGCATTTTTGCCATGCTTCAGCTGGGCTGCTAATGGCAAAAATACTTCAAGTGGGAAGCACTGCTGAGAAGCCCAGTTTAGCCATGGGAGAGTTGTGGGAGGGCAGCACAGAGCCACCACTGGGAGCAAGGAGAAGAGGATGCCTGGGAAGGAAGGATAGAAATGGACCAAACCCAGCAAAGTGATACACTGTGGAGAGCAGAAGAAACCTCAGCCTTACTGGTGTGCTTAATGAAGTTAAATGTCATTCTGGCATTTCTAAGTGGGTCTCACATTGGCTTGGATTTTTCAGTTTGTTTATGGAGATAGAAAAAAAGCTGCTTCAGGAAACTGGGATATATATATATATATATATATTTCTCCTTGAATTTGTGTTAAAGATATAGGTTGACTGTGTAAGAATCACCTCAGTAAAGTTGTGAATGATTTATGGCATGAATAATCCCAGACAAGTGCAGGGAGCAAAGGTGGGAAGTGCCGTGCAGGTTTGTGTTCTACACAGCTCCGCCAGAAAAGACCATTCCGTTCAAGCACTCAAAATGAGCAAAATCTCTTCAGCACTCCAATGTTTTAATTCGTGTTACTGAAGTTCTCAGTAACAGGGCTCTCTTCTCAACACATTAGACAACGTCTGTCCCCCACTGATGAGCCATCTTCAACTAACACATCTTGATGGTTTTTGGTGTCTTCAGTGCTTCGAAATGCAAAACCCAAACAGTTCCTCCTATGCTGTTCTCAGTTGATTCTCTGTCCTAAAGAAGATGCTGGACACAGAGTCTGTGTTGGCAATCCAGGACATGAATAAATAGAGAGAAGACCAACAGCTGGAAAAGATCCAGTGATAGAGCTGATCATTCTGGAGGACTTCCGTTTCTCTCCAGCATTTTAAACATGTAATAACTGTAAAACATTTCACTGTCATGCAGACACACACGTGTGGATACATGGATACACACGGTACTGCTGCAGAAACATTCCAGGTTTTTGTATAAAGGCTCAGAGAGATGGTGCCTCCATTTCTCCAAGGTGCAGTTGGTTGGTCTGTTCTGTACTCAGCAGCTCTGTTGAGCAATAACATCAACAGGGACCCTTCTACAAGCAGTGAGTTCCTGCCCACTCCTCCCAGGGGGGCTGTAAGGACCAGGCCTTGGTCCACTTGGGAGATACATTAAGATCCCACGAAGCATAAAAGGGTACACTGAACATTTTGTTCCTCCATGCAGACTTCTCACCAGACCATCTCTCCATGGGGCCTTATTGACCTTGCTGATGGCTTCCAACAGCACCAGTCTTTGCTTTTCATGCACATTTATCATGCAAATGCACAGGGATGGTGGCTGAGACTCTTGGAAGTAAGCAAAGCAACATCACTGCAGGAAGATGGCTTTGGGGGTGGCTTTATCAGCCTGCGGTCTCATGATGCTCAGGAGTGCACAGACCAGGAGGAGCTCTGGTCCTCAGCACAGGTTGGTTGAAAAGTCTCTGGCACGTCATCCCACATATCTTGGCGACAGATCTGAAGACTTAAGGTTGGTGTTTGGAGAGGAGATCAGAGCAACACACTAAAACGCTCAATTGCTCTTCAGGTTTTGAGAATTGAAATTAATTTACTGCACTACAAATAAGAGAAAGGTAACAAAGTGTCTCAGCAGAGGCAGAAGAAGTATCTGCATCGGGTTGTTGAAAATGCACGGCCCACTCAACAGGGTGAGTGCAGGGGAGAGAAAACACATGGCTGAGGAATGACGGTGGCTGAGATGGGAAAGGACAAGTCAGACAGCCGGGGCACGGCCAGGGGACACAATCCGAAACGATCACTCCCTGCTGCCTGTACCTGATAGCACAGGAAGGACAAAGGGAAACTTGTGCTGGCAGCTCAATAAGGCCCATTCTCACATGGTGCGGAGAGCTGTGTGAAAGGGCCAGTGTGCAGAGAGAGAGCAATCACATTTTGCCTTTGTGAAAATAAAATAATCAGCTTGCGCTTTAACCACTTCACAGCAAAGGAAGAAGCAGGCAAGAGTTAAAACTTGAAGAGGAATGAAACAAAGGAAAGCTTTCAAACGTTGAATGAAAGGCTCCTTATATCCTATCTGCCTGTGTTTCCTGATGTGTGCATGCATTGCATCTTTAGGGAAAGGAGAGTTATTTTCTTATGTATGTTCCTGTAAGAACTTCTATTTTATAATTAATAAAATAAAATGAAAAGTGCAATCAGCTTCATCACGAGAAAGAAGACAAGCCTCTGATTTTCAAATCTTCTGAGTTTGAGTATCATTTCCAGTGTATATCTGGTATTGGGGGAATATTTTTATACCTTTCATTCAGAGTTGTGTTGCAGAGGTCACGGTAAACCGGAGCTCGGGCTATTCAAAGTTATGTTCATGCTTATAAACTATCCTGACTGCTATAGGCTCTGATATTTCCTTTAGAGACAAAACATACCCTCACGCTCACTCTTCAGTATGCTGTTGAGCTATCTCAGGAGTCTGGGCTTTGTTTTGCTTTTAATTTTTTTTGAAACTCTTCCAAACCCTGGAAGGGTTTCAAATCAGACAGAGATCTTACCCAAGGACTCCTGTTTAAAGCAACGTTGTAAAATGCAACATTCTTCCTTCTGGAGTTTATGCTGTAAACGCTCCTCTAGCATCCTGTAGATGGTAAAGGCAAAACAATGGGGCAGGAGGAAGCGAAGACAGCTCACGTGCTGCAGCAGTGGCAGTGCTCCCCACACTGTTTGACAGTGTAGTTGCTTGCAATTGCCCCCATATAATAATGCTGGTTGCACTATTAGAATCTTTCTAAATTGTTACACCTAGGTGGGAAAAAAATCAGATTAAAGGTTTTTACATCTGACATAGGTTATATTCTTTTGGATATCATATCTTATCATAGAATCGCTCAGGTTGGAAAAGACCTTAAAGGTCATCAAGTCCAACCGCAACCCAACCATCCTACCCCAACTCCAACAGCCCTCCACTAAATCACGTCCCTGAGCACCACATCCAAATGGATTCTAAACACATCCAGGGATGGTGGCTCAACCACCTCCCTGGGCAGCCCATCCCAGTGCTTAACAACCCTTTCTGTAAAGTTGTTTATCCTGATATCCAATCTAAACCTACCCTGGCGCAACTTGAGGCCATTTCCCCTCATCCTGTCACCAGTGAGAAGAGACCAACCTCACTCTTGCTGTAAACACCTTTCATCCAAAGAGTTCTGTGTTTTCAAACAAGGCCAGGTAGGATTCTCCCCATGTTCATGTCCCATTCTTTGAGAACTCACAGGACCTGCATCTCAAAACTGTTTCCCCATCTCTGCTCGCTAACCCTGGAGCTGACATGTGATGCCATTCCCTCATATCAAAGGATCTGCCTCAATCTCACACCTACTTACAGCCACTGCATTTTCTAATGAGCCACCTAAGGGGCTGGGGATGCCACCACGGCAGCAGGGATGGTTATGTGGACCATGCCACATTGTTTCTCATGCAACACCCTCACCCAATTCTACAATGCTTTATGCAACAAATGTAACAGAAGAGCAGCAGATTGACAGAGAGAGAGAGAAACAAAGAGATTTAATGTTGTCAAGCTAAACACTGTTACCAGATGGAAGATCCACAGCAAAGGTGCTATAGTAGCATTACCGAAATACTTTGTATTCCTCCTGTATGATACAGTGTTGCTGTGCAAGGGAGAAGAGCAGGGTATGTAAGAAGGCCATTGGAAAGGAAAAGAAAACCATCAGGAAAAGATCAATGCTTGACTGAGTTATTTTATTAAATTCCCCCTGGATTTAGTCTGAGACTTAAGGCATGATACGATCAGAGCAGATTGCCTTGGGTTATTCCATTCTGAAGTTGTCCATATATCTGACATTGGTCATGACATATTTAATTTGAACTGGAAGTTCAGATTTAATGGTTGAATTCAAGTGGAACAGGAAGCACATAACCAAGTCGGGACTTACTGTCCATGACTATTGCTGCTAACCTTTCTCACTGGGTATTATTAGTTTGTGTAGGACATGGGAAGAGCCTCTGTACTCTCAGAACAGCCTTGGATATGGGGTGAGAACCCCATTAATGATTGAAAACCAAAGTGGTTTCCAAAGGTGAGGGTATGCTACTGAAAACTTAATGTGTGATGCAGTCTGTGGGAATTAGGTGGACTCTTGGAAGGAGAGGAGAGGAGAGGAGAGGAGAGGAGAGGAGAGGAGAGGAGAGGAGAGGAGAGGAGAGGAGAGGAGAGGAGAGGAGAGGAGAGGAGAGGAGAGGAGAGGAGAGGAGAGGAGAGGAGAGGAGAGGAGAGGAGAGGAGAGGAAAGGAAAGGAAAGGAAAGGAAAGGAAAGGAAAGGAAAGGAAAGGAAAGGAAAGGAAAGGAAAGGAAAGGAAAGGAAAGGAAAGGAAAGGGGGAAGGAAAAAGGGGGAAGGAAAAAGGAAAGGAAAAGGAAAAAAAGAAAAAGAAAAGGAGTATGTGCAGCTTATGGACACTCTCATCCACACTGCAGTTTCATTTGGAAACAAGTAAACAATTGGTGCACTGCTTTTCTATCAAGCAAGTGTTGAGAAAGAGTCCACCAGGATAAATTGGCTTTGAGAGAATTATGGAAACTGCAGGACAGGATTTAGCAACTGAACACTACAGCTTACCGAAAAACAAGATTTGTGTGCTTTTGAACATGTCACCCCATACCAACTTACTAAAGTGGAACTGAAAAGAGATTAACTGAAAGTGGAATTAGCAGAAGACTTGATGAAAACAGCATGTGTGACTAAGTATTTCTAGATGTATTTGCTACTATACATTTTCCAATCCACATTATTCTCAGTCTAATAGGCATTAAGGACTTACTACACTGAACTTTCTGCAATGAAGAAAGTCAGCAGAGCCCAATCATTCTTGCTGCCTGTATGAAGCCCACTGCCTTCTACACTTCCCTGAATTCAGTGGGTTTGTCCTTTCCATGAAATCATCACAGGAACACATCCATTCCCTCTCTGGGCAGCAATAAGTGGAAGAAAGGACATAAAGAAGTGAATAAACATTCAAAACATCCCCTTACTCACTCCCTGGAGGAGGTAGATGAAAACAGCTCTAACAGATCTGCATGATTCCTGCACTGATTTCACAAATTCAGGTCTTCTGAGTATTATTTTCTTTAAAACATTTGATGCCCACAAGGAAACATGAATTCCTTAAGCAGCAGCCAACTGCACAGCAGGGATCTCATTTCTCTACATGAGGACTTTGCATTTCATGTAGTGCCACCTGTTCTGCATGGTTTGAGGTTAGATATGTAAGCCTAAAGAGGAGGGATGGCATCCGTGGCCACCCAGCCACAGACAGGGGTCCAGAGGGGAGGAGCATCGTGGTGAAAAAAGCACCTGAAGGTTTCAGGCGCTCAGGTCAGACCCCTTTGGGATCACCTCTGCCTTCCTGCTGGCTTCTCCAGCCCCTCCAATGGGCTAAGACAGTGTCTCCACATGGGTAGCGGTGTCCAGAGCAGAACATGGGTCTTCTCCCACCTCCCACAAACATGGGCTGCTTAACCCAAAGGATGACCACATCTGGGTGGTGCCAAGCCCCACCAGCTGTTCCTCATGGCCAACTGCCCACCATGGAGGTGATGTGGGGGGCACTGTGAACACCCCCAAACCTACAGCACTGCACATCTCTGAAGGCCCCTCTGCTCTTCTCCCTTAAGTGTTACTTAGAGTTTTGGACAGTATCATTAGTCTGAGAAGCATTTATGGAGATATATGGGTATCCACCTGACCACCGAGGTCATTTTCTCCTCCAGAGTGATTCACTGGGAGGGAATTAGGGTAAAAAGCAAAAAGTACGATGATGTAAATGTGCGTTTTTCAGGAGCCCATTTATTGTCTTCACCTTGAGCTTTAGATGGGCTAAAGTTACAAAGAAAAGAATTGGAAATCCTCCTTTAAAATCAAGCTAAGGAAAAAAATAAATAAGACGAGAACGCCTTTCTCTACAGCATACCTCAGGTCTGGCTTATCAAACGCAAGGTGTTTGTTAGATGCAACAGGTTCCTTCCTACGAAGCAGTGTTCTTACATTCCTCACACCCCCTGTAGGCTTTGAAATCAGTGTTCAAAGTGGACTTTCTGAATTCATGAAAACCCACAGGTCTATAATACATCCCTAATGGAAGTCAAACATGACACCCTAGAGATAAAACACAGTGGCCTTACCCTCTGTTCACAGTAGGTGTCTGTGTATAATAAATATTTTATTTTACTACAAAAACAAATAACTAAACATACCCCCTGTGTTTGTTCTGAACTCTACAGTAGCTTTTGTGAGTTTACTATATTTCAAAGCTGAGAGAGGAAACCACAAAGTCACGTCAGTTACACTGCATGCTGCACAAGGCGAGCCAGCTCTGCTTCCAGCCCCACCAGGATCCTGGGGTCTGGGTGGCCCTGGCCCTCAAGGAGACACCTCAAGGAACCTGGCTTCAGGGTGGGAAACCCAGCAGGCATAGCCCCAGCTCACAGACCGTACATAGAAATGAATAAATAAGGAAAAAAACCTACTGGTTTTGCTACTTTTCTCTTTAGATGGTGGTCTTGCAGAACCTCTGTTAAGCTGGAGCATGTGCTCCATCCTGCTACAAGATCCGGGGCACCTTCTTTTGAGATGGAACACTCAAAATACACGGGTGGTGCGACACCAAAAGGGAAGTTCAGCAGCTCCTCTGAGGTGTTTCACATACACCACATCCTGGTTGTACCACTGCACTCCTTCACTACAGCCTCACTGCTCAGGATATCACCTCTGAGAGGTGAGGACAAGCTGAAATCACAGACCCTCCTCTTTTCTCCATTCATACGTGGGCCTACAATCACGGGGAAGAGTTCATCAGCTGCACAGGAGCTGCAGGAAGAGAAGGCTGCTGGGAAGCAGAGCCACGGCCTGCAGAAGGCTCCTGCATGCAGAGGGTTGTGTCCATCAGCCCAGAGCAGGTAATAAACAGAAGGCTGCAAACAGGCACTCACAGCTTCGCCTCCTTAGGAACAAGCAGGAAAATAGATGTTCACTGCAAGAGCACAGCTTCCCACAGCTCCTGTGGCTCTCAGTATGCAGCCTCAACTATTTTCTGCTTCTGGATGCACGTGATGGCTGCATTCACAGCGACAGCACCTCCTGGAGCAGCCCCAGCTGCTGGAGCTGGAGATGCATTCAGCTTTAGCACTGCAACATCCCCACTCTTGCAGCATCACTGTGACACCTTTCCATCAAGCGCCAAACGCTCACTGATCAGGGAAACGTGATGCTTCCGTTGAGCACAGATGAGGTTACAAGACATTACTCTTATTTCAAGGGCAGTGTTGAACCACCCAACTTTTAAATACGCATAGATATATATAAGAGAAACGGAGAAAAGCTATCATAAATGTGCAGTTCCTGATTAATCACTGCGTCCTGACAGCTTTACACAGATATAACTGCGCCAGGCCAATTTCTCAGCTGGTGTAAACTGGCATCCATCCATGGACCATAATGAAGGTAGGCCAATTTACACCAGCCAGCTGACCCATTTTTATTGATTTTTAAATGATTTACATCAGGCTCAGAATGGAGTAATACATTGTTGAATCAGGCCCGTGGAGTGTGTGCCCTCACCTTACATTATCAGGAAATTCAGAATTAGGATTTCTTGGTCTATCGTTATTTCATGCTTCCACATCCATCAAAAGGGAGCTTTTCTAAGTGCTGCACCGTGAGTGTGCTATTATCTAGACACAATAATAAGAGATTCAGACACTGTAAAAAAACCTTAAACCTTGACTTGTGGATTTATACAAGACATTTAATGTTATTTTAACATAGTATTTGGTATGTACTTTTATATGTTTCAGTGGCTTATATCATCATTCTTTCTGTACTAAAACTTACATGTCCTTTTTCTTAAATAATATCCTTGTGTAAATTTTTTGTAAGCCCTAGGTTTATTTTATGACCCATAAACTTTGACAATATATTAAAATCTTGGAGGAATTTAATATCAGTAGAAGATTATCTTAAAAAAAAAATCATTTCTCTGTGCTACAGAGACTCAGGCGGATCTGGTATGTTAAAAGGTTTAATGGCTGTTTGTAAATTTTACTGCAACTGTCAATAACTTCATAATATATTGAGCCAGTTAATAGGTCAACGGGAAATATTTATATCTTGCCATAAACAGTTTACCCGAGAATAAACTAATTTCTGATGATAATGAAACATAAAAGTCAATGAGTATTAATTTTAGTATTTTATACTAATTTAAGCCCGGTTTCACCATTTGCCAGGAACACTCTCTGAGCAGAGGCAGAAGTACTGCTGTTTCTAAGCTCTGAGTGCATCAGAAGCAATAGGACTTCACAGCGCTCGGAAGCATGGACGCTTCAAATGCAAGAAGTCTGCAAAGGTATTCCTTAGGAAACACACCTTAAAGGATCTTTTTCTCCTTTTGGAGGAAGTCATTTTGAATAACGCCCCCTCCTGCACGTATACAATGCAAATGAAAAGGCATTCAATGCCAGCCAACGGCTGGTGGCTCCATTCCTTGCCACCCTATGGCTGGTGGCTCCGTTCCTTGCCACCCTACGGCAGCCACAGCCCTGAGCCCCTGCACAGGTGAGGGCTGGCACATTGCCTGTGGTTTTCACATTACAAATGGTGACCAGTTAATTTTTTATATTTAATATTAGCCTTTATTAATCTAGTATTTTATTAATAGAAATTTTAAATATTTAATGCCAAATTTTCACACGTAACACTACAACTTATTAATCTACTAAATTTTATTAACATAATTTTTGTAACTTCCATTTCTCTCCTTCCCCCCTCCCCTGATCAATTATGTAATTTTAAAAGTATTGCCAGGCCAGACTGAAAACACACAACATTGTCTCAGAGTGGGATGCGTAAGGACCGTGCCTTCCCCATTCCTCCTCATTCCCTACCTATGTGTTAAGTGCTGTGACCTTGTTTCCTCTGCTCATCCCTACTGGGGTGTCTGCAGACAGATCTGCGATCCAGCAGCCCTGTGTCCTTTCCTAACGAGCTCTAATTATGCTCTATTTGTGTGTTGAGACCAGATTCAACAGCACATGACTCCACTGTTAAGAAACTCTTCCTCTGTTGCATATTCCTAAGGCACCTTATGGGATGCCATTCTGCGTATAATCTGATTTTTTCTCCTTCCAAATTAGTAACACAGTCACATAGCAAATTGGAATATGCATGTAGCTTCAACACTGATATGGCATTTCCTTCTCCTCTTCCTGACACTTTTGATGTTGTTCCCTTTCATCGTCGTCACCGTCCTGCTTCTGCAGCAGACTTCACATCTAAGGCCTTGTGCAGGGCATAATTAGAAGCTACAGGACCAAGGCATGAAGGTTGGGCTCTTGTTTTCCAGGCAGCAGCCCAGGGAAGGGCAGCTGGCTGCTCAGCACTCACCGCTTGCAGGAGCTTCTGCCCACCCCATGGGGACACCCGCCCTAAGGGGACACCCCCAGGCTGCCCACACTGTCTGTGCATCTCACCTTGGCCACCTGGTCACCAGTAGGGCGGACTCAAGGAAACACAGCCTTCCCAAAAGCACAGAGCTCCCCAGCACCTCTCCTATCTCCCTCCCAAATACAACCCAGAACCGGGAGAAGGGAAAGGTCCCTTAGTGCTTTGGCAGAGCCAGAGGGAACTCTTACATCTAACTGCTGCAAAACAGGGGCGTGCTGCTCTCCCAGATAACATTTTCATGCCCTTGGAATGATAGAAATGGAGAACTACAAATAATAAACTCCTCGCCTTGCATTGAGCCCTACATTTAACACCCGTGTGCCTTCTTCCACCCAAAAAGGCATTTTACCTTCACAATCTTACCGCAGCAAGAGCAGATGTTTTCCAGTTTGCTGTTACATAAGCATCTTAATAACCAGAGCCCTCAAATGAGAACAGCCACTTATCTCAGTACGGCACTGAGCAAATAATAGAATTTACTGTAATTGTGTTGCCGGCTGACGGAATAGCATTTGTTTTCTTTCTGGAAGGGGTCAGCCTTGGGAAAACAAACTACTTTGTGTAAGAAAAGTCGTATACCTGTGTTGGCACAAAGGACACCACCTGTCCTTCCCAGCTGTCAGGCCCTTGAGGAAATGACTCCAAAATGGGCTCCACCTGGGGACTCCACTTGGAGCCCGCTTACTCCCCCAAGAACCACCACCCACAGGGGGACATTAGCAGCCCTAGACGAGCCTCACATACACTGTAACAGCACTTTGTCCCTAAATCAAGCTTGGCAGAAGCACAGCGATTGTTTCAATTGTTCAGGTCCCCAGAAGGTGCCACCCCTTTACAAAATCTTATTTGGTGTGCTGGGTTCACCTAGCACCATTTCAATGGGAGACTTCATTTTTCAGCATTCTTGGGAGAAAAAGACATTCTCACTACCGTTAACGATAACAGCAAAGCCAAAGAACAAAAAAGATGTGTGTTTATTCAAAACACTCCACTACAAAATGACAAAGTTCTGAGACAAAAGGTACCTCATCCTGCTGCCACCCCACTGGGCACCACACCGAGGGGGTCTCAGGCACGAGTGCAATTCCTTTACAGTATCTTACATTCTGCAAAATTAGACACAGTCTACGTGTTAAGGAGGGAGCATCAGATCAGCATTAGCTTTGAATTTCCTTGCTTTTGTCAGCCTCATTATTACAGCCTGGATGTTATTAAAATGCTGCTCTTCGCCTGTTAATAATCATTTCACTTCTCTATCTCTGCCACATGAACTTTAGAACACTGTGAAATGGGTTTTGTAGTTGCATGTTTTTTTCAAGTTCATTGATCAAACATTTGTACATTTTAATGTTATAAATAATTGAAGAGCCTTCATTTTCCAGTGTTAAAATTAAGTTTTCTGTTCTGCCTTTTAAAACTAGAACAAGGGAAAGCGTAATTTAAGCCATGAAAAGGCTGCAAAATACGTGAAACTCTCTGTAACCCTTTTCTGTGAGCCTCTTCTTGTTTCACTTTGATTCTCACGAAGACTGAAGTGCGTGCAGGCAGCCCTTGACAGCCTCCTCCAGCAGGTTAGTAGCTAGAGGAATTCACCTATTTTCTGAGAAGGCTTTAAACATGGGGTGGGTACAAGGAGACTATTTGAAGCCACCCAGCAGGCTCGGGGAGCCTGGGCGCAGGGAGGAGGGGTGCAAGCCAGGAAGAAGGGGATGTTCAGATGAAGGACAGCTGCTCGTGTTTGAGTGCACATTTCCCTTCTAGGTGAACATATTAAATAGAGGTAAAGCCACTGAATGAAAAAAATCTGGAGACAACCCAGCTCATACTGGATATAAGGAGAATAAACCATAGGGTTGCCTCCAGGAAGGAGGGGGGGGAGGAAGACATTAACTTTATTTCCTACAAACAGTGAATAGCTCCCATTCCTGGTGCTCCCAGAGCTTCCTGCTATGCCAGAAGTTTAATTCAAGCATCGAGACAGTCAACTGAAGGCAGCAAGAGGGTCAGTTCGCATCAGCTCCCAAAGAGGGCTGACAACCAGGCAGATGAATATGCTGCAGTTAGCGTGAAACAGCAGCATTAATGGCATCTGTCATGTAAACACGCCCACAGAAGAGCAGCTTGCTAGTGTCAGGCACGAAGCCTGAGGTCCTCCACAAGATGTCTAAGTCTGATTAATTCTAGGCCAAAGACAACCTCTCAAGTCAACCAAAGTCAATCATCGATACTGCTGCTGAGTCAGCTGCTAACATGAATCAGCACAGAACAAGCCTAACATCGCCAGTTTTTGGAGGAATACCACAAGCAGATGCTTATCCAAGATACACCAGACTACACTCGACATTCTTTGTTGAGAAACTACGCTGGGGATTTCCACAGGAAGGCATTCCCATGGGAGGTGACCAGTGCTTCCCGGCTCCGGTGCGGATGGAGATGCTGTGAGAATGGATCCCAAGCACTGTCTCAGTGCAGTGAGCTGGTGAACACAGCCTTCAGAGAGTCTCTGTCCCTGTGGGGATATGGAGGCTACAAGAGGAATTGATGCAGAACAGATTCGTGAGACAAGATTTCCTGGAAGCTGGGGTGAAAACTGTGGATCTTTGCATGGGAAGAACTAAACAACGAAGACCGGATGTTTTCCCACCCCGACTGCTGTTTCACTCACTATGAATTTTATGAAAATTGTGTTGAGTGAAATGGAGATTTACTGAGAACACTAAAAACCATGTTGATGGAGCAAGCTGCTCCTGAGTGATTGCTCTGCCCGGGTTCATTTCAAAGCACATTTTCCCAGAGCCACAGCAATGCTGAGCCTGGTGGCTGCTTTTCATGGCAGAGCCCATTCCTCAACAGCAGCTTAAAGAAATGGGCAAAGACATCACCACATGAAATCCAGTTTGGCTCGAGTTGAAAGGCTCCGGGATGCACATTGGTATGAGCTGTACTAAATCTCCAATTCCAGTTTCAATGTAATTGAACATCTTAGCCCAGTTCTGGCCACAAATGGTGGACCTTCCAGTAAGGAGATCACAAGAGTATTTGTGTCATGACGTGGGTTTTCAAAGAGCTATTTCCAGCTGTAAATTGCAAAAACCATAACAGGAGCACAAAGAAGGTGAAATAGGAGTTGGGAAATTCTCCTATTCAGAAATTTGGAGAATAATTCAGAGACCAAAGTTCCCTTAATGCTAATTGCTGCTTTAATTTCCTTTCCAATTCCCCCTCACAAAACAAGGGTTAAAGGAGAAAAAGAGAAGGGAAAAAAGAAATCAAAAGCATGCCGAACCAGGTTGGAATGGCAGGTAGGGCAAGTTTCTGTTCTCGATATCACACTGTTAGCTCCAGGAGATCGGCAGGAAGGAAGACTTACCTCATCTCCTCAATAGATAGTTAAAAAAAAGACAAACAACTTTCAGAAATTCCCCCAGGCTGAGCGTGTGTACAGCTCAGTCTTGCAAAAAAATCCATCGCTGCGTGTGCCACACTATCCTCCTTCTCAACAGAGGGAATTTGGAGAGCACTCCAGGCTGAGATGTGCTGACAGCAGGCGGCTCCGTGCTGGTCAGATGCTGTGGTCCTTGCCCTGCATATCCCTTCCCTTGGAGCAACGGGTGGGAATTGGCACAGGGCCGCCTTGCCCAACTACTGGGAGGCTGCAAAGAGCATTTCACAATTAGTTCTTGGTGCTACTTAATGGAAAGTATTGCCTGGTGGCGCATGGCGTTATCACCCCCTCCAACAAGCACTCCAGCCTTCAACATTAATCTCAGTGTTCTCAGCATCTTCCAAGCCTCAGTCCACAGGAGAGTTTCGCTTCGCAGCGAGTGGCTTACTGGTGGGGATGGATTAAAACAAATACAAGCAACACTGCATGGTAAATTCCTCTTCTTTGTACGACAGCTGTTTTGAATGTGTTATAGGATTGAGTAAAACCTTGCTTCCATATTCAAAAGGAGCCTCAGCTTTTCCAAGAGGGTTTGGCTCCTCTGCCAGGAGTTCAGCTGCTGATATTCACTTATTTAATTCTTCGCCAAACATGCAGAATCTCTGACAACCATTTGTTTAAATTACTTACACAACTTGCTGGTTTAATCTTTTTTTCCCTATTAATCTGTGACAAACCATGGAATTTAATATTTTTTACCATGACTAATGTATGAAATTTGTTAGCTTTGTCTGTAATTTGCAGAGAACCCTGAATAATTGAACATTTAAGTTTAAAGGCTTCTATTTTGTTATTCTAGCTGTGATTGCTTGCAATGGTTTGAAGAACCTAAGATGCTTTAGTGAAGGGTGCAAGTATAAAATAGCAAAATTGACCCTAGCCCTCCTTGTTTTCCTGTCTGCATTCAGCTGTAATTGGGGAAAAATAAAAAAGTATAGAGGAAAAAAAGAAAAAGAGTGACCAGGGAACTGATGTACTAAAAGGTCTGCAAGAAACTACTTCCAGTACCTCTGCTATCAGATCACAGCCTTCTCATTCTTAATCCTTGTTTAATACCATACTTGTTGTACTGCATTGTCTACCAAGGCTCTCTGCACTGCAGTCTGATCTTTAAATCACATGGAAAATGCGTTTCAATAGCAAAAATGATGATAGAAAATCAGCATTTTTCCACAGGCTGAGCAAGCCCCAGATCATAGCAGAGATCTACCTCAGAGTCTGTCACAACAGAAAAGCTCTTCTGAGTTCAGAGCTCTGCCAGGAGCAGACACCCAGGAGGACTGCATGGTTCGAGAGGTGCACTTTAACAGGATGGAACCACGCTTTTCCAGGTCATCCCTACCAAAGACAAGCACAACAGTCACTTCAGCTAATTGCGCCATGAACCAGAAGAGAGACCCAACAAGCCTATTGTCTGCAGTCACTGCCTGAGTTCTGGTACCTGAACTAAGGGACAGGATCTTACCTGTGCACAGCACACCCAGACTACAGCTTCTTTGCCAGGAAGATGCAAGGAGTCTGATTCAGAAACACCTTGCTCATGGACCCATAACAACCCAGTATAGCCCAAAGGATGAGCTCCAGAGGACCAACCCCTACCCTCTAGGTGGCAGAACAAGATGGAAGACACAGAGCATCAGAGTAACACCACATGCACTTTTGAGATCTCTCTCCCATGTGGGAGAAAGGAAAAGAACACTACAAGCTGCTGCACATAAACACAGGAAAAAAAGTGTTAGAAGGAGGCAGAATACAAACTGATCTAATGGCACATTAGCCCTAAACCAGAGAAAAGCATGTAGTACAAAATGCCTTCGAACAAGGGTGTTATATATATATTCCTCAGGTCATGTTATTTCTTTTAAATATTAATCAGAAAAATTGGAAAGCTTTATTATAAAGATGACAAATGCTACTGTGCCTCAAGGAAAGGTTGTGCACAGGATGTGCAAACTCTTACTTATTTGATTCAACATGGTGACTGTGGGCTGCACTTTTAATGAGGGAAATAAAACATCTTCTTAATTGGCTATAAAAGGATGTGCACCACAGCCTTACTGAAACATTAGGCTGCATAGTTAGAACCTACTTGGTAACAATGCCTCATTTTTATTAATATTATTTTTATTGGTTGTGAAATCTATGAGTTTATCTATATTAAAGGAACAAAAGGCTTTTTTTTTTTTTTTTTAAAGGCAGAAAGAAAGGATATTCCACACAGGGTAAATTGAAAACATCAGTGTACCCTACAGAGTAATAGCACTTTATCATGATTTGTACATGGGAACGTAACTATTGCCAAAAAACATAGGTGACCTCTCTCTACCCTATATTAATAATTACAGCATGGAGATGGAAGAACAATATGAAGGACACTCCTTTTAGCTACAAAAAAAAAGTAGGGGGCTGTTTAAGATATGTGAAAAAGAGGCAAATCCAACCAGTAAGTGTTGACAGGCATCACATCTCGTGCAATGAAAAACACATTATTGGAATTTACCCAAAACTTGGGTCTTATTCCAACTGATCATATTAATTCTTTTAAATTGAGGGAGAACGCACTCAGAACCGCCTCAATGGTCAGACTTCAGCAAACCCAGACTCTGCTGTGAAACACAAGCTATTGAAATGGAGAGGCAGGGCTGGATGGTGGATGACAACACCTGCACACAAAGCATGGGGGGGTTTGGGGTCAGCTCGATATTTTTTCTCATCTTTATTTGCAGGTCCCTCCAAACACCTTCCTCTTAAAGGGGAAAAAAAAGGCTGTGGGCTCTCATTGGCTCACCTGGAAACAGAGATTGCTGTGGCTGCTGCCAGCCTCCCTGCATGGGTTTGAGCATCCAGCACATCAGCCTGGACATGGAATTTAATAAATAAAAGAGCTCCCTCTACAACAGAGAGCAGAATTCCAGAAAGCATCACCTAGGGCTGCTCTGGTTTACAAAGCCATGTCGAAATCTGTTAGTGATTGTGCTCAGAACAGCTTTTATAAAACACTGTAGTTTACAATTTTAAAAATGACATGTGAGTGAGCTTCCTGGATTACATAACACCACTGCTTCTGTCCCCAGAAGGCAAAGCAGGAAGAACGCTCCCAGCCTTCACAGCTTACTTTCCAGAGTTTCATATCCTTAGGCTTACTGAATCCCAAACAGGAAAGAATATCACCCACAGTGGATACACAGAGAAGCAGTGAGTTAGAGCAGAGCTACAGCAGCCTTGGATCAAGCATACATGATGAAGAATGCTAACTCCAGCTGTACCAGAGAAGGCTGGCTGGAGCAAGGACACAGTTTTTCTCCCAAAAGCCAGGGAGAAATTAACCTTCTTCAGGGCTGAGACCTCTCAAGGGACCAGGCGAGAGCAGTCCAAGATCCACAAATTATGAGGGTCTTGCTTGCATCAACACCAACACCAAGCATCCTGCAGCATTTTTCCATCACACAGGAGACTGCACTACTGAAATAACTTAATCTGAATTTGGCTTGGGTGATTTTTGTCTCACTGAACCTTTCATTCCTAGGAACATGTTAAACTAAAGCAGACAAGAGCAGACAGTGCCAGGAGCAGGCAGGTTCTCTGCAGGTCCTTGCTGAGATACTGCTTGGAAGCCTTCAGGAGGAGGAAACAGCAAGCTGGAGCTGGAAAACACACTGAGGAAGATAACAACTCCTTGTACTGGGGCTCACCATCACCTGCTGAAGTATCTGATCAGATTTAAACCATCAAAAGTTGCACTATTTATACTCTGCAGCCTTGTAAAATGGGAGGGCCACTAAAACTTGGAAAATAACTAGGAGTATTGTGAAACACACAGGAAGTAATTGAAGACTACGGCCAATTTCTTCAATAACTTGGGAATTCTTTTCTGCATCTATTCCAGAAATACCACAAGATTCAATATTTGCAATTAGGGGCGAGTATTTTCACATGTCCAGTCTTAGCAGCAGTTATTCTGATGCTAACTCATTGCTAAAACCAACACTCAAGTTCACTTCATCTTATTTCCAGCAATTAAAGCTACTTCAAATAGGGAATTTTAATTTGAGAAGTATAATAAATGTCATTCCTGTAACACGTACATTACTGTAATCTAATGTGAGTAAGAAGTCACTTGAGATGGAGAGACGCACCAGCCCCTTTAGGGCTAGTGCCATAGCAGAGGCAACAAAAGGGAAACCGTCGTTAATCCATTGGAAATATCATGTTAATAAATGAAAATGAGATAATGACTTTTGTGGCTAGCTGAATCTTGTCTAAAGCCTCTTATGAGCTTCATGTGTCTCAATTAGAGACTATGTTACAAGGTAAAAAAATCAGCTGGAGGCTGAACACAATAAAAAACAAAGTTAAATAAGGAAATGTACTCTGTATTATTATTATTGCAACCTTCTTGCCTGACCTAGAAGTTTCTCATTGTTTGAATCCACCCCGAGCTCACATTATAGCTTCTAATTGGTATTTCAGGAGCTGCTCCCACAATGCAAGATAAGCGTGACCGCAATTTGCTTCTATTTTTTCCACCCATGTTAAAAATCAGTCGGTCAAAGCCCATTTACCCCAACTGATTCCACATCACACGCATACACACAAACACCAGCAGCAAAGTTTGGCCTTCCTCCTGCACCACCCCTCAGAGCAGAGCACACAGCAGCAACGCAGGGGAACTCCGAGCCTCCCAACATTCATCTCATGGATGGGGAGGAAGGATCAGGCCCCAGCTTATAGATTTTATTGTGTAATTACGCACAACATACTGCAAATAAACAATTACACCTGAATTTTAGTTTTCCAGTTTTGGTGAAGTCAACATTCGGCTCTGAACCAAAGTTTTTGCTTCGGAAGGTAAAGAATCCCCTAAAAGTTGCTACATATGTATCCTTCATTAGGTTATACACTCCTACAGCCTTATCTTTGTGGTCCTTTTATAGTATAGACACTTATCTTGGAGAAAACCCACACTTGAGTTAAGCAGAAAATTCCATATTTCTGCTCGCAGCTTATAAGGTAGGATGATCCAAAGGCCCCAGAGGAGAGGCACTTGGGTCACACTGGCATTCAGAGGGATTTGTTTCCTTGAACCATTTTGGCCCCTTTCAAAACCCTCATCCTGTAACCACACAGCAGCTGACCGCAAGCTTCGGGAGGTGTTACATCGTGGGAGCCATCACGATTACCTAAATCGCAAAATGAGCATGGCTAAGGTCAAAAGTTTCTCAAAAAGTCTAATATATACATCCCCAGAGGAGCCAGCTCTGTTCACCTTAATCCTGAATCAACACCGCCTGTGTAAGTACAGGCTAGCTGAAGCCCACGCGGGGTCCTGCAGGGGCTTACAGCGAGATGCGAGAGCCTTGACGGATTTGGGCTGCAATGCATATTGTGGGGAAAGCGATCTAGCTGTGCTTTTTAAATAGCTGCAAAACATCGTTAAGGCTTTAGTTCCTTCAGTAGAAAACCACACTCCACACCACTGTATTTTTTTTCCTACACTCAAGTTGCTGGTAAGAAGCTCTTGTTGCCAGCACAAAGAGGGCAGCCACTCGCTCACCCAAATGAGACACCACCCTTTGCTGAGTGGCACTGCTAACACACCCTTGTTTCTGAACGCACTCAAAGTTACTTTGGGCAGTCCTTCCATCCCCAGCAGGGGTAAATCAAAGCACGGGAAGAAGGCTCCACGTAGAGGATAGCTATTCTGACCATCACTGCTCTTCAGCTCTTATACAGAAGTATCATACAAGATCTTTGTCCAACTAAGTAAATCCTCCACATTTCTAGTCTAGGCATTTTTAATATGAACACTTCTACTCCATGGCACAAAACACAGAAGCACACCCCTGTGCCATGCAGAAGCAGCGTAACTCTGTTTCTCCAACTGAGGAAGCATAATGCAGTGCTCACGTAGAGGCCAGAACTCAACTGCACCTTAGAGCTGGATTCCATCAGCAGTTTATTGACCTAGCAGGAAAATGTGCAGGCCAGCCACAGGGATAATCTAACCCAAGCATAAATCTGATCATTTATGGTTTGTCTGACAGCTCTGAACTGAATTTTGCAGCTCGTGCTCAGGAAGGATCAGAGGTGGGAAATGCTGGCATGGAGCACAGGTAAACAGCATGGCTCTACTGCATGGCAGAGCTTACAGTGGTCTGCTCAATGACCTGTATGCTCCTGGAGAGTCTGTTCATGGAGCGAACGTGTAACGGTATGTCTTTTATCATCAAGTCTTTCCTATTTTGGAGCTAGAACGCCATCACAAATGCTTCAAGCATCCTCTCCGGGTGTTTTATCCTACCACAGAGGTAGGAAATACTTGCCTACAATTAGTCTTGCTCTTACACGACACATTTTTAGTCTTCCTTCCATTTTTAGTCCTCCTTTGCATCTAGAAGTATTTACACAAAGGTATAAATACTGCTTATATAGATATCCCTCATCAAGATCAAAACTTGATCTCACTCCTGTAGATCATAAAACCACACCAGCCACCTATGGGCTGAGAACCAGACAGCAGAAAGCTACAGCTGATGGAGGTATGAAGTGTGCATGAATAAACCACTAAACTGAGATTTCTGACTCCCAACCTACCCACTGTTCTTCTTCTTCTTCTTCAGTGTAAAGGCACTGAGCTACACAGCAGGCTTCATAGAAAGAGGACTTCGTAAGAGCAATTATTTGGCAAGATAAAACCAAATAAGATGCTCTTTCTGGTGGCATTTTGGTGTTTACCCCCATCTCCCACACAGCTGGGACAAAAGTCTAGAAGTTGATGTTGTTTCAGCTGAAAGATTGGGATCAATTTCAGTTCAATGTGGAGAAATGTGCACATTCAGCACTAGCCTACCCAAACACATGCCCTCCTCAGATTTTAGATTTAACTTCTTCTCAAAACGTTTAAAAAATGCATTAATTGGCTACTTGCTTGTACTCTGAAAGCAAGATCAGACCGAATATCAATACAAGGAGACACGACTTGAAACACGCACGCTGCACATCTCCACCAGCAGCATCCCTTTGTATTGCTCTGCTGCGCACAGTAAGTGCCCGCTAACAATTTGCATTGAACTCACATGGCTTTCCTGCACAAGTCAATTCAGATCAATAGAAAATGACTTCTACAAAGAAAACAAGTGTTGTGCAGAAAACGGTTCAGGCGGAGGGAACATTTCACAGTTGGGGCTGGCAAAGAAACATACTTTTATCCGCAGCAAAAATATAAACACCAAAAGGCATGACAGATTGCAATTGTGTACTGATTTCCATCACCTTCTGCAGCATGGCATGTGATAAGGCAGGTCACAGCACCCCGTGCAGCAAGATGGGCATCAGTGGCCAAAAGAAAAGGCGTATACAGGTACAGCAACCGCAAGCACCTGACATCAGGCCAGAAGCAAGTGATGAAGTCCCATTGACCTGAGCAGGACTTGGGAGGGAGAGTCTTGTGTCTGTTTTGGTAGTTATGTCATGATACGGTATAAAAAGGTTCAAAAGTGACTCAGTGCTTGAATTGCGAGGGTGAATTATGCTCTGAAAGAGTTCTCACTTTTCCTGAATAGCAGCTATTAGTGACTCATTGCTGAAGGGGGAAAAATACAGAAGTGGGTTTAAAGAGAAATACAACAGTTCTGGGAAGATCCTGGAGTTATTCCAGTCGACATCTACCCCATTGTATGCATTGCCATAAGTATCTTGAAGCAGCTGGAATAACAGCCTAGTAGAACTAGGTACAAATAACACTGTCTATATTAACAAAAAAGCAACAAAATGACAGAGGACCAGGAAAGTCAGATTCGAAAGGAAAAGCACCTGAGAAGTGAGATACAATCCTGGCCCTACAACACAAATAGGACCAGCGGTGGGTTAGAGCAGTTTCTCATCAGACTTTTTATATTCCCTGTTTGTGCTCAGGTAGGAAATCCCAAAAGAGCTTCCCCATTCTGTTTTGGAGTCATCACTCAAAATCAAACCCATGAGGAACAGAAGGATGCGCAAATCCTGTAAACCAACCAAGGCATTTAAAAATCTTTAAGCCCTGAGAAATGTTTGTTTCTTTCACATTAGGTAAAATTTAATTCACTATTTCAGCAGAGTCTTATTTTAACCTGTCAAATGTTTGCTATAAGGAAAAAAACACCCTGAACACACAGTAAATGTATCCGAATAACACTAAGAAAAATGCAAGAGCAGCTTTATGCCGTGCTTATATGATCTGATGGAAAAAGCAATATTTTTAGGGCAGGGAACGCTGAGCTGTTCTGGCTCACATCACATCAACAGTGTCACTGAGCATGAGGCAACAGTGGTATTTCTATTTTTATGCACAAAGTTCAGTGCACTTTGGGTAAGAGTGTGCACATGCAGTTCCTGCTACGAGAATTGTGTACTGACTCCATTTTTCCTCACGTTATTTCTCCATAATTGAGTACACTCCACTTGTGAGACTATACTAATAACTTGCAGGCAGTACACAGCAAGTACATTCAACAACGTTAATATGATTGCTGCTAGATAGTCATTTATAGGTCATAACATGCACACGGTCACTTTGCTCAATGGCATTTCAGGACCGATGCACTTTGTGTCCTCATCCATGTACATGAGTCCGGCAAACCCAGACCCTTGCATGTGTTTAGCTTGAAGCCATTCAACTTCATGCTACAGTTTTCTTTAACAGAACTCTTTAATGGGAATCTTAAGGAAAAAATCCCCTTGTAAGTACTGAAGCTCTTCCTCCTCCTCCCCTGCCCCTCCAGTCTTACTTTGCTTTCCTACTGCCTAATGTAGCATCCAAACCCCCCCATTCCACTCCAAAGCTAAGAAGTGAACTCAGCCTCCGGGAACGGCACACATACAGCAGACAGCTCAGGATGCAGCATGTAAGCCAGGGTGTCTCTTGCCAGATCCAGCTGCTGCCTTCCCCCCTGCCCCTTGGCTGTGCCCCCAGGCAGGCAAGGTACCAACCACCAGCCGACCTCCAACACTGCCTGCACACTCAGCCCTTCCTCCTATGTCTTAACATAAGAAGATTAATTACTTGGCATTTAACTACATAACCAGCCAAGATACAGGTTTTGCTATAGAAAGCCAGTGCCAATCCCCCACCCCTTTCCCATTAACATCTCCCTGTCTTTCAACACAGTTAAGTTGCAATGCAAGCTGCCTCCTCTCTGGCAATTTAAAGTTGCTTTCCCCCTGCTTGAATCAAATCCATCTATACTCTTATTTCACCCACCTTACGCTTAGTTTATGAACATGCGTTCTGGGATTCACAGTAAATTTTAGGAGTTTATCAATAGTTCATCCACTCTTGAATTCCTCCTCACTATCTTGAGATTTTAAATCTTACAAGCAGCCAGTTTATCTCCCCAGGTGAGCACTTCCCCAGGTTTCCCAGGCTTTTTGCACATAGCAGCTCCATAAGTATTTCTGTCATTCTTCTCACTGTCCTCTGCCCTCTCCAATCCCCAGGATGTCCATTTGATGCTGCAATGTCCTACCTCAGGCAGAACAGGCACAGCTAAGTACTTAACAGTATGCTAGATTAGACTCACTCTTTCACAGTTCATACTTGCAGGTTACACTGCTCTTTCATCTTGGCCCCAAAACATTTTCTGCAAAAAGATTCTGCCAGTATCTCTTTGGGATATATCCTTACAATTCAGGGCTTCAAAGTTTGGTTCATCATCTCCTTTTGAGACACTCTTCCACCCTTTCCCATCTTTTAGGGAAGTTCTTTCCAGCTTTAATCTGCACCTCCATCCATCTCACTAGATACAATTTTAACCATGTTTTCCAGGATATGTGCATGAAGCTGTTGTTTAATCCTCATTAGCAGCTGTAGGCTGGTTACACTGCTCCTCTCCCCCTCACAGCAGCATTGCTTTAACCTA
Organism: Pavo muticus; assembly: GCA_016647715.1. Lineage (NCBI taxonomy): Eukaryota > Metazoa > Chordata > Aves > Galliformes > Phasianidae > Pavo > Pavo muticus. The sequence continues at coordinate 1,827,278 of JACDJE010000048.1, forward strand.
CCCTTAGTTACCCAAGGAATTTTCTGTTCTGAACAGTGTTTGGAGTCCAAACAGCCCAGAACTAAGCCCTGTGATGTCATCCATGCCTGCTTTCTACATTATCTCTCTAAGAAATTCCACCGATCTTTCAGACAGGATTTACCCTTTATGAAACCATGCTGACTAGTTTATTTCTCCAGATGTTTTGTGATCTCATCTTTTATTAATGTTTCTAGAGTTTTGCCTAGCACCAAGGTCAGATGCACCAGTCTATCACATCCCGGCTGTTTTTCCCTAGTCTTTTTCCCACCCCCCTCTGCAAACTGGGGTTGTATTTGTTTCTCTTCAATCCCTTAGTGTCTATCTCATCTCCAAGGAGCCAAAATAAAGTCTTCATTTATTGAACGAGTAATCTCTTCAGTCATCTTGTTAAAAGATTCCCTAGTACATAACTCATACTACCTTGGAGCTTCCAGGGATTTTAACTTACACAAGATTTATTTTAGTACAAAATTATCATAACCCAGAAACTCTGCCTCCATCCAGTCTGTAGACACTGAGCAGACAGGTCTGAGGCTTCCAAAGCCACCTTGAGGGTGACCGGTTCTTGTTATAACTACTGAGACAAGGGCTGCCAAGGCTCCTAGTCTGTTTCAATATTGTAACCCAGGTGTTCACTATTATAATTGTACACAACTGCATGGCCTTCAATTTGTAATAATACGCGCTACTTCAGTACTTAAACATTTATTTTTTTTTTTTAGTTTAGGTCATTTAAAAGAACTAATGAAGGAATTCAAGCTATTTGAGTCCTGGTGGAGGATCAGAACTGCATCTGGGAGGCCTCAGCTTTTGTGGAAATCCCACAGTTTTAGTGCGCATATGAAAACAACTGCACATCAAAAGTGAAGAGATTGCTCTGTAGGGCCTTCCTACCCCCAGACAGATCAATGCTTCCTCCCAACTTGGTGTCATCTCCAAACTTACTGGGGAATGCATTCAATGCCCATACCCAGGTCATCAATAAAGATATGGAACAGGACAGACCCCTGAGGAAGACCACTACGGCCAGTCACCAGCTGGATATGACTCCATTCACCACCATTCTTCAGGCTCAGCCATCCAGCCAGTTCTTTATGCAGCAAAGAACATATCTGTCCAAGCTACAGGCTGCCAGCTTCTCCGGGAGAAAAATATTTATGACAGTGTTGAAGCCTTTGTTGAAGTCTAGGTAGACTACATCAACAGCCTTTGCCTCTTCCACCAGGTGGGTCATCCAGTGATAAAAGGAGATCAGGTTGGTCAGTCAGTACCAGCCTTTCATGAACCCACGCTGGCTAGGCCTGATCCCCTAGCTGTCTTACCCATACCACGTTAACTCCCTCACAATCATCGGCTCCATGACCTTACCTGGCACCATGGTCAGACTGACAGGCCTGTAGTTCCCTAGATCCTCCTTATGGCCCTTCCTGTAGATGGAAGTGGTACTGGCAAGCCTCCAGTCCTTTGGGGCCTCTCCAGTTGACCAGGAATGGTGATAGATGATGTAAAGTGGCTAGGCTATCATTTCCACCAGCTCCCTCAGCACACTCAGTGGATCCCATCAGGCCCCATGGACTCATGGGAATCCAGGTGGAGTGGTAGATATGTTTCCACTTGAATCACAGGGTTTATTCTGCTCCCCACCCAAGATATCCATGTCAGGGAGTAGAGCACCTCAAGGATAACTAGTCTGACTTTTAAAGACTGACATAACAAAGGCACTGAGAATCTCAGCCTTTTCCTTATCCTCAGTGGTCATGTCTTCCATCACATTCAGTAAAGGATGGAGATTCTCCTTAGCCCTCCTCTTACTGTTGATATATTTGTAAACAAGCTTTTCATTCTCTTTTATGCCAATGGCCAAGTTGAGTTCAAGCTGGGCTTTGCATTTCTAATTTCCCCCCGCACATCCTAACTTCTTTGTACTCACCCCAAGTTGCTTGTTCCTTCTTCCACAGGAAGTTGACTTTTTCTCCTGGAGCCTCAGGAAAACCTCCCTGTTCATTCATGCTGGTCTTCGTCCCTCCCGGCTCACCTTGCAGCACAACAGGACAGCCTGCTTCTGCACCTTTAAGGCTTCCTTCTCGGGAAGCTACCAGCCTTCCTGGACTCCTTTACCCTCAGGACTGAATCCCAATGAACAATCCCTACCAGCATCCTGAACAGTTCAAAGTCCACCTTCCGAGACTTCACCAAGCATAGAGAACTCTCCCATTTCATAGCCGCTCTGTCCAAGGAAGCTCCCGACCTCTGCATCTCCCGCTAGTCCTTCTGATTGTAAGCGGCAGGTCAATTTCAGAAAATTAATTTAATGAAATAAAGCACTGTGCCACCCCTGAGGGCCCCACGGCCGCTCACAGCAGCTCACTTCGTCCCTTTGTCACTCCTGCAGTGACCATCACCGACCTGCAGAAGCAGTCGTGCAGCTCTCTGCACCTCTCTCCCCTGCCGACCCCGGAACCCAAAGGCATCACTGGTAGAGTTCGTTAACGAAAGTCTCTAAAAGTCGTGTTCTTACTGGAGGTCTGAGTTGTTTGTTACAAGACTGTCTCCAATGACACCGACTCAGTTTAGAGGCTGCAGGATATTAATATTAACAATGTAAATAACAGGCAATTCTTCAGAGGGCAAAGGAACTTGTCTCTAATTTTCAAAGGATATGCTTAACTTAACTACTGCTAATTAGCTGTGATCTTCGCATAAGCAACAAAAGAATCACATTTGATTTTACATTTTCCTAAATAGCAGAAAATAATTTCCCATTTATCCAAAACAGACATTCAGGATCATTACCAAGTCCTCAAACGTGTACAAATTACCACAACCAAGATTACTTCCACACACGGTATTCAGAGATTCTGTTGCTTGCAACATAACCTGGGCAGATATTCAACCATCACAAGACATTCCCTTGCCAGGAGCCTCTCTTCCTCAGCCTGGCTTTGCAGACAGCCTTCCTGCAGATTGCAACGTGTATTCATTGCTTACATCGCACATGATGCTTTCTAGAACCAAGCCTAAAGCATCTCACCCAGCGAAGAGAATGAACGTTAATTAGCTTAAGAGGTGCTATGGGGGAAACACGTCTAGAAAAGGTATAGCTTGAAAGCAGATCAGTGAGGGATGCTAAGCTAATGTTTGGATCTCAAGTCCATTCAGGAGGACAATGGGCATTATGCATACACAAAGTTTACTTCAAATCCAGCAGAGAGCTATTCACACTTCAAACCCCCATCCCTCAGCCATCCTCCCATCCGCAGCCGTCCCACACCACATGAGCATTTCTACAGTTAGCAGTGTGGCTAAGCCTTCTTAGACTCGTTAAAAGTTCACTTTTTTCCACTTTATTAATTACTGTATTTCACCTGAAGTGCGGAGAAAGACTGCTCTCATGACTTTTAAGTGCCTCACTAAGACATTACAGGTTTATAGCCTCACTAAGCCAGAAGGTTCCTGCAGCTCTGGTTACAGGGTTCAGACGCTATCAAACCCACTTCACGTTTTATATGCTTTGGAGATACTCCTTCCTTCCTCAACGACTATTGCTGTAATTACACAAATGATCTGCTCTACTGTCACTTCCAGTCAAAGGTGTCATCCAAAATTAAAAATTCATGTAAAAACCAGAGATGTTACTTTTTAAAGCAGACACTTCAGACCTGATCTGGTTTCGCAATGCTCGGTTTAGCTTCTCGTGTGCCCGGCTCACAGCAAGCAGCCACGAGCGCGCAGTGCTGCCCGCCCTCCAGCTCACACTGCTTTAGCAGTACCAACATGTCTTTGCTACTGAAGGCGTCTAATCTATTGTTATCCAAATGAGGCACGCTAGCAGCCTGATGCGAGCTGTAACCTTGCACAACCCTGCTCTGTGCCAATGCTCATGGCAAATGCCTGCTCTCCTCCTCTGAAATAGTTGGTTGCAGTGGAGTTCCTGCACCACAAAGATGTAGACTAATAAGTCTTCCATCCTATGGTTTTTGCAACGCACAAGGGCAGGGCTGGTGCACCAGAGCACCACAACACAACAAACAGCACCGTGTGCCCGGGAGCTGCCTGCTGAATCTGTGCCTGCTTTGATCCCAGCTCAAAAAATAAGCTCAATATAGGAAGTGCAAAGAAATATACCTGGCATCCTAGCACATTTCTGGGATTGCTGAATTGCTCTTACTCAGGTGCAGTTATCAGGGCCAGAACAGATTGAGTGGCCATGCAACTCCTTATAACTCAGATAACTCCCACCACCTCAGACCTTTATTTTCAGGGCCGTGATAAATGTAATTACATAGTAGTAGTTGCTTGGCTGTTGTCATTTGTTTAAAGCACAGGATGAGGAGGGAAGAACAAACCATTCCCAGCAGCAGAGAAAGTTTTCTGTTTACCCTGTCTTACCACTGCCTCATCAAATCCATCAGAAGGCAAATAGTCTGCTTTTTCTTTGGAGAGAGCCTCAACAATTTGAGCTGAATTTTGAAACTGGATGTGCCCATTGACCCATTACTGGAGTGGGTGTTTTCATACCCAACCAGTTAATTGCCCATAAAGATTCATAATGTAACATGACATGAAGAACCACCAGATGTGACTCGTTAAAGTCTCATGCACCAAGCTAGGAAATCAGAAAAACAGGATTGTTTTTCCAGATTGAGACAGCAGTGCAAGTTTTAATAAATGCTCTGTAGCAACTCTTTCCGTGCCTTTTCCTCAGCAAGATTGTCAGGAAGGGGAAAAAAGGTATTGAGAGAAGAATAAGGAACTCTTATGCAGAGCTTCAAAGAAGTGGTGAAGTATTCCTTTAGCTCTCCTTGCTTGTAGTGGGCAGATATTAGGCTGTACCTGAGCTGCTCACTTGTGCCATGTGTTGCTCCTGGAAGAATTAAGCCTGAGGAAAGACTTGTGAGCTGTAAGAGCAGCTTTGCAGCAGCACACGTTCTGTAGTATTTAGCCATGCACTCTGCTGTCTCTCCAGTGCAGGCACACGGTTGGTTGGGAGACCACAAACAGTTCACAGTGGAACAAGATATTAAAGTTTTAGCCTGCAAAAGAAGTCTTGCTGGCTTTGTACTCTAAGAGGCCCTAGGAGGGAACTCATTATGCAAGGTCATACTCATCTAGGTTAAAAAAAATGACTATTTCTTGATTTCTTCCTCCCATAGACTTCAGTAGTAAGTGGTACAGGGCTTCATTTGATCTCAATGTACACTCAGTTAAGTGCCTACAGAAACAATACTTGAACAAGCACAGAAAGCAGAAAATCCGTCATAATTGTAAAAAGAGGAAAAGTGAGAAATCATCATGGTCACCCTTTATTAAGACATTTAAATTCAGCAGAACACTGAGTTGTTCAAGAAACTGAAGGCTCGTGCTAGGCTTGCATGCTATAGTGTACACCAAAGGGCCAATGGACTGGGAAAGTACTATTTTATGCATCATTTCTTGCATGTAGCATTGCTTCTGACACTGAACTCTGAAGTCTGTGCTCAAGACAAAAAATGAATTAGAGCCTGAGCCAGTTAAACTGTTCATAGTGGGTACCAGCTGTAAGTATTTGTGCCTGTACTGCAGGTTAAAACTGGACTTCATTTTTCTGTACATCCCCTTGAACGAAAGGGGAAATGGGAAAAAGAATAAACTTTAAGTGATACATGCATGCAACAGTTTTGCCTGTAAAGTATTTTGTCCTGAGATGCATTCTGAGCATCGCTCCAGTTAGAAGCAGTCACGGTTTTCTGAGTGATTCAGCTGAGTGAAGATGAGCAGCAGCAGCAAACCCCAAATATTTGGCATATTTTTCAAGCAGAAGACATTGACAGTCCCACAGGTAGAATAGCAGCTGCAATTCCTGCTCAAGGCCTCCATCCACCATCATCATTATCACCCAATGCATGAACACTCACCTAATGCCCCCCCTGAGGAGGAACGCAGCCATGTCACCCACTTCTACAAAGTGATTTTTGCTACATGCATGAACTTACTCTGATATCCCATAATACAAAAATCCACATTTTCAACACAAGGACATGAAAAGCCTGCCTTAGCCAACCAGCACATTGCAGCTGAGATCTCTAGCACAAACATACACTGACACAAGTGACTCACAACAACCTCACTTCAGAGCAAAGGAGCCAGAAAACATCTCAAGTGCCACAGTCACAGCTCCTGCTTCTAGAAGGGATCAGAATAGCTGCGTGCCCCAATGCATAGCCCATGAAATAAGATTTTCCTTCCATTATGAATATCCTCTAGTAATTCATAAAAGCCCATAAAACTGCAGACAAACCATAAAATAACCTTCTCGTTGGCTGAATGAAGGAATTAGCAAGAGTGGAGAACAAGCAATGCAGAGATTTCCTTAATTTTAATGCTTATGTGTGTTCAGGCCTTTAGTAAGGTCTGAGTTGTATTTTTTACGATGCTACAGAGAAAAGTGAGAACTTAACATACATAAAAATAATGAAGAACTATTGAGATAGAGCAAGGCTCTACTTAAAGAAAAACAGATTATCTCTAACTTGAAAACTGCTCTCCTTGAAAGAGCAAAAACTCTTTCCCAAGGTCAGTAACAGAGTACACAGCATAACTCAGAAGTCTGGTTATCAACCCTTGTGCTTTAGCCATAGCATGTTCTGCTCCCTGAGATCTTTCCTGATGGATTGAACATTTGTCTTATAGCTTCGGGTTTCATGTTTGCCTTGATTGACTTCATCTGAGCATTGCTTGTTCTCATAGTTAACCGGAGAGAAAAGCAGCAATCATTTACAACCTTCTCATCACCAGAACTTTAGCAAGATTTTCTAAAAACAAACAAACCAGAGCTCTGAAGTGATAAGAAGTGTTATTACCCACTTCAAAAACATAACTTCTTCCAATTGATGAAGTAGTTCTGAAAAAAAAGCCTGCTATCTGACACAGCCAATGTGCCATTGACTCCCAGGATTCCTCACACCCTGCAGAGCTTCACAAAGGGATCTGCTGAACAGGACACAAAGTTCACAGAGGACGTGTGAAAAGGTCACTGGCACTCACCTGGAAAGCAAATGTCAAACTGGCAGCAAAAAGCTCATTCCGAAGAAGCATTTTCTTCCACACAGCAAAGCACTCTTCAGAACACCAATCCTCTGGTTATGGGGCAGATCCTTCCCCACCTCTCTTTGTCTCTCCCATGGAGGTCCATGAGAAAGCTTCCTACTCCCAGGACCAACACTTCCCCCAGTCAAACTCAATCTCACAAACAGCCACCATGCCCTGCTGTCCCCCTTTTATCTTAGGGTGAGGAGCAGCATGGCATCCCCCAGCATCACAGATGGCAAAGGCCCAACCTCCTCCCCCTGCTACTCTCCAATTAGCTCCATCTCTTAACGAGCCACAGGTTGTCACCTGGACCTAGAAATTACCAGGGAAGGCATTGTGTTGTTCTTCTCACAGCTGTGTGCTTCACTTCCTGCAGTATGGTTTGTTGTGGAAAGACTCCTCATTTCAATTTTGGGAAGGCTAAACGTCTTCCATGACTCTTCACATCCCTTCAATGACTTCTATTGCAGCTTGTTCCCTGGGCAAATTAATTTTTCCAGCTCTCCCACTCCAATCCAGACACATTGAGAGCAGTTTCTAGCACATCCCTGTTAACGAAGCTCAGCCCTGCCATTTCTAAGTTAGACCTAAAGCTTAGCTGGAAGATATCTACCCAGAGATTCAGGCCAAAACCTTGAATCCAAGGCAAAACTCTAGGAGACAAGAATGTTTATACTGGAGCCATGGGTAGGAGCTGCTAAAATTGGCGAAACACCCAAAGAGTAAGATTAAATCCTCTTGTAGCCTGAAGAACAGTAGAAGAAAACAGAAGACGGCACAGACTCCCTCCACAGGAATATCCTTGGCAGGTATAGGAAGCTCACACTTCTGATTTTGACCCCTAGCCGAGGTGCCTGAACTTGAATAACCACCCTACTTTTCATTGCTAATCCTTGATAATTTATGTGAGACAAGTTCACTAAATTCTCAAAGCCAAGGAGCCTGACAAATGTCTGCTTTCCATATCTGAGTCCCAATGAGCATTGTGCTACCTGAGCCCTGGCACTTAACAACCTCTGCCTTCAGCTGGCTCTTCCACAGTCTTGTGGATGTAATTTCCTCACTTCCTAGTAATGCCAGCAATAAACAATAGATACTAACAGAACCAAGCCCTGGATACAGGGCTACATCAGAGTACAAACTACTTGAGATCTTTCCAGCAGATAGCTTGCATCCCGCTGCAGCCAAATGGTTGGCAGAGTCCAGCTAGTAGAAAACCACTCCACTTCTCTACATCCATGAGGCAGCACAAGCTGTTTATAAAGATTGTATCCACTTCTGTCACAATCCTGAGCAGCAGCAGCACAGATTCACATTTGGGCAGTTGCTGATTTCTGTGTTGCATTTGCATCTATCTTGCTCCTGGGACAGGTAACTCAAATCTTACCATGATATAATGACCATCCTTAAAAGGTGCACTCCTTCATTACGAAGAGTTTACGTTTTCTTCTGTGCTTTGCCCAGCTGAAGGCTCAGGTCTCTCTCGTGTTCTAGTTTTCTGGAAGAAAGCATCATCTTTGCCATGCTGGGCATCATCTGTAGCATAAACCAGTTGCACCCATACATTTTTTACTGCTTCTTGCTGTTAGTGTCAGCTTTACTGATCCCAAAGTGTGTGAGTTGTTTCTCGTCATTAACGGTTGGGCTGAGGGCTAGTTCCTCTCCCATACTGCATGGTCCCTCACACCCATCAATCATTTCTCTGGGCTGGTTTTCCGTGTCCACGCTGCACAAGTCTGTGTGTACGTACAAGTGATATCACCCATCACAGTGCTGGCAAAACTGGGCTCAGCTCCTTTCTCCCTTTTTCTTCCTTGGTCAACACTCCTCACTTCTTCTCCTTCCTCTTTCCAAGTGCTGCTCAGCAGTTTTTCTCCCTCCCTCTGCCTAATAGCTATCATGACACTCCTGTTCACCAGAGAGACATTAGCAATTATTAATCATTCATAAAAGTTCACTGGGGTTTTTCCTACCCTAACCTGATCTCTTAGGCCAGCAGCCTTCAGTTTTCATACACACAGAATATGTTTTCCACGTCGGTCTTTCTTATTGTCTGTTTAGAAGCATATTTTTCTCCTACCCCATTCAAGGCACCTCCTCATGACCCCATTGCCCCACACCACAGCCATTGCAATGTCCCCAGCACGGGGCTCAGCCCTGCAGCGGCACCCATTGGAGCTTCAGCTGCCAACAGCCGCAGAATCCTTCCAAGGTGAAAGCATTGCCTGTAAAGCATTGCAAAAGGCTCAGCTTTATTAAATCGGTAATTCTCATTAGAGTCATATAATATCACTTTCTGCAGAGAGAGAACAATGGGGATTTTTCTTTTTTTTTTTTTTGTATGTATGTATCTACTGATTATGCGCCTAAAAATCTGTGCTATTGGTATATACGGAGCTAGGACCTGTGCTTTTCATTTGAGCAAATTTTTAAAGGAGAAACAGAATTTCTATCACGTGTATCTACTACATTTATGTGACAAATGAAATTTTGCTGGATTATTTATATTTTAAAGATATCGGCTAAGGTATTTCATTTCTGGACCTTCTTAAGTATTCGTTGCCTCTAAATGAACTGGATATGTTGTATAATGGAATTACTAGATTTGTATTAAATTGTAGCTTTGGGACCCATCACTGTGTGATGCTATCTACTTTCAACTGGCTTTGTTTATCACAGAGAAGGGAACTGAATTAGCATAAGATACTACAAAGTAGTAAAGGGATTTTAGCACCCTATCTATTTGACCTCCTATTGACCTGGGCTAATTCATATTCTCCCTGGGATGCTGTAACAGGTCATCTTGTATTCAGAAAAAAAATTAGGTCAAATTATGGAGCGGCGTCTCTCGCCTCCTCGGCTGTGAAGTCAAGGAATTCCCCCTCCACACGTACAGCACGCACCAGTGGCTGCGCTCCTCCCTTAGAGCAAAATGAACTTTTATTTGTAAATTACCAGGCAAGAGGTTTGTATTTGTCTTACTGATGGCACTCATGAGACTGCTGCTGTTGTACCAGCACTGGTGGCACAAGCAGCACGGCAGTGGGAGCCCAGTCATAGCACCACAGGGAAGGCTAAGGGAGCCCTATCTGGGGAAGGCATATTTGACCCTGTTTAGGAAGGCAGACGTAATAAATGCATTTCATGTGACACCTTATTGCCTCACACTGCAATGGTACCCATCGCGAGAAGCCCATCTTCACCTTTTGCTACACCGTGTCCATTGAAAGCTACCCAGCACATCGTGCCCATGCCATTGGCCCTGGATGGGCTTTGATCTAGATGACCTCCTCAGATCTCAGCTGCAATTTTTTAGGCAGCTTAAAATTCAATTTGACATTAAAATATAAATATATATATATATATAAAGTAGATCTTTAGTTGAAGGCTGTTGTTAGTAATTCCTGAAATTTAGGTCTATATTTTTTTTCAGCAAAAACCATGAAATGAACTCCAGCAGTTGCTCCGCAGTGCAAAGGGCTGATGAATTGCCACAGCAGCCTGCTTTATTCTCCTTAATAAGAAATTAGATCACAATAGGGATTTACGAAAATTACCTTGAAATGTTTGTGTGTTTGAGTGATTGCACAATTTGTGCTAAAATTATGTTGAATCATACGAGTTAAAGCATCTGCCTCTTTAGTTAGTCTCTATGTTGCTTTAAAAATGCCCTCTTCTTTTTTAATGGGAGTCTGCTAACGAATGCAAAAGCTTAACCGTACAGACAGTGTTTGCTTGCTTTCTTTCCATTTTCCTACATTGCATTACTGATAATTTTCTCAAGACTTCACAGCTTTCGTGATGTTTTTATACATTACCATTTCAGGTAGGCAGCGAGCAGGAAGTGGATTAAACCTTAATATTTAGCCTTTTGGATAACCTATATCCCTGCACAAGTTAGCTTCATTATTCACCAATAGCCTCCATTATACATGAGGTTTGTAGAAGCACAGTTTTATGCTGGAATGGGTGCAGATCTCCCCAGGATGGGCCACTGGAACATACGTGCTGCCAGTAGAGGTTTTGGGAAGGCCAAGTCGTTCCGTTGCAGGCAGGAGACACAGCCCAACGCACCGCGTCTTGAATAACTTCGGGAAATCTTTTAAGTCAACCTTGTGTTTTAGTCAACAGGGAAAGTTTGACCTTTCACCTCCCAACAACCATCTGTTTCATTATTTATCTGAGGGAATCAGAGAGTTTTTGTTCTTTCACGAAAGTCCCTGACACCAAGATATTTTTAATAGCAGAAATTTTTCATTCTTGTCACTATTCCTTTTGAAAATGCAGGTATTTTCATACAACACGTCGCTAATGAGTGAAACTTCAGAATCTAGCCTTTCTCTATAATCACAGGAACAGGGATTAAAGAGGTCCCACTAGTGAGGAACATGAAAATTAATTATTGAGCTCCTTGTTTTATCCTCCCCATCTGTCTGATATTCTCGAGCACAGAAGGAGTTAGACAATTAAATTACTCCTCCTTTTACTTCATCAGGATGTTTCCTGTACCTTTCTTCCAGCTCCAGAGGCTCCCAAATTCTGCCTGTTTACCAGGACACGTGTGTGCATACACAAGGCAGGGCAGGGGCTTCCAGTCCTCCCAAACACCAAGAATTCAGCCAAACTTTTCAACGCAGCAGCCTCTACTGAAGGCATTTAAGATAATGTTTCCCCCTCTACGGTTTAAAAGAAATCCTCACGCAGAGAGATAAATATTGTAAAGGATTTGAGTAAATTGCAAAATTATTATGAATGGTCTTTGTGCAAACAGAAATGCACAAAGGTACGTGCACACGGAGCAAAGGGGGAGTAAAAATGAAGACAAGAGCGGGATGTGCACTTGATGTGTCAAGTGTGGGGGGTTGCACTTTTCTTCAAAAACACTCATGAAATTCCCTCAGAAGTCACTGGAAGTGCCCCAGTGCATCTGCCCAGGGCAAAATTAGGCCCATTATATTTAGCTTTCCTGAGAAACCCTCGGCTTTGTAACATGTTTATATTTCTGTCATTATTTTTGGCAGCCAAACAAGTGAAGAATTTCATTTCTAGCAACTAGTTAAGACAGTTGAGGCAATTAATTTGTTTTATTTAACAATAAAGCTGTCAGTCGGCAGGGCTGGGAACGAGAGCAGCTCCAACACGAGGCTGGTGCAGTCCTCTCCCTCCTCGGGAAGGACGACTTCAGAGCTCTGTGTGTGTGTTTATCATCACTTTTGGCTCACTTGATATTGTTTTGCTTGAGGTGAAGCCAAAGGGTAAAAACTGCTAAAGTGGACCCAGACCAAGATAAACACACATCCCTGAGACGTTTTTGCTGAGAGATCACAGTATGAATAAAGTATAATCCTTAAACTTATGAATCGTTTTCCCTTCAGTGTGAGCTGCTGAGGCTTGCTTGGGTTA
>JACDJE010000048.1:1844769-1849769 GCA_016647715.1 Pavo muticus
AGACAGCTACTTTTGATGCACCCAGTCCTAGCCAAATGAGATGCAACATCTTTCTACGTATGGTTACCAAACCCTCAGTGAGGCATCACTGGGGCATCAGTCATCATTCCTCACCGATAAAAGAGGCCCTTGAAGGTCTGGGAAACATCATGAATAAGAGTAAAGGCAAATTCTTCCATCACTCATACAAGCACAGGCAAAGGACAAGGGAAATCTGTGAACTGCACAAGGGAATAAATCAGCCTCGTAGTTTAAACCCCAAACTCCATATTTCATCGGAAGATGGAAGACCTTATCTTCTTCCCCATTCAGCTGAGAAATCAAGTGATTCCCAGTATGAGTCTACTTTGTGAAGTGCTTATCAGACAAGGAGGGTGTTGTGCTCTTAGTCCAGACTGCTCCTTGAATAACAAAAAGGGTCTGGAAGAATTATCCTTGGTTCGCATCAAGTTAGCAAGAAATATGGGAGTTAGGAGGATCTCTTGCAAAGTGTTCAGCTTGGCAACATGCAAGGCTTCCAGGAGGGCCAAAACAAAATTATCCCCTCTATTGTCTTGTGTCCTGACAAAACCCTAAAAGCTACCTTCCTCTGGGACAGGGGATGAAGCAGTCTTCCTAAGCTCCTGATAAATCTGCTGTCTACCTGGAGACATGGGCAAGATGTTACCAGAAATGTCTTTGTTATGTAAATGGACAAAGCATTGAGACACGTTGGCAAAGCGGCAATTATTCAGCCGTGTTGGTTCTCGGCAAATCAGTTTCAGCATCAAGTCAGAGACAGGGATGAGAAGCAAGGAAGCACTGAGGAAGGTGCTTCCCCTTGTGTACAGTGGATGCTGTCCTCAGGCCACCTGCTGCCAGCAGAGGGCTATGGAGGGAGTGAATCCACACCTGTGCTATTCACAGCACCTCCAAAACATTTTCTCATTCCACAGAAATTCTGCAGCCACAGGAAGAAGTCTCAGCAATTTGACATCTTCTGTGAAATTTGGTGGAAATTGCACAACTGATTAAGAAGGTTCCTGGGAGGACTGACAGACCAACAGACGCTCCTACAGAGCGTGCAATTGCTTACGTCTCATTTCACTTGGAAAACAGGTTAAAAACAAGCACATGCTGAAGCGCAAGCAACAGGCATCTGAAACCCCCCTGAAGTGCACAAATAATGCTGTGAAAAAAAACCCACAATCCTGTGGCTGCAACCTCTGATCTTCTTTCCCTTTTTATTTCTCCTGTCACTGCTTGTTGTGCTGTGTCTTTTATACATTTAAAGGGTGAAAACCTTCCTTTCCGTTTTCTTTTTTTTCCATCTAGCACCCACTGCATATAGATGTAAAACAAATAAAATACGAAGAAGCAAACAAGCACGCTCAGAGCTGGAGAAAACCAGTTTATTCTGGGTGATCCCACCCTTGAAAATCGTCTTCTGTCTACATGGAAAAATCCTTGCAGGCCATTTTTCAAGCCGACCAAGCCTTGCTGCAGTTGGCTTTACATGGGCATTCTGGAAGCTTTATTTGGAACGCGCTGGTGATAGGGGAGACAAGTTTGGTTACAGTTCTTAAATAGCAAAGTTCATTCAGCACTCCAAGATGGATAGTCTGTTATTTCTATCTCCAGATAGTCCAGAAGTCAAGACTACTAATAACCAGGCTGAGACTTTAACACTATATTCTAGCTTTGTGCATAGCAGAGGCAAGGGTACAAGGGGACTACTGGAATTCCAGAGGGAAACAGTAACTCGCACCATCTACCTTTCCTATGTCAGCCTATAAGGCTGGGTGTTCCCCTTCACTAACAAATGCTGGTCAAATTTTACAGTGCAGTTCTCTAAGACTGCAAAAATGTTTAAATTCTTAGGCTCCAACATGTATTTGTAGAGCCAAAGAAATGAGTCAATTCTAATAACAAATGAAAGACTTTTTAAAGAATTAAGATGCATGCGATTCAACAAATATTTAGAAATCCAGTGCTCTCAACAATGCAGAAATGAAACAATTATGCTCTTTTGGAAGGTCAGGATACAGATATTTTATTTTTTTAATAAATATGAGTTCAACAGTTGCAGCTCATTTCTAATCTCCAGACCATGAATTTGCATCTATGCATGCCTTAAAAAATATACTCCTGGGCATGCATGTGCAAGTACAGTCATGGATTTTTGACATACCTGCCAATATGCATTTGAGCATTCGAGATTAGATTTGAGCCTTTAGTCTCTTTCAAGTGCTTAAATAACTTCAGGCTCAAGACAAACTGGTTTCAAGAAGTGTCTGGAGAAGCATTTTAAAACGCATCTTCTGAATTCTGTTTCTGGATGGGCAAACACTCTGCAGGTGTATTCTTGTTCAGCTTGAACAAGAGAGTCTCCCACTCCTTCATTGGACACCAGGGCTTGTCTTTGAACTTTCTTAATCTTACGCTGTTTTTGGGGTGGCCCTCACCTGACACCTCTTGTCTAGAAAGACACTGGAAGAAGAATCAGAAGAAGGGAATCAAAATGTTTGAAACAACTTGGGACTGTATACATAGCTATTTCCTCCTCGCAAGGGAATGAAAACATTCAAAGAGATTTCAATACTCTTCTAAGCATCCTTTCTTATTTGGTCTTTCTTTAAATTTAGTCCTCTTCATCACCACGGCTGGCTTGGTCTTTTGATGAGCCATTATCATTACATTGCACCTTACATTCCATCTTGGTTTAGCATTCAGCCACACAACCCAGCTCTGAGCACTATGGCCTTGCTGGCTTCTGCCCAGACACACAATGCTTTCAGCTGGTCCGTGAATCAGAAGATGTGCTGCTATGCCCTGGCTTCCATTGTCAGGACAGATAAAAAGACGCATTCTGAAAGATGAAAACAAGAGAAATTCCGGGAGGTTGCTCTATCAACTTGGGAGTTTTTAATGCAGTTGCTGAAACCTGCTAGCCCAGTGTGGAACGGTGCTCTTAGGGCAGTTAATTAAGACATTTATCTCTTCCCTCCCAAACTCCGTACATTTCAATCTGTTTAATTCTCACAGGAAGTCAAAACTAAAGTCAGGGAAGAGCCATATTGTAGAACACCTGTAACGTTCTCGAAGGAAGTGCTCCATTTCCAGCCTGGTCTGCGTGCTGTTGTATGGAGAGGTTTGGAAACATGAAAGAGAGACAGATTGAAGATCCTTGCAGGAAAATATAAAGCATTTTACATTTTAATACTCAATTTTCAAAGACTGGGTTTTTTAACAAAGAAAATAAGATATTTTTGGAATATTTTCTCCTGGGACTTTTGCTTTTTGGAGTGCTGCTGTAGGTACTCCAGAGTTGTGGGTGCCTGTTTATGTCCCCACGATGCACTTACCAAAGCTCTGGGGAACTCAATGACACATCATGTCTGAGTGACACTTTACATATGTCAGCAGGACAGGAAGCAACCTGGCTTATGGGACATAAAAGGGTGTCAGGGCACGCACTCTGTGAGGGGATGAGGGCATCTAACTTTAATTTTCAAGAGATCTCCTATTATCATTTCAGCATCGCATTACACATTTTATTTTTTGCAAACTAAGTAAAGCTGTCCAAAGAGTCTCCAAAAAAAAAAAAAGATGAAATCAGGAAGCTTTGATTCTTATTGGAAGAGATACTTTCCGCTCGAGACTTTAAAGTATTCATTCACAGTTGGCACGCCTAAGCTTTGGACAGAGCTTTCCCATTTTCTCAAGTAACTATGAAAAAGTGATTGCCTACTCTTGTCTTCTGAAGTCTAATCAGGACAGGGTACGTTTTGGATAGGAATCATTCCAAACCTAGATTTTTTTTTGGAGAAGTCCAAAAGATTAACTTTCCTCTTTGTGCCACTGTTCATGAGCACTGCATTTCCTCATTTCTGACACAAGTGGGATTAGCGGGGGTTTGTAACAAAGGCTTTTCTGACAGCCTGCATAGCCCTGGCCAAACCCGGGAATACTGGGAATCCTGATGCAAAAGCCTGCTTGTTTCTAGCCCAGTGAGGTTTGGAAAAGTATTTAAACTTTTGGAGCTTAACTAAACCTTCAAACCTTTGGGTATTGTCACACTGGGAACTGTGATAACTGCAGGTTTTATTATATGTCTTTCTCCTGCTATTTAATGTCCAATTAATTTCATGATAGGGCATATTAAAAAGATGCTTCGTGTATGGAGGAGGATTACATTGTATTCTAGCCATTTCTTGTCAAGCTACAGAGGATATTTTTAAATAAATAAATATTAGTTTGTCCTAGTTTTTACTTAAGAGAAGAGTTAAATAACCAATTCTTATTTGAACACCAAGGCTTTGAGAAAATACGGAGCGTTAGGTTTTAAGAAAAACGAAGCATTGCTCTGGGGAATAAATATCCCTCTGACCCCTATAAAAACTGAGACACAAGGCCAGCATATGGAAATTATTTTCCTCTTGACCATGACTTACAAAAAAGATGCCTGGAAATATTGTGCTGTTTGTTGGTAGCAGCCTTGTTAAGCTACTCCTTCTCCAAGCACAATAAAATGGCAGCACTTAACAAGCACAGCATAGCCATTATAAATACTCACTTCTGTCTGTTTGCCACTACAGAATCTAAAATGTGTACCAGCAGCATGCATAGGTGCCGGTGAGCTCTATTTTAAGACCTGGGTTGGGTTTGGGAAGCCATTGGGCTCTCATTGCCCACTGGCCAATGGCCATTGGCTGCTCCAAAGCCTGGTCCCTCCTGTCTTTTTCTTGAAGAGACCAGGCATGCAGATTACTTTGAAAACCCCACACCTGGCCAAGGTGTTGTTTGTAAATGGGTGAGTTTTTGTTTGCATCTTCTTGAGGCCTCATGTTGCAGTGAGCAATGAATGAGAGCGAACAGAGTACCCCACATAGGACTTTCCCATATTAAGACCACTGCTGATTCCTTCCCCTTAGATTTTGTGGTGTTGGGCTATGGGAAACTCAGTGACACGAGAGATATTATCAGTTAAAGGGGTAAGCAGAATATAATGGGACATTTGC
>JACDJE010000048.1:1854769-1922269 GCA_016647715.1 Pavo muticus
CAAAGAAGTACTAAATATGATGGTCGTGTTTTCTCCTCCTTTAAATTTTACAGTCTTTCAGCATCTCATGATGCAGTTGATAACAATCATAGGAGGTCAGCCTGGCGGAGGGTCATGCATTTCCATCTGCATTTCACTGCATCACTAATCTTAGATCTTTGGTCTCCAACGACCTTACCAGACAAGAGGGAAAGCCCCAGGAAGCCCCTCTGACAAGATCAAACCTCCTCGTGCTCAGCAGGAGGAAGGCAGAAGACTGCACATCTCATTGCTATTGCAATGAGCTTGCAGCTCGAAAACATTCGGTGCATTTGCAGTTTGAAAGTAAGTGGCAATGAACAAAGATTTTAAAAAGTAAATAGATAATCAAAATGAAGTGGTTGGCATGACTGGCAAGGACTATGGCCAACTTTTGTTGCAATGAATAATTACATCATATTTTCATCAGTCCAAGGTGTATTTTAAAATGAATGACAGACTCATCAGCCTGCTGCCTCCTGGAAAGGGAATTAACAGTGTATTGAGGGCAATAACCTTGTTTTTTAAAACAGCTGTACTTAGCAGCAATTGAGGAAAAATATGTATGGAGACTTAGTAATCTCTTGACCATTTGGGCCAATTTTGTAAAAATGAAGCAGTTGAATGTGGCTGGTATACGAGTCCAACTGTCTTGGTGGGATCTGAGATGATTAAATACTATATTGTTTAGAAGCCACCATGTCCTAGGATGTTTGTCACAATTACCACTACCAGTCACTGGTACAACCCACCAACAGTAGCAATGTTCAAAACTGTTTTTGAGGTAGAAACCCACCATAGAGCCCCATTGGCACCGAATTACCTGTGCAGCCCCTTCGCCTGGCTCTTCTGCTGAGTGCACCTAAATACTTCATCTGGATGGGGCAAAAACCTGCTGACATCACCCGTGAACTCTGTGCTCAGATTTTCCTGTAAGCAAATACTGAAATAACCATGGGAGAACAGCAGTTAGATGAGGAGAAACACTAAGATCCTGATTCAGCAAAAGCTCTTACAAAGGTATTTAAAGTTAAGCACATGCTTAAGTGGTCTGCTGAATCAGGGCCTAAGGGAGGTCTTGTTATCTATGAAAGATATCTAACTGGGAAAGTGGAGGAGGAAAGTAAGGTGTATGATTACATACTGAGAGTAAACAGAAAGGGAGATATGAGAAAAATTTGGTTTGAGCGTTTTGTTTCAGCTTGCTTGAGAAACTCAACAAAGTGCACATGGACGACAAATGTTTGGTAAAATTACATCACTTGTACAATAGAGAGAGGAGGGGAGTGAGCTTCATTTAGGAAGCACTTGAATTGACAGGTGGGTAAGTAAGTGAAAAGCAGAGGAATACTCCACTGCTGTGAATGGACAGTAAAATCATTACAGGAAAACTAAAAGTTCTGAAGTTTAAAACAATATCATCAAGGCACCTTTAGTGCCACTCCTAAAAAGATGGGTGGGAGAGGAATTAAAAATTGCTAACTAGATGTTTAAACTGGGCGCAAGGATAAGTATGCAGGTTGAACAGGTCTGGATGTGAGAGGCTTAGGGCCAGCAGGCAAGACGAGTCTAAGCTGTTAGGAGCTGGGCTGCTCACAGTACCCTCTTTGGCTTTCCACTGCTGGTGGAGCACCCCCATTGCTGCCAATGCTCCTTCTCCCTGGGCACAAGGCTGCATTTCACTTAGTGTCCCCAGGCACTTCACCCCATGGGAACAGCCCAGCTTCAGAGCAGGTGGATGCGTATTCCAGCTGAGTGTAACCAGGAGTCCTCCTGTGAGCTCCATCACTTTCACCCTTTGATGAAGCCATCACAGGACACCGTCCCAGTATGGATCCACAGCCCCATCCTTGTTCCTGGCTACCAGACACAGCACCAGCAACAACTACAGTGTTCAGCCCCACCATCCATGTGTTTCTTCACCTATTTGATTGTCCTCCCAGCCAAATGATGACATCCTATGTTGGTTGTAACCCTGATCTCAGCAGCTTTTTGAGGACGGTAGAGCTGTAGCACCAGACAGCTGATCAGGTCCCAGGAGCTCATGGGGCTCAAGCTGTCTCAAGCTTGCACTCTGCAGAACCCCTCTGCAATTTGAAACACAGTGCAGTGAGTGGGAGTGACAGCGATTTGCTTAATATATGCACTCCTGATCCAAACTATCTCCATGAATGATGCTTGTATCTTGGCAGTTTGCTCTCCATTGACTATCCAGGAGACCCAGCATCAGAATGAAAACAGAGATAGCACAAACAGACCAACATTTCTTAAAAGCTTCCAAAAAAGAATGCATTACAAATTACTGATCTCTTCTCTTAGACTGATGAATCCTTGTTCTTCCACTGAAAGTACTTGCCAAAACATTTTACCTTAGGACTTTCTTGCAGCCAAGAAACGCGCACAGTATTTGTGGGTTGTGTTTGTTCTTGGAAGCAGAATTTCTCTATGCATTTCTTTGATTATGCCTATGTAATACGATGATCATCAGATTTCAGTAACTGTCGCTGTTCTCCAGATTGGCCTGTTGCAATAAATTACAATGGGAGTTCTGCTCAGCCCCATATCAGGGCACTTTAATCACATAACATGACCATTAGATTCTCTGTCCGCAAATTGGCCACAAGTTTGGTCAAATTATCAAATTACATTACTGGGGTAATATTAAAATAACGTGAGCAGGTTTTAAATCCCAGTAGTTCATGAACTTTTTTTAATATCTGCCAAGCCGAACAATGGGACCCTTTGCAATCCCCCAGTGAGCATCTATTAAAACCACAATTTACAACTATACATATCATCTAACGTGTTAACCAGGTGTTCCAGTGTTATTGTTTGAAATTCTACCTAAGCTTAAATCAAATGAAGAAAAGCCAAAAGTCCAATTAAAATCCCACATTGCCTCTTTATCGTGTGTAGGTGAAAGACATTTGTTATAGATTTAATGGCAGAAATCTCATAAAATTGTAGACCATCCTCTTTTCTTCCCAGTTTCTTGTTTCTTGCTCCGATTCTCACAGCTTACTGGCATTTCCTGTTCTTAGCTGTAAAAAAAATAGAATAAATCTAGGAATTTCTGGCTTAATTTTAGTAGCATCCTGGACACTCCAGCAGAATTTGACAATTGAGTGTTGTCATGGGATATTAAAATCCTGCAGTGGGCCCATTTAAGCCATTATTTCATAGGCTGTCCCTTAATCAGTTCCATCCCTCTGCTGTGCACTCTTTGCCAACATGTGTCTATTTTATTTAATAGTTCAGTGACAACAAATTTATGTTGCTAAGCTCCAAAAAGTAAACCTTACCAAAATACCTCCCCAAACTGCCTTTACAGACATCCACCAAAGTAATATGGAATTCAGTTGTCTTCACTCGGCCGTAATTACTTCCAGACCCAGGCTGCCTATCTTTGTCTTTGGCCATTTTTCTCATTCCACCCGAGCCCAGGAATAGTGGTGTTTCTTTACGTTTATGGTTTTCTACTTAGATTTCATTGTCACCCACCCCTCCTACCTTTTGATTTTAGCAGACCTTGACATTTAACTAGTGACCTAGCTCTCCTTCCAAATATATGTTTTCTTCTCTGTTTGACAAAAGACTTGGGTTTTCAGTGCCCAATAAAACAAATTAATTTTCTTTCTGTGAGACAACCTTCCCCACCCCCCTGCTTTTCTCAAGCATTAAAAGTGGGACAATGAAAAAGTCACCGTTGTCTCGCTAATTTGAAATCCATTGAATAATATGATAAACGAGATCAAATTTTTGTACGGAATTAGTGAAACTGGCAAAAAATAAATGTGTCAGCTACAGCACATCTGTTCTCTTTTACGCTTTACTTAAGAAAATAATTCTTGCCAGACTTTACCCACCCATAATAATTACACAATTTTTACAGATGTAGTTTGTAACAGCTCCACTTTGGTCCAAAATCTTTAATATGACTGGAGATGAATTTACTTCTTGGCTCACACTTTATTATGTTTTTGCAATAAAAGGGCTGAGCTAAAGTTATTTGTTTCCAGCTCTGCACCTTCTACTAACATTTTTATAAACAAAACTGCAAGGCTGGAAATGATTGTTGCTGTCATCACTGCTGTTACTATTGCAATTACTACACATTTTGCATTTGGACATTTAATTTGGCATTTGCTTGGAGTCTGTTTTCCTTGTTCTTAATTATCTGTTCTTTGGGAGCACCAGATCAGCAAGAAGAGTACTCATGCGTGTCCAGCTGCAAATGAAAAAACATCATGACTTCCACTGGTATTGAAAGACAACGGTACGAATTATTGGAAATGGGTCCTGCCTATAAGGGTTCAGACAGCTCCAGAAATCTCCACAGTTCAGGAGCTTTAGGGCCCAGAGCGTTGATTTGGCTGTCGAAAACAGAACTCATGATCCAAAGTCCAGGCCCCTTCCATGCCAGGTCCGCAGCGTGCGCCAACCTCTAATTGGAACCGCATGGCAGGCAGTGCCACCGGCTCTAGGATTTGCCTCGTGTTTACATCGGTTTACAAAACTTTATAAATCAGATGCAAATATTTTCAGTTGCTGAAACTTGCTGCAAAACACCCTGGCCTTTCTCCAAGTGAATTCTGACATCTAATTTTTTAAAGAGAAAAAAAAAAAAGGGAAAAAAGAGTGGCTGTTTCCTACCCAAAGTAGATAGGATGTATCGAATTTCTTTTCCTGGGCCAGATACTTCAAAAAAATGATTCATAGTGAACGGCACGTCTTTTCTCTAGCAGAACCAGCCCAATGATACTGCTCTGGGAGTAGATGCTCCATGTAATTAAGGGACTTAAGCAGAGTAATGACCACAAACTGGTTTTGATCTCATAAATTAAACCTTTATTACTTTTAAAGGGGAGGGGTGACAAGTTGAATAGGTATGATACTTGAGCAACAACAGCAATCACTGATCATATGCATTTGGTATCCATATAGATCTATGCCACACTATCCGATATTATTGTTATTATAATTCATGGCATAAACTGTAACCACTTGCGACTGCTGCACACCGCACAACCCAATTAAGAGCAACAGAAATGGCTCCATTTAATGGGCCCAATGACATGATAATGCGTTCAAAGGGTCAGTGCCCTACATCGCACATCAATGGCAGTTGACACAGAGTTTTTTAATACTACCACTTAAATATGCATTAGAGGTTTAAAAGCAGCATTGAAGTAATGAGAAGGGTTAGACTTAAACCTATAAGTGCAAGTAAAGTGTGACCTGCAAATATAAGTGTTGATAAATTCAGGGTACGTTTTTTTAAACTTAAATGTACTTTTAAGATTTACGTACTTTTTACTTAGTGCTCCTGCAAAACCTAAAGCATTTACTGAGTTTGCTCAAAGCAGTGAAGCCTTCACCAGATGAGGCCTGCAAATGGGACAGGGCATTTTTCCTCACAATATGATGGCACTATGCCCATAAACATGTGATTTCAGAAGCAGAATTTAGGAAGCCATTCAAAGTGCAATCACAATGTGAAGGACATCTTGCACAGCACGCCAGACAGCTGGGCACATTCCTTGCACACTGTCCCCTCGCAAACATTTCCTATCCCTTCTGCAGCAGCTGGAGGTGCGATGAGCTGTGCAAAGACCCAGAGCTCCTCTGGGAGCAATCACCTGGAGGATTCCTGGATTCCATGTGCCCCAAGTCCTCTTTTGCTTCGGGGTCTTGGATCTTTTGGCTTTGCTCATTAAGCTGGTCCCACTGTTTGTTTTTTTTTTTCACTTCACGCTGTTTTTTTCCTTTTTCTTGTGGATAGGTCAGAGAACAAAGTAAGTATGGAAGGAGTTATTAGGCACCATGTGGCCTGGGACATCACTGCAGGTTCCAGTGCGGACATCTTGGGTCCTAAGTGAAAAATCTTCATGAACCAGGTTACAGCAAGTAATACAAAAAAAACCAATCCAATCCTAGTAACTGAAAGGCATTACACCAGTTCAACCTCACATAACCTACACTGTTATTGGAGCCGGAGAAGTGTACAGATACCCACAGGAAAACCTTGATTCCCACTAAAAGGAATAACATCACCAAGCAGCACAAGGCCCCATTCATGCTGAATGCCCTCCACCTTCCAGGACCTCAGGAGAAAAGCCAAAGTCAGGGAAAACAGGAATGCTCAGCAACACTGCCACCCCTCCGGTGTCAGATGTTTTGTTATCTGGGTTAATTTGGCATTATCCTGAATGCCTTTCCCGTGGCAGAGCCGTACACCACAAAATGACTTAACAGTGACAGTAAACGGGGACAGGGAAGCTCCCAAAGGGAGGTGGGAGCTGGTTGGCACAAATATGTCCCGCGTGCAGAGGTGTGTCCTCCAACCCGCTCCTCCACTCAGATACCCCGTGAAAATCACGCAGAGCCACTGCAAGTCCTGCAGCCTTTCTGAAGCAGCAGATCCAGCTCTGAAGTGCTGTTGGCTGGGCTCTGGCTCCCATGGGTGCTGCCATATGGGCAGGCAGGGCTGCAGGAACCGGCACTGCACACCGACGCCGGGACTCACATCTAAAGTGAAAAGAAAAAAGTATATAAAATATTTTGGCTGCCAAATCATTTTTTAAAAGCTGACATTGTCCTTATAATCCCATCTGAACGTTGTGTGCACGCGATTTAAATATGTGAATAATCACTCTGTCCTCCTGTCATATCATCTTTTTTAAGTTGTTTAGCCAGATACTGGAGCTAGTCCAGTTCCCTCTCCAGCTGAGCCCTTCCTCTTGCACAACACGAGAGAGCTGTGCGGATCGCTTTCCAGCGATAACGGAACGGGGATGCCCAGCGGATGCCCGCAGCCCCTCCACCCATCCCGCTGCCGCTCTCCCAGCCCCACCACCCAGCACAAAGAAGCTCCCCAGTGCTGCGGCGGCGGCGGCGTGCTTCCACAGCCATGCGCGAAGCTGCCTCCTCCAGTTAGGGAGGAAGCGGCTGTAATGAATTTAGATGATATTCAGCTCCACTACGCTGTTTAATTCACTCGGTGGCCTTGATGTTATAGGAGATGAGCAAAGGGACCGGGGGTAAATCCAGTTGACTTGGTGTTAAAGTTAACATTAACAACAGTAACAGTGAGCTCCCGGTGTTCGACTGTCACTGACCCTTCAACACGACTCAAAAGCGCTGTGATTCCCATATTTCCCCTGCTAAAGCAAATACAAGCCCGCACAGTGGCGCGCGGTTGGTTTTGAGCGTGCCCTGCGCTGGGTGGTCTGGGGACTTATCCTACTTCCCATCTCATTTGCCTGCAAACGCCTTCACCTTGTCAGGGCCAATAATTATCCGGCCGGCGATGCTCAGAGCTGCCATTCCTTAAGATTGGATGAGATTGAAGAGGCTGAGGCTTGGCTCCTCTGTGCATTTTCTCCGTCAGTTAGTGTATACACTGGGGGCCCGGCGAGCCCTACAGCAGAGCTACACTAACTTTCTCTCCCCTTCCTTATTATGGAGCTTAATAACAGCAGGCAGTGTATTAATATGTAAGAGATCAAGAGATTATTGATTAGAATCACTTGGCTAATATCCCCTGTCTGTCATGTAGTTCAGCAGCCCTTTCATGATTTTTTGTGTCAGTCCATTTAAATATTCATGACAGAGTTGCTTTGTACCTCCACGGCTGAATTTCTAATTAATCTGTCAAAAGAAATACAATATGCCCCTAAGCCTTATTATTATAAGGGTCAGCTGAAACAGAGCTGGCCTGGCTAGGCCTAAGGGGTAATTAATTATAACAATGCGGTGTTTACCTTCGTCGGTACCTGCGGCCTAAATGAGTGCTAAATTAGACTCAAACCACTTCAGTCCGTGTTTGAAGCACCCCGATATGCCAGACTAAATCATAATGATGGGGAGGAGAGAGCGGAGAGCCGCTCCTGTGTAACAACATAATCAGCAATTATAGCTAGGAAATGGGGAGAAGGGGGAATTTTATCTCATTAGAAGAGCCCGAGCAGAAAGTTTTTTTTTCTGTCACCAGCTCTTTTCTTTAGAATTCAAATGATCCCACTCTAAAGGTGAGGGATCTCAAATTTAATTCCAGTGCAGAAAGCCGGCCTAATTAGTGGTATACTTTGGCTAAAATATGAATGACATTTGCTCCAGCTTGCAGCGGCCTATTAATAGAGGGTGTCAGAGTGAAACATTAAGTGTATCATTCTTCTGTCAATTTATTTCTGTCATTATTGTTTCTTTATTTCCTCTGCCACATTATGGTCACTAATTTCTTCTCACTTTTATGAGATTCTTAATGTGGGCCTTTAATGAACTCCAAAAACTCAACCACAACTCTGAAATTAAAATACTAGTCTCCTGTCAGTGTGACGCGACAGAGTAAAACTTGAATAGTATCATTCTTCTGTCAATTTATTTCTGTCATGATTTTTCTTTATACCCTGCCACATTATGCCCACTAGTTTAATTCCATTTTTATGTGACTTGTTAATGTGAATTTTAGGTGGCTTTTAATCACCTCCAAATTTGTAGAATATCACAATAAATCATAACTGTATCCTCTCTTATGACAATTTATTTCTGTCATTATTTTTTATTTCTCCTTCCTTATTACAACTCCTAGTTTCATCTCCTCCTCTGTGACCTTTACGTAGTTGCATTTGGAGAAGGGAGTACAGCCAAAGTTTGCTCTTTTGCGGCAAGAAGGTGCTGAGGCTCTGGGCGAGGAGTGCTCTACCATTTGTTGGCTCTGCAGCCATTCTGCATCCCAGTCCCAGTGCGGTGCCCACCTAAATCACAGCTGAGCGCCAGCAGTGGAGGCACACAGTGAGTGTGAAGCATTGGGATGCCGAATCCTGCAGCATCCTGGCGTCACCATTGGTCTCCCCTTAGGTGTTGGCTTTTGAGTAAGTGACTTTTCATTAACCGTATTGATTAGGGTCTGTCTAAATGCTCTTTTTAATGAAAGGATGTAACTAATTGGGGTTCTTCTGATCGTTGAAGGGCAATGCAAGCATGCCCATGCTGTAACACCAGGAGGTAACACAGGCTGTTCGGGCATGTCCCTTCACAACAAGATTTTAAGAAGAAAATTTCTGTGAAGTTCCATCGTCAACACCAGCTATTGGATATTCCCTCACCAAGAAAACCTGGGTGTTTTTCCATTTCTCCCCCTGAAATAACCTCACAGCTAAACTTCAGCCTGGTTGAAGAGAAGATCGAGTAATCCCCAGCCAGTCTTTCGAATCTCTGCATAAAGAGTCTGCAAATGATGAAAAAGGAGATGAGGGGGATCTTTTTTCCCTGAGATGATTGCAAACACGATCATTCATAGAGCGTTCTTTCTACCCAGACCGGTATGCTCTCTCCGTGTCCCTGGCATGTGATGCCAGGCAATGACTTCCTATCATCCACATGAGGAATGTCCCTCTGAAGTGCTCCGTATGGGGATACAAACCATCTTGCTAGAATTCAGGCCGTCACCCTTCACTGTTTCAAAATTTTCCCAGATTATCCCCATAGGTGAATGCCCAGCATGCAGGAGATATCTACTACATCTCCCAAAATCAACCCCATGTATCGCAGTAAGAGGAAGTATATGGGCTCAGAGCCTTGCCCCAGGGCTGCCTCAGACAGCACCTGCAAAGCTTAAGCAGCTTTATGGAGCTGCTCTTCTCAGAGGACCGTGCTATCAGGGTGCATGGTGTGGGTGAGTGCTGCTGGGTGGGCACAGCCGAAGCACCAGTGCCTCCCTAAGCTAAATATACTGCGCTCCTTTTTGACCGGGATAAAGTGAACAAATTGCACAAAGGAGAATTCTTCTGAGAAGCGTGACACCATATTTCCTGCATCTGTCTGCTGTTTCTAAACTGATAAGAAATACTACATCTTTAGGCTCTAGACTACCATTAATTAGGTGGCAGTGTGTGGCGTGCATACATAGGAGGCTCTCAGAGAACAGCAGCGAGGACCAGCATAGTGTAAAGCCTGCTGAAGGAGGTTAAATGACAGTAGGATCCTCTGTACATCTATTTACCTTTTATGTATATATATTTTAAATAACCTTAAATACTTTGCCAGAGAAATATTTTGGAGGAAATATGCAAACATATGCCTCAGGAGCAAATTTTTTGAGCACTTGGCATTCATCTGCTCGGGCACCTAGTGAAGTCTGCAGGAGCTGGCTTGCTCAGAGCACCTGTGTTAGGTGCTTTGAAATCCAATTTCTTGGATATATTTCATAAAGGAAACTAAATTCTGAGCTAAAGAGGACCCGAAAATGCAGAGGAATGCTGTACAATGATTTGTTTTTGAGATGCGTTAAATCAGGCTGAGCAGAATCTGCATCTATAACGCCACATTAACAAAAGTAACTATTGCTATTCTGCTAAGGCTGTCTATAGACTGTTAAGGCATGAAAGTCCTATAATTTCATAAAAATCCCAACTATTCAAGTTTCCATAGAGTGACGCTTTTGTATCTAATTTAAAATGGGTAACAAGCTTACCCTATGCATACAACAGATCATTAACTCGATAAGATACTAGTAGCATATTAAGTGACTATTGTGTTGTGCTAGCAAAACAAATACAGCAAAGAAACTTGCTAATGCAAAAGACTTTTTATGTCATTAGGAGTGGGTCACCTTTTTGTATTCAAATAAGTAAACTGAATTCCATCGCCGAACGCTCCAGCTACATTTCTCCCATACTCTAATTGAAAGCAAAAGCACAGGATGGAAAATGGTCCATGTGAACGTGAAAGGCTCGGATCAGATTATTATAAAGTTTTTATTTATTTATTTACCAACATGTTTGTTTATTTATTTATTTATTTGGGTGGGGGGGATACAATTCTTGGAGACATTATCCTTTCTAGTTTTACTTCTCCTTCTGTATTTCCAGCCCTGCCAATTCTTAATGCGAACAACTGGTCTCGTTTTCATCCGGGCTGTGTTTCACATTTGGTGGAGCCTGTTTGCAGCTGCCTCTCTTTCAATATTTGTCTAAATAAAAGCATATTTTAAACCTATGAAGCCACTATCAGTAACACGCATATTAATTTTAATTACAAAAAGGTCCAAACTTTCTCTCTAATTTCATATTAAAGCGCTCTTTAAAATTCTATCGCACTGGAGAGGGAAAAACATTAACCAAAAATATTTACACATGGGGAGTTTCTTAAAGAATGAATTATAATCATCTCAGAAAAAGGGCCTAAAGGGGGAACGAAACGTACAGGGAGAGCTGAGGCTGGCAGTGTGGGAAATACATACGCACAGGCAAACCTACCCGTCCCCACGCTCTGCTCCCACATCGCTGCGTTGGCAACGCTTGCAGCCCTTTCCCACATGACCAGGCCCCAGAATTCGGCTCTTTGTCTTTATTCAGCACACTGTCAGCCCCCTGTGCGGCACGCGGGTGCCGGAGGTGTGCGGGAGGCAGAGCTGCCCACAGGTGCGCGCCGTCTCCTTGGGCCCCTTTGCGTTGGGATTAGCCCTTCCGCACCGCACAACGCTCCCTGCAAAGCACTGCTGCCAGTTCGGGGCAGCTGCTCCTATCCAGCGAGACAAAATTCCCCATTTATTTCCTTTGATATCTGTATTTAAGGGTCTAATTTCTGCTAGCACCAGAAAATTCCTCAGAAAGATGACAGGGGAGACAGTGACCAGAGCCGCGCGGCTCGCCGACTTCTGTGTTTTTTTTTTAATTCTGTCAGTTGGATATTGACTGACTTTCTAATGCACACTCCTCTAATTCTTAATTAGAATGACATAGCTAATTAATAAGTTTTTTCCAATTATAAATTAACTTAGGATCAGAACTCTGGCTTTGCATGTAATTTCCTATAATCGCTAAAGCTACTGCAAAAACATGTCTCCTACCAACCGTAACTTTTTTATTTAACACAGACAGACAAGTTCTCACTGGGTTTAAATTTTACAGCAAATTATCTCTGTTGGGATTTATGAAGAGAAATTAAAAAAAAAAAATCAGAAGAGTTTTCCCTTTTCTTTCTCTCTTTTTTTTTTTTTTTTGAACGGTCCTTTCTTTCTTAAACAAAATAGCATCTCTTAATGGACAATTTCTTTCTGAGATTTAAAAGGAATTCATCTTAATATTTTAATGTTATTACAGGGAAGGAAGAAAGAGAGCAGGTGATAATTCGTTTTTTCATAACTGTTACCACCTTTTCATGGTTTCTGCAAAAATGATTTGGGAGGATCCCGCATGCTGCTCATTTATAGAATCTTAACTGGAGAGACACTTATCTCTTTAGTAATGAACCAGTGTAATTAAAGGTGGGAATGTGGAAGAGTTCAGGCACTGGCAACATGTCACATAGTTGGCTGCTGCAATTCCTCAGTGGTTTATCAAAGACTACTCCTTTAATATGGAGATTACACTTATGTACTTGTCTGAACTTGAAAGGCATTTGCCTAATTTACTTATTAATGAGATGTAAATCTATTTGTACGGCACGTCACAAGTTTCCCGAAATCGCTGCTACTTAACCGGTGATAAACCCTATGATTTAAACGAAAAATAATACATTTAGCTTTCCACATTCATTCTGTTAAAAATTGATATAGTCTATGTTAAATTTATTAATATTGCTTGCTGTCATTCAGTTTGCAGCTCTTACTGAAATATGACTTGACAGCGGCCGCATTAAAGATGTATGCCATTGTATTCAACAAAGATTAATGAAGCCTGGTAAAAATAGCTGTAAAAGAGAAAGTGATCCGAATGTAAAATCAGTGAATTAAATGAGGCCTTGCATACCATTTGTTAATATGCATGAGGAGGGAGGCAGCGAATGAAAATGTCTCCCTGCAAAGTTCATTTGGGAATGTTTCAATATTGTCTGAATATCACCAAACTATTGAACAGCGGCTTAATAGAGCCCTGTGTAACCGAGGTCCGTGCGCCGGTGCCCTGAGAAAAGCTGCACACAAAACCTGATTCGCTTGCAAGCGGAGGGGAAGCTTGGAGTAAAAATAATAATAATCTGACTGGAATAATATAAATACATACAGGATAGATGTCTCTTCTCCTCCTTCTTCCCCCCACTCCACCTCTGTCTGTCTACAGCTTTCAATATTAAAGCCACTTGTGATAGAGAGCTTTAATGCTATATGCCTCTTTTTATGGAAGAATTGCGTGCGGCAACACTTAAAAGGCTTAGATCCCGCGGATTTCCGAGGGGTTAACATGTCTGTCTGTCTGGGTGTCACAGCTCTTCGCACTCCGGGATCCACGCAGGCTAAGACTTTACCCATTTCTTTGAATATTTTTTTTTTCCAGGGAATGATTTATTTCAGCAGCCCTCATTATAAAACGCTACTGAATTCATAACGGACAGGTTAAGACTTTCAGATAAATTAGCGCTGACAGAAAATGGTATGCAGTAATCACAACATAAACACGGCGTATTTATCAATCAGGGCAGCAAGGTGTTTGGATGGGCTTGTTTCCAGGTTGGAACGCCACGTCAAAGATCTGCAGAAAAGACTGCTCTGAAAGATTTTGCTTCGGCAAGTTTAAAACATATATTAATCTGGCTGCCCCTTTGGTAGTAAAGTAGTTAATGCACCCGAAAGCCTGTCAGCTTGGAGGCAATTTGGAGGTATAATGCATACACGCGTGGTGTAAGAGCTTGTAGAAAGCTCTGCCTAAAGCATAAACTTTCCCAAAAGAATGAACATCGATGTTCAAACTCAAAGTCATTTAGAGGGATTTTTGCTCCCAGAGCTGATGCTCAGCTGATGCTCAGCTCACGTCTCCCGATTTGTGCAGCCTCAACAGGTAGGGTGACACGGGGAGCACTGTCACCACGTGCAGGATCTGATCCGTCCCGTTTGTTTTGTTCCAGAATAGTGAAGCAAGTGGCAAACAGACTGGCTAGCTTAACAGATGACAGCTCTTACTGAAATGTGGCTTTTTTCCAGGTCATTTAGAGGAAGAAATGGATTTTGTTTTGTTTTGTGTTTTTTTTTTGTTTGTTTGTTTTGTTTTTTCATGAGATAAATTGGTGTACGAAGCAAAGCACAATAAATGTAATCACATAAATATACCTATAAACAAACCCTAACTCATCTGCTCTTCTGTTCTGCTGTTTCTGATACACAGAAAGTTTTGGTCAAAGTAGTACTGGGCTGCATAGTTTTTGTATTACTTACAAAGCAAAGTCAACTGGAAAGAGCTGCAGGCCTGTATGTTGGGATTTTTAGGTTTTGTTTACACTCTCCATTTAAAATATTAATTTTTTCTGATTAAAAATTTTGTATGTCTTTCTCCCACTGGGTGATCACCAAAAAAAAAAAAAAAAAGATAGTGGAAACACATTTAATTTGCTTAAAAAAATAATAAAAACAACAAGCTTTCAGATGATGCTGGAGAGAGCCTACAGAACATAAAGACCACTGAATCAGGCTGAAGGATAATAGAATAAAAATGTCCTATTTGTACAGCATGAAACACTGGATAATATCAGAAATCTTTTTGTTTTCAATCCAGATGTCCCTCAAATTTCATTTTTGAGGAAACTCCTGATGTCTACGGAATATCTGCTTCTGCATTTGCTTAATTAAGAACATTTGTCTAGTTGCAAGATTCAGTTCATCAAGAATAGGCATTTAAAAAAAGAAACAGCAAGCACCCAATGGGGGAAGAAGCGAAGAGCCTGCCCTTTGGGTTCCCAGCTCTCCTTGATATAACTAATTAAAGCCATTCATAAGGCAACCTGCGCTAATGGCTAGACACAGGCTACTCTTGCTCGGTGTTGGCTGCAGCATGTGCACCCTGTGGAACAACTTATTTACTTCTCTAGTCCCTTTCTCCTCCATGTAAGATAAGGCTAAAAGAAGGCAAGGCCCCGTGTAAAGAAGTAGCGCTATCAGTAAGGAGGTGCTCTTCTTTTAATGGCATCTCAGCTGCATGCAGCCTATGTGAAACCTTTCTCTCTGCCTACGGACTCATCCCTGTGGTCCTGTTGCATCCCCGCTCATGAAGCTAGCAACCGGCAGCCAGCAGTGAGGCAAAACCTTGACTTTCTCTTATTACTTAAAGAAATGTACATCTTCTTGCTTGTCAAGGATTGTGAGATAATTCCCAGACAAAAGGAAATGAATGACAAATACTCCACGTTGACTTGAGATTGGTACCACTGGTCAGAGAGCAGAGCACACCCCAGTTTTCTCTTGTAAGATCCAATGAAACAGCTAAAACATAAAGGAAAATCTTCCAGTAGCAATACCATGGCAAGCAAACACTCCCACCTTCTTCTTCAGCAGCTCCCATAACACCTCATTGCGCTGAGACGGAGGACAAAACTCCACAAAGGGGGAAAAGAGAGGCAGAATTGGAAAGTTTAGAAAAAAAGTTAACACTCAAAGTTTTTCTTCCATCAGAGGCGCTTGGTTCCTGCACGGGGCATCAGAAGCCACCACCAGCCACCACCTTGCTGTCACCACAGGGCTTCTCCTCTGTGTTGGAAAAGGAGAGCAGTTCAAAAAGTGCAGACGGTGGGCACAACACCTATATATCTGCAATATATAGGATAACTCTGCATTTTGTTATTGGTTAGCAATTTGGTTTGCTTGCAAATCAATGGCAAAGGCAAACGTCGTGCTTTGTGTTGCCTTTGGCTCTGTCAGTGGGGATTTACTTCCCAGCTCTGCGTCGGTGATCCTGGCTGTGCTCCCTGACTCGTGCAGCCATGCAAACATCACAGCCACCCCACAACTCTCCCTTTATTTTGTTGCAGCAATTTCATTAATTGTAAACCTGTTCACTGTTTGGAAATGAGCTGTTGCCACGGGTTTGTTTACAAGTCGGTTTAACAGTAGAGATTGTGCACATAAAAAAAAAGGTCTTTTGGTAGAAACGTTACTCCCTCGGGTAGAAAATAACCCCTAAATTCCACTACTGAAATTTTAATTTTCAAAAATGTACCACATTTACTATAAATAGCTGTCATCTGTCAAATAAACGGAGCAAGTCCAGGAAGCCTCCCTGTCAAAGGAGACCGTTTCGGAGGCAGCCTTTGTCTTAAATGAGTCTGTAGACATGGCTTGTGTTGGTTTTTGAGTAATCCCAGCCTGTTTATAATCTCATCTATTTCATGGAGAGGATATGAAAATAGCTCCCCACTGTATGAAAATTATCTATATTCCAGTGCAGACGATATAGTTGGTCTATTGAAAATAATGGAGTGAACCCAGCTACGCAGTTTATTTCAATGTGTAAAGTCTTTGCACATCATAATATCAAATAAACTCCGTTGAAAACACCATCCTCATATAATTGTATTATACAAGAGTAGTGTCACCTTTTGTTTAGAACAGTACCATTACGCTTTTATGATATACTTTAAGGAGAACTAGATGGTACCATTGATTCTTGTACTAGCATTTTACATCAAAAGACCTATGTCTGCAGCCCAGGTCACTGAAATCACAAATGAAGTGAATTTAATGGTCTAAGTTTGGTCTCCAGAGGACAACAGAATAGTTAGTACCATCATAAAGTCTGACAATGTAGCCTTTTGGCAGGTTTTTGTTGATAATAGGCTTGAACTGCAATCTTTTCACCATGGTATAAGAGGATCTGTTAAAGCAGGCTTCAGATACCCTGGAAGAATAAAGTAGGGAAGGCTGCAAAGCACAATATTGTGCACACCTGCATCGTACCTAGAGTAAGGTTAATGCAGTAATATCTGTGTGAAAACTGCCTCACCCCCACATTAAAAGCAGCTTATCATTAGGGATTACCTAGCCACTGCACCAGCTGCAAGTCTTTACTTAAAGACTTAAAGGTAAAGCTCTTACAGTTCCCAATCCAGTGACATTTGCAGCTCACTATAATTTATTGAATATCTTCCAAAGAGCAAACACAGGATTTCTCTTGGTACTGTTTTAGTTGGGTTGTAAACGCTTGCCATTTACCAAGAGAAAAAAAAAATAAAGGCAGGCACATTTACACTTTTGCAAAGCATCATGTAATATTTTGAACCTGTCTTTTCATGCTGACTCTTTTCATGTTCAATCTAAATGCTGTTTACTCATTTAAAGTCTTGTTATAGCTCAGCTATGAAGTACAGTGCACACACACTTTCAAAGCTTTCGCGAGAGCACCTCGTTCCCAGGTTTCATTAGGAAGACCCACGCTTGTCTGAAGAAAGTGTGAATTTTTTAAACTTCCTATAGCAGACATTCAGAAGTGTTCACCCTTCAGCACTTCATAGTCCTGCTACCGAGACCTTTAGAGACTTAATACAGATAGGAATCTCGAGAAGAGTTTCTTGTCGTTACCTCCATTTATAAGGCGTGCTGATCTATTGATGAAAATCGAAAGGAAACAGTTAAATAAGTCAAATTACGTGCTGGGTGGTGAAACATTTTCCTCGCCTTGCCAGTAACATGCATGCAAATTATATTAATAGGCTATAATTATGTAAACTTTATTATGTGTGTTAAAGATAACATTAAAATTATAAGACAAATGACACTTAATCACCAATGGAGGGTAATGATAAAAGAGTCAGCAAAATTAACAGGCATCATCAAGACTGTTGTTGTTGTTAAAGCTAAAGGAGCACAATGAGCCATACCATTTCATATGATAACGACACTTAACACGCTGCTGGTCACCTCCAAGCTGCTGGACAAACATTAACTAATTGCCATACGTATGAGCATTCGGGTCCTGTTTGCTAAATATGCTCCCCGACTGCATACATTCACTTGCTGAAACCAGCCCTTGAGACAGACCCTGGGACAGTCTACATCCATCTGTCCTCCCCCAGACTGCTCTAGCAGACTGAATTTACCAGGTAAGAGGGTAATGTGGTACCCTACTGAATGCAGAAGTAGGAGGCAATTAGTGCAGCGCTCCAACCACTTGGATGCGTGGCCCCTTTAGAGGCATTTCAGGGGCTAATTCATATCCAGCACAGATCCAGGGCACATTTTCACACGTGTGTTGACTTTCATGAAGCTCTGCCTAGCCACAGAACCTGAAGACATTGTGCATGCATGTTGTTTCTGTTTTCTTTCTTTTGTAGCATGAAAATTTCCGCTCCACCAAACAGTAGTTCTGGGGACTTGTTCCCAGATTCCAGGCAGCAACAAGCAGCCAACAACCGAGCATGAAGTTCCAGCAAGCAGCAGCACCTCTGAGAGGTGGTACTTGCACCAGGAGCATTCACCTGAATTTATTCTAGCTGCAGGGGGATCCCATCTTCTCACTAATAAGGGCAAAAAGGGTATTAGCTGTGCCAAGAGGTAACTGTCTGTGCCTCAACAGGAACCGATATTTTTGTTTGTGCAGAGCTTTCACTATAAATATTTTTCCTGCTACAGAAATAACACAAATCACATGCTTATCAGCTCCTTATCGTGTCTCCTTCGTTAGTGCCTTCGCTGCCAAAAAAAAGCAAGGAAGATGGCAAATTCTCAAAGGTTTCAGAATTTTTGACACGACAAGATTAAATCTAGCAAATAAGAGACTGAATCCTTCAAATCAGCCTGCCTGTGCTTGCCCTCAACAGTTTTGATTCCTCAGCGGAAAAAGGAGATCTCTAGGTATGGCTATCTTATAAAACCAGAAAAGATTAAACCAGGTTAGGAGAATTCTGAGCGCTCAGTTTCAAACCCAAAGGTGGCATCACCTTGTCTCAGCTCCGAAAAGCCACCCACTGGCTTTGTGCCACCTGTGGGCAGAGCTCCTTCACCCCATTCCTCTCAGAGGATGCCACATCCTCCACAGGGCCATGCCATCACGAGTGCCATTTCCTGTAGTTTCCCTGCAAGAAGGAGCACTGTGAAACTAATGGCTGTTTAGCTGTACCATCAGTACACTTCGGGAATATAAAATCCTCTGAATTAAATCCAATAAGTAAAAGTTCAAGATTGTTACAGGAAAGAAAATGCTGGGACTATTGAGTTTTACAGCCAAACAAGTACAAGCTGCGTGGAGCAATATCCAAATTTCCACACCATGCAAGCACTGGGGAAAGGGAAAGTTCTTGCTGACTGTAATCCCATCTCAATAACAGCTGAGAGAGGGAATAAAGATTA
This sequence comes from Pavo muticus, assembly GCA_016647715.1. Lineage (NCBI taxonomy): Eukaryota > Metazoa > Chordata > Aves > Galliformes > Phasianidae > Pavo > Pavo muticus. Next base: position 1,873,836 of record JACDJE010000048.1, read on the forward strand.
CTGAGATTCTACTGTGAAGAAAAAAAACCACACAAGGCACACTGGTTACCCATAATCCAAGAAGATATCTGACTTGAATTTTGTGTTCAGTATTAACATTTGCAATTGAATAATGCTGTTTATTTCAAACCAAAAGATAAAAAAAGAAATTAGTTATTTAGGACAGATCACTGTAGCACACCGAGGTGCACAAGAAGGCTTCCCTTAGCATGTCACGGTTATTTATAAGCACCATACTCCACGGCAAGGATTAAACATTAGCAGCAGTGAGGTGTCACAGCACTCTAAGACTTCCAGGCTGCACTCAACATACAGCAGTACCTCTTCTCTGGAGGCGTAGTGGGCAGAGCTGCTGCCCTCCTGCCTGCCCCAACCCGCGGCTCCCACTGCTGCCATTGCAGGTGGATGCGCGGTTGGGTGCCACAGGAGGGGCACAGGGGCACGGCTCTGCTGGCAGCCATGTGAGCGGCTCAGCCCATCAGCCTTTGATCTGTATTTGCTAAACTTCATAACAAAACTTCAAGAAAAAAAAAAAAAAAAACGATTAGCTGCAAATTAGACATTCTCATGGAAGCCTAGAATTATTTTTCAGGACAGAGGGCTCAATTTCCCAATCTCAGGTGTATGATTAAAATCAATTAAATCACTCTTCCAATGTCAGCGGCAAGATTCTCCTGACAAATGAAATTATGCGAGAAAAGTGTTCTCTTCACTCTTCCACCCTTTCTCAGCACCGCTCACATCCACAAATGAGATCAAAATTTTCAGCTCGGGGATTTCAGAGATATTTTCCATAAGAACATGAAAAATCCCAGGAACCCTATGTAAGTAGACTTTATAGTCTCTAGTGGCGAGATGCTGATGGCCTCTGTATGTTAGATATATTCATGACTAACTAAAATGAAAAGTTCGAGCGGAATTTAACCATTTGGGGACCACGCTAGCATTTTTTTCATGAATTAAAGTTTCAATGGTAGAATTATGTACCGGATTCTAGGATACACGTGGTAACCTTCCTGTGCCTCTTTTCATTCCCTAGGAAGTCCCTGGTGGCTTTATCCTATTGAAGACCTGAATGCTATCAATCCCTCTCAGACACTTGCAGACACAGGAGCAGCGGAGCGGGCTAGACTTCAAATGACCACATCATCTGCAGAGGCCCCAAAGGGTTAATAGTGACTTACAGTAGTATTCCTTGAGACAAAACAAGGCGTTTGGGTTTTTCTTCCTAAAAAGTAAAGAAATAAATCTTTTGATAAGAAACTCCACTTGAAACACAGAGATATCTCATTTCCAGAGGTGTTCTGATGTGGCTGAACTGTACCTTCAGCAAATTATTTACCTCTTAATTTGCTAAAACATATGGGCTTAGAGGTAACTTTGCCCATGAGGCGTACATCTATATTATATGCTTGTTTGGTTTGACTTCATTTTCCTTAGAGACCTGAACAAATGTTTTCCGCACTTCAGAAGTTGTTTTTTTTCCCTCCTCTCACGTGTTCACGGCAGCAGTGTTCCATATGTATTTTGTTTCTTTTGCCTGCACTGAAAGAGGGGCGTGCTCATTTGCAGTACAGTGGGCAAAGTGGGGCAATGTTTCAGGATGAGGAAAGCCACCTACTTCTACACCTGAGAGGGGCTCAGCCAGAACGGGCGTTTGGTTCCTTTGCCAATCTCTACCAACAACCACTTCCCCACAGAGCGCCCAGTGTGTTCCTGCTCACCATCTTGTTCTCCAGCACAAGAGAAGAGAGGAACCAACAAACTCCACACAAAGTCCTTGTTGATATTTTAGTGCTTCATTACAAAATCACTTGCCAAACACTTGGAAGAGTATTTGTCCCACCGCCAAGTTAAAAAGCAAGCCCACCTCGCACTAATGCTCTGCGAGTAACTGAAATAGCATCTTCTACAAAGACCATAAGAAAGAGGAGGAGCTCTTCTGTATCAACACCCATCAGTCCTAGCAAAGTCATGGATTTCCTGCTGCACGGCTCCACCAGCAGCAACTGCATGTTTAGTTTTTCCATCTCTCAGGCCTGTCCTTGCTATCAAGGCTCTGGGAGCACATTCACATGGTCCTGTCTCATGGACAATGTCTCCATGTGCAAAGCTCCAAGGTGGCATTTACACAACTTTGCCTCATTCTCTTAACTTCTTTTGCTACAATATGGAGAAATGGGAACAAAACATTATTTCTTTAAAGTAGCAGCATGATGATTGATGTTCTCAAGAGGGAAAAAAAGCAAGAAACCCACCAGGGACAGGTTAGAGGCTGGAAGGCATCTTCTCCTTTTTGCTTTTGGGTTTGGTGTTCGGTTTTGTTTTTTATTTTCTGTGCATGAAATGAACACCTCAAAGTGCTTTTTGGTTTTCCATTTGTTTATTCCAGCCATAAATATTTTATCACTTAAAAAGGGAAGCAATGTTTGCTCCTAATTGTTTTTGATTAAATATGCTAATTACATTTTGGAATATTAATGACACATACGGTACTAAATGTTTTAATAATGCAATGAAATAAGCCAGCAAATATAACTACAAATTAACCCGAAATTACTACATGGTTTTCATAATTTTGCATTATAACACCACAAATCTAGAGGAAAATATCCATGACAAACCAATATTTCTTGTTTGCTATCTAGAGTTCAACTAAACAGAAAACTGAACCAAACAAAACCCATAAATGAATGGGATGCTACTTCACTTTGGGACCACTTTTCTTCACTGCAAGACAAGGACAACAGAAATAAAACCCAGCTGAACGAAAACTTCTCTCCAGTGCGTGCTGACCATGGGATGGGTTTTATAACTACTCCTGCGTGCATAAGTCTGCAGAAGTCCTTAAGCTCATCTGTGGTGAGCATAGTGATGGAAGCAGCTGCCATGCTCTGCAACCACCCAAGTTACTCTCAGACAGCAAACTTCAAAGCTTTGCCACTGAGCATTACTGCTACATTTCTTCCTTAGCTTAAGGTGGGTGGTTAATTTATTATTTTTTCGCTCTTGCTCTCTGCTCAGGGAAAGAGATTATCTCTTTGTTTAAGTGCTTCTGGATGGTAGGCACCTCTGCTCTTCCGCAGCGCTCCAGAATGGAAATGCCTTTTCAATACAGGCTGCTAATGTGTTCACGGGCTGAAATCAAGCTCCCTACCTACGGCAGGCTCCCCAATTCCCAGGACAATTAAGCTGACACAATTAAATTCTTCCTCTTCTGTGACAGAACTATACGCAATGGTTAGTATTACATTACATTGAAAATAATTAATATTGTGGAGGCATTTTTTGCATGTTTGTGTGTTAAAGACTTGACCTTTTAATTTGTTTTTCCCTCAGAAACGTTCTGCAATCTAATGATTTATATAGATGGTCCACAGTTGCCAGGTAGTCTGTCCCAGCTCTCCAGAATAAATCTGATGATATTTTTCCACACTCAGTGTCAGAGAGCAGTTTTTGCTTGCTGTGCTGGGGAAAGCATTCACGGGGGCCTACATCTGCCAGGCCTGGTACAACAGGACGGTGGAATCAGCACATGCATTCGATCAGCCTGATGAGCCACTAATTGATAAGCAATTGCTAGATAAATTATCAGTTACTTATACAAGAAGACTGGGAGGTGTCCAGAGGGCAAGACATGAGGAGCAGCTGACATCCCTTGGTTTGTTCAGCCCCAAGCAGAGGAGGCTGAGGGGAGGATTCATGGCAGCCTATAGCTCATCGTGGCAGCCCTACAGCTCATCATGGCAGTCCTACAGCTCCTCACAAAGAGCATGGATCAGGCTGTCCTGGGTGGTGGGCACAGCTCCGAGCTGCCAAAGCTTGGGGAGAATTGTGTCACCATTCTCAGACACTAGGTTTGGGTGGTGCTGTGTGGGTACAGGCGTTGGACTCAGTTGTCCTTGGGTCTCTTCCAGATCTGGATATTCTGTGATTCTATGGCCTATTTCTGAAGTTCTAATAAAGCCAGCCCAAAATTGTTGCTTAGATTTTTCTTCTGGATTTAACTTCTTAGGCTCAAGATTCCAGGAAAGCAAGCATGGTTTTAAAGCAGCTTGAATTTGACATTTGGGATCATCTCACAGAGGAAATATTTTTGTTTTGATTAAAATCAATCTTGAAACACACAGAATCACAGAATGGCCCGGGGTGGAAGGAACCTCAAGGATGATGAAGTTCCAACCCCCCCGTCACAGCAGGGCCACCAATGTCTGCATTTAATACTTGACCAGGCTGCCCAGGGCCCCATCCAACCTGGCCTTGAGCACCTCTACACATTTGTTTGAAGATAAGCAACAACCAAAAACTCATTTAGTCTTTAGCTTTAAGGGCCTCTGTCCTTCCAGATTTTAACCTCATACTGAAACTAGAGTGCCAAAATATTGAAAAAGAAATATTAGTCCTTTCAGGCACTCGTAGGGCAGCGAGGTCAGCTTCCCAGTGCCCCCAGTAATGTACCAAGCTGCTGGGACATATGGCAAGACTGAATGTGAGGGGACAGAAGTAAACAGAAGCAAAGGAGGAGCTGATTAAGAGTATGATCTGAATGGGAACTTTTGGAAACCTGAGATGCGCGTGAAGAAAACTCACAGAGCAGACTTTGAGGCCGCCGACTCATTAACCCTCTAGTCAAGGCCAAAAGCTAGTGAACAAAAAGATGAAAAGCCGTCTGCTCACAGAGTGGAGCCTGAACACAGGAAAGGAGTGGGGCTTCGTCCGACTGCTCTTTCCATAGCGTTCGCTGCCCACCCGAGGGACAACTCGCCCCCTGCGCTCCATCAATCCACCCCGTGCTCCCCAGCCAATGCCACCTCTCAAGCAGGAGTGATGAATGAGCACAGACAGTGCGCGGCTGTGTACATATCTGCGCGGCGGGGCTGAGAATATTCATCTCGTTTCACTTGTGACCTTTCTCTGTTCTGCAAACCTGAAAGGTCTGGGCTGCATAATCACATCTCGGGATAAAAGATAAGTGAACTACCAAATAAATAGTGGAGTGTTTACATGACCTTATGGTTTTACCGCCCATATTAATTTTTAATTGCACTGTTAAAATATAGTAAATATCTATTATACAAATTAAGTGGTAATAGGTATTTGTATTTTTTTTCATGAATTAATCTTAAAATAAGCTGATTACACAAATCTTTAGCCAAGCAGTGGCTAATCCCGGGCACAAACATTACTTTGATAAGATACATTCAAACAAACATTTTTGTGGCAAAATGTTATCAGATACTAACACATAATTAGTCTAAGACATTTGATTCAGCGCGAGCATTTTTGAGTTGTAATCATTAAGTGAAGGTATTGGGAGAAATCCAAAAGGGAGCCCAGCATTGTAAGCACTTCAGAGTTCCTTTGTGGATTCCGATTAGGCTGCTGGATTCACTGCTGTTTCCTTATGTAAACAGATTCACATATTGTGATGGTGGGGAAATCTTTATCAAATTAATGGCAAACAAAGTGATGTTAATGTAGATGAAATTATTATTCACCCAGATCTGTATTGTGCTGAAAGAGAAATTTGGAAGGAATATTCAAGTCGTGAAAGGAACAGAACTCCAGCTTCACTGTGAATATTGGAGTAAGTCCCTCATTTCTGCCACCAGCAGAAAAGTAGGAGAGGGAAAGAAAAATAAGCTGACATGAGTGCATTAAAGCTAGGTGCCGATGCGTGTGTTTAGTTCTCACTCCGCACCTCTTACATGGATTTATGTGACTTTTAATATTATCTGCTTTTCTTTCTTTGCAGAAATTTCCTATTTTTCAGCTATGCTAACAGTATTAAAGCAAGAGTACTTGTAATAACATCACTCTTATCCAATAGTCTGAAAGGACTATTGATTAATACGTAATAAATAAAGGTTTTTAAAATGCTTAATAGTGGCTTAATAGTGGAATCTAGTAAATACTTAATTAGAGAGAGTTATTGAACTCAGACAATGGCTATTTGACATTCTGGCATGCGGAGGAACAGCCCCTTAATTGACAGTAAACTCTATTGTACAGAAGCCCGCCTAAAGAGTTTTTCCTAAGAGCTCACAATGGTGATGATGGAGCCACTTGGTCAATGTACTCACTATTGATGCAGCACACTGATAGCTCTGCAAGGCGAGTCCTGAGGAGTGCTGCACTCAGTACGACACAAAGCAACCTCCAGGATGGTTTCTATTCATAACTAAGTGCTGATAAGTGTCACACAAATTGAAATCTCCTGGCTGCTCCCATGACTCCCGCAGTATCAGTGCAAGCACTTGGGATCCCACCTGCCATCGCCAGGCAAGGTGAGAGCTGTCTGGCTGCTGTCCACACACCCCTGCTCCCACTGCGAGCACTCAGCCCTGGCACTGCCGGTCCTACCAACAAGTCCTCTAGCTGCACAATGAAATTCAGGAATTGGAGGATGTTACCATCTGCCATACCCACACAGGTCCTCACACCAACACGAAGGGCATGGAAAGCCAAGGAGCTCTGTACCTTTCCCTCTTCACCTCTAATTCAGATTATTCCCATGGGTGTCTTGAGCACAGGAGACAACACTGCTCATGCAGAGGACATTTAAAACACAAACTGACCCAAGCTGCCCAACTCACATCTATGCCAGCAAGAAGTGCAGGAGCTCATCCTTCCAGTCTGCTCTTGTCTGTAGAGCCTAAGCCAGCACCTGTGTAAGGGTGGCTTTGTTTTGAACACCCGTATCCTTCCTAACTCAAGGGATGGAAGAAATGCAGTGACTGGGGACCCATACAGTCAGTGCTGTACAACAAGCTCTACCAAAAGGTATAGGGGAACAAACAAACTTGACTTCATGTGCCCTTATGCTTCGTGATGCTGAGGGAAACCCAGAGACAGCTGTAGCTCACTTTCAGCATCCTATTTTAGCTCAACATTCTAGCAGCGTGCCCCCATGCCAACAAGATGCTTTTGACCTCAGATTTGCCCTATGCTAAAAGCAGCAAAAAAATCAGCCCGTGTCACCACATGACTACCCTGATCAAGTGGGGAAATGGGGATTTCCTACATATACAAGTTTAAGCTGACAGTGCTTTGAACGCCTGCAGAATTTGGTGGGTTAAAAGGCAGCATTTCTTGCTTTTAAAGGTGTTATTTTGAACGTTCTCATGAGCAAACCAATTGTTTGCCTTTCCACTTACAGTGTTTGATTTCTCGTTCCATGAAGTAGAGACTAAGCTGCTCCTCACTGCTTAAAAAAATAAATTGCAAATTTCTTAGAGATGCTGTTTTTCTTCTGGTCTCTCCCAGTCAGTACACGAATACTGAATACAGAGACTGAAACAGATAACAGTTCTGGAGGAGTGCTAGGGGTTTTCAGCTCCCAGTTTCCACAGAACAACAGAAGTTCTAATCCCTTTGCAAATACAGCAACAAGTCATAAATGCAAAGTTAAAGTCGTCTAAGAGTGTTTGCAAGGTCAGGTCTTTCATTCATGTAAGATACATATATGTGTGTGTGTATATATATATATATATATAGGTACAATTTATGGAACCCTTATTGCCATGTATAAATAAGTGCCTCTGACCTATGGTGCTTTACTTCTTGGATTTTGGATAGAAAATAAACCACCACAGCTACCAAGTGTCACATTAAAACAAAAGACTGCCATATGCTACAAAACCTCATCTTTTGTCAAGTTAATCTGCACAAAGAGCTGTCTTGGAGAACATGGGGTGTTCCTTTCTAAACCCCCTGCATCCAGCAGGCTCAGCCCTAGGGCATTCATAGGGTGCCCCAGCAGCCACTGAACCCACAGCTGGGCAGGAGGAGAGGGCACATCCCCAGTCAATTCCTGCCCTTCCCCACCTCCCAGCATCTCCCATCACCTCTGCGAGCTGCTGGGTTCCAGAGCATACACATCCTGAGGGCCAAAACCCAAATGCCCAGTGCCCAAGACTGGTCGCTGCTTCAGGGCACAGATCACAAGGGGAGCTCACCTCTCCTGCCCTGCAAGCTTGGTGCATTTAAAGAGTGGAAACCACTGCAGAACCACACTCCTAAACAATTACATCTACTAATTTAGATGAAAACCTAATATTATATACTTACATTAAATATACAGCAAATTAGGTTGATATTGCAGTAGCATCTCGTCTTCTCGTGTAATTTAAAGGCTGGAGTCTTTAAAGAAAGGAAACCTCCAGGAAGAAATAATACCAATAAGCACTACAACCCTTCTCCCTCTTCGCATACTTTAAAGAGTAATAAGAAATCTCCCCCTACAGGCATTCCGAGGCTAATGCAAGGTAAATATACCTTCACAGGCTATCATTTGTCCTTTTAAACACCGGGTGATCTGTTAGGGCTGCTCAGGATGTGGTCACGTAAGAAGAGGCATCTCTGGCACGGCATTGTACAGCACGTCTCAGTGCCATCCCTTAGCAAGAACACATCCCCATCCCCAAGCAAGCAAGCTCATTGCCAGTCACTGAAGGGGCCCTTCTGCAAAGTGCTAACAATTATCCCGAGCGTTTTTCACTCTTTATGACCAGAACTCCACCGCGCAAAAACATTTTGACTAGGAAGCTATTTCCTTTTGCCTAATTTTCAAGGAAGAAATTAATGGGATAAAAATGCAAATGGCTTCCTTCCTCTGCATGGAAAAACCTTTGCGCTCCCTCGCTTACCAACAGACTGTTGTTTTAAGCTATTCACCAGGAACCAATATCTACATTTGATACCAGCAAGACCAAATGATGCTAATGTTACATGCATTTCCAAATAATACAAAGCAAGTTTATATCCCCAAATTATTCTCAATTTCGTTTAGGGAAGGCTTGCTTGGGGATTTGGGTAGTTGTTTGTTTATTTGAATTCATTATAGAACTGGGAGCTTATTACATTCTGTACTCACTGTAAGGTAATCAAAATATAGATGAAAATCAGAATATTTTTATTGGTGCCATTTACATAGGTTATGTGCTATGAGAGAGCTGCAGTGCCTCGACAGACTTGACATAGAAGTTGCCAACTCCTTTCTCCGGTAACTATGCTTTTAGGCACCTCATTCTCATGTAATCTTGGTTGCATGATTTAACAGGAGTCTCTCTTTTTCACAGAGACTTTCTATCCATACAAGATATCCCAAGACCTACTTTACTGGAAATCCAGTGGATGCCAACCGTGGCCGACCTCAGCTTGATTTGTTTCCAAGAGCCCAAAATTTAACCAAAGAAATCTAATTGAGAGGGAACCTTCCCACTGCCATTTCCACTTGCTCCCAGTGCCCCCATCACTTTATTTATTCAAGTAGTAAAAATAAATCTTTAATTGGAAGGAAAGAGATAACTGAAGTTTAATTAAGCTAAGCCAATAAAGCGAGGGGAAATTACCAGGCTAATGTCACACACTGAAAAGGGGCCATTCAGGGCTGTGTGTTGGGTGCTGCACAGTAGCCTGGGGAGAGACAGGCAAGGAGTGTGCTTCTGTCACCCCAGTTCCAATGGTGTCCCATGGGGGACAACACCGAGCCACCTGCCCTTCCCAGCAGTGCCCAGCACCCACCCGCTGGCCATACCCAACAGAGAAGCACCAAAGGGCATTGCCATTTAGACATAGCAAACTTCAAGTTGTTTGCCCACACAACAGGAGCTCTGCAGAGCACAGCAGTGCCTGCACATGGGAGGATGCCCGCTGACTGCCTAGGCTTGCAGCCTCAGCAAGCTCTGGGAGCAGCGCCCACACCAAGCTCCCTGCCAGCACGTCTGCCAGGGTGCAGCCATATTTCACACTGACAAATATGTTTTGGTAACAAATAATAGCTGTTACTGTTTTTTCCTCTTAGTGTGAGCTGCAAACACTGTTTTACTGGCAGTGTGTTTTCTTTTCACGCTACCAGATTTATGAATTGCAAAGCCAGAAGGGCTGACAGCAATCAGATAAGTTGGGCTCAGCACAGAATTTCCCTACCAGGCTGAATTAGAAAAAATATCTTTTGGGGAAAAACAACATCTCTTAATAATAATTTAAATTTAGAAAACTCACCATGCTTCATAGTAGGTTTTTCTGTCAGCTCATCACTCTCAGCATTAAAAAACACATACCTTAATTATTCTTCAGAATTTATCTCCAGCCACTGACCTCGTTATATCTTTGTCTGATAGATGAAAGCAGCCATTATTAAAGTTCACTTCATCACATGGGTGTGTACAGGCCGTGGTCACATCATCCTTAACCTTCCCTTTGATAAGTTAAATAAACCAAACCATGAAACCCTCTCCTATAAGAGATATGTTAATCATCAGCCTCTTTTGCTCTCAGAAGCCTCTCCTGCTGAAGGCAGCCTATGTAGCCAGCAGTACACCAACACAACAAGACCCAGATACACCCAGAGATGGCATATAACCCTCCCAGTAATTGCATGCCTTCTGCCAGGTGCTGGGTACCTGATGAACTGAAGGACTTTCACCTGTAAATCCTGCTTCAGTCAATAATTCAGGGCTACCTTAGTTACTTTCATTTCCCACTGTTCTGGTTTGTTGTTGATGTGGAAAGTTTGACCATCATCCCTGTGATAGGAATACTATGTTGTCATTGTCTGCTTTATAGAAGAAAAATGCTTATGGACCAGTTTCACCTTTTCTGCCCTAATGACAGCTCTACATTTCCATCTAGAATACCACACCATTCCATTCAGCTTACTCTGTAACTCCATTGACTCCTAATGCTTTTCAAGTTACTTTGTCTCCTAACTCAAAATTTCTCTTTTTGTTCTTCAGATGTAATCTTTTTCTTACATTTCTGAGCTTCCAGAAATGTGCTTTTTTGTAAATATTTATTTGTAGCTATCTGAGTTTCCTTCCCAGGACGCATCATGCTTTGGTTTGTTCTACCTTCTGTTTTTCCCTGGACTGGTGCCTCCCTATTGCACAGCTCTGGGAGGTCAGCATCCACTAAAATGCCCCTAACTCAGAAATACAATTTATATTTTTCTGCCTAAATCCTTGCAACTGGACAGTTCATCAGGCAGAAGATATTATAAAAACTGGCAGCTATAATCGTGTGGGTGGAGGTGAGGACATCTGCTCTTTATATCATGAGCACTGCCAACATGCTATAGACATATCCAGGTTTCTGTTCCAAAACCCCCTCAAGAATATACCGTGTGGAGTTCCAGCTCACTGGAACCTCCTGCTTGGTTTGGGAAATTTTGGCAAGTTGTTTTCCTTCTGTAGCTTGTTCATAATTTTTCTGGTCTTTACTACATGGATAAAGTGTGCCCAGATTTCATGTGCCATTCTAACATATGTTCCGTGATTACATACAGGATGTATAATCACTCTTCTTTACTGCATGAGTTCAGCTGGCACTATTCACTGACACAGTCCAGTACCACGGGAGAGTCTTGGGGCAGAGCTGCTTGAAGTTGGGGCTGCGGCTGCCACAGCAGACGGGCAGCGCTGTGCTGCCCTCTAAATCTTTAATGCACACTCATAGCTGTGTCTTGTGTGTTCATTCTGCAAGCGCTGGGCAGGGCCAAGCCAGCAGCCCAGAGAATTGCCCACTGTGTTGTGACCAACACAAACTGCTTTGTTCTCATCGCAGTGCTTGTGAGCACCCCAAGCACCCTTCTCTCTGCATGGTCCCTAAAGGAACCCAAGAGAATTATAGAGTCACGAAGGTTGGAAAAGACCTGTGAGACCCCCACCCCACTGTGCCCACGTCCCTCAGTGCCACATCCCAGTGGGTCTGAAGACCTCCAGGGATGGGGACTCCTCACCCCTGGGCAGATGTGCCAGCGCCTGGCTGCTCTTTTGGAGAAGAAATTGCTCCCAATACCCATCTGAACCTCCCTTGGTGCAACTTGAGGCCGTGACCTCACATCCTATTGCTGTTACCTGGGAGCAGAGGCCCACTGCCACCTCATTACAACTTCCTTTCAGAGAGGTATAGAGAGCAATAAGGTCTCCTCTGAGCCCCCTAAAAGAACATACTTTCAGGAGCCAATGTTAGGGACCACTTTGGGAAAGCACAGCCTTATCTTCACTATGCTCTCAGGCTGGGGTCATTTCCCTCCCCTGCACATGCGTTTCCAAGCCCTCGAGAAGCAGTGGAGCCATTGGTTCCTTGGGTTGGTACAAGAGGAATGAGATGTCCCCCACTGGATCTTCTCCCCTGGTGTCTACCACGGATGTGGTGTCACGAGCTGAGAGATGGGCTGGTGATGGCAGAAATGTGAGTACTTAGGAAAAAAGTTTGGTGAAAAATGGAGAAGCTTAGCTATGTGATTTGGGAAAAGAAAACGTCGTAAGATTTCCCTGAATTATCATGTGTGTAATGATTTACTATTTAATGTGTCAAGGAACAAAGAACAAAGCAGTGTGAACCAAATATTGTGTGAACTCGAACCTCTGTGCCCCTGTAACACGAGGCATGCTTACAGTGAGCCTGTCTTCCAGGCTGACCACCCCACAGCACTGCTGAACAACCTCGGAATTGGACTTTTTATAGTCCTTACAGCTACAAGTAGGGATAGACAAGGAATTGCTGACTCTCAAGGATCCGGCTCCTGCTGTGAGCATCCTGTTCTCTTCAACACCCCCCGAGGCGCTGATCATCCGTCCTCGCAGAGCTTTAAAGCCTGGCCCTTGGATGCCAAAAACAAGAGAGAAGATGTTAACCTCAGGGAGTGCTTTATCTTCTCGTTGTCCCACCACAAATTCTTGCACAATATCCCAGAGTTAACACAAATGGGTAACTGTTCAGTTATCTTTTAAAGGCCCGTGGGATTTGATAAGCAATTTCATGGAAATAATCTAAATATGCATAATAAAAAAAAAAACAAAACCAAGGAAGTGATGTTCTGTTAATGCATCACTTTTATTGTGACAAGTTTTTCTTCAAATGAAAAATAAAAGTGTAAAAACTTAGAATTGCAGTACTGTTAAGCACCTCCTGGGATCATTATAATAGACTGTACAATTATTACCTGAGCTGAAGTGTTTTTTTCTAACAAAAAAAAAGAAAAAGAAAAAACAAAACCAAAACAGCAATAAATGTAATTTCATTGCTCTGCCCGATATGCAAAATCTGCCTAGCATCTATTTCCAATATGAAATCAATTTTACATTTACTCATAGCACTGCATGGAACCTTACTGGAAATCTTGATATAATTTCTATAGTATTTTTAAGATTTGCACTAGAGTAAAGCTCAATAAAACCCTTAAATGGCTTACATCCATCATGTCACTAAAATGTCTTTTAAAACATTTTGCTCGGCATTATGAAAGGTGAGAAGGAATAACAAAGGTATTTCTTCCTGCAAGAGTTTACATTCCTTTTCCCCATAATCAGTCATGATTTCATAGTTCTGTACCCCAGGTTTTCTTACAAGAGTACCTGAAGGTAGAGTCAGATGCCCCTGTTATGTCTCTGCGCATTGCAGCTTTGTTGACTTAAATCCAGCAACTTATGTAAGATTGAGTGAGATGAGAATTCCCATGGCTGGCTCTTTGGCCCATGCAGCCTCTACTTGCCTCCATGATCTGGGCTGTGTGTATGGGGTAAAGATGGCACAGATTTGGGACTGACCAAATCTATTAAGAGCAGTCAGAATCGTTAAATTCCATCCTGTACCTGAGAACAGCGAAATCTAATGATAAAACCACAGAGTTAAGAATGCTAAATTTTGGCTTTTAGGACAGATATTGTATATATACATACAAAATATGTACGTTTTGTAAACTTCTCTGCTCAGTGGCACCAAATCCAGGCTGAGTAGCTTCCCAGGTACAAACAGGTGAGCCTCCTCTCCTCTATATTTTGTAGGGCACCATCTTTTCTAAGCAGCAATTTTACAAATAACACAAATATTGACCACGTGGCTTTTTGGTTGTCATTCCTTTTGCAATACTTGCACATAGAAGCGTTACTGTTCTGCCAAAATAGACTTTTCTAAACTGCATCTAAGGAAGCAGCACAATTTGCCTTGACGTCTTTGTAGCTCTGTATGAAAGATTACCTGGCAAGCAGTGATGGCAGTGCATTAATATATAAAATAATTAGGAAGAGCACTTAAATGACATTACGTCTATGTTTGTACATCCTCAACCTCACAGCCACATTACCTCCTCTCTCAGCAAACCACAGCTCAGCTGCTTTGAAAAGTATTACTACTGACTTACATGCCTACCAAAAGAGTCCAGAGCTCATCCCAAAAAAGAGCTCGCCGGAGAGGACATGAAAAGCCATTTAGGCATGCCCAGATGTGCCTGCCCTCGCCTTCATAGCGGATTAACTGGAAGGAGATGGGATCCTGCCGCAGCAGAAGCATTGCATAATGCTCCCCCGAGAGCGCCGGAGTGACTTTGAAAGTTTTATTAGGTTTTTATTAGATCGTGATACCCATTTTCAGTAGCCAGCTTGTCCAGTTGCTCACAAATTATGATAATTTGAAATATTGTACTGAATGCTATAGGCTGCCCTTAAGTTTCCCCAGAGCATACAACTCTGAATTAAACGCTGCTAACTCCTTGGCACTGGGGAGGACAAATTCTCCCAGTATGAAGGCGATTGTCTCTGTTGGATTCATTGCGCCATGGAACAGAAGAGATGAGCATGTGACATGATGTATTTTACAAGGTACTTAACAAGAACATGATTGGGAAAAGATTGAAATCCATGAAATCAATGCTATAACCTAATATTGTTTGTTCTTAGTGACTACTGGAGCACAACAGGATCAATGTCAGGACAGCATTATTCACTCTAATATCAATGACCTGGAAGAAGCCATGTAAAAGGATGGAACCTGCCAATGGCACAGTATGAGAGGAGGTTTGCAAGGAGAAAATAAAAGCAAGAGTGAAGCCACTCAGAGTGACTTGGCTTGGCACAGCAATGGGAGCAGTTCAACACAGAGGAATCTGAGTGTATCTGGGAAAAAGCAAACAACAACAACAGCAAACATAACACCACAAATCCCACAGTCTTATTTTGTTCTGCATGATGGACTATGAAGGGAAGACAGAGCAGTAATTAGAGATCCTGTAAATGTACATATTGTTAATGAAGGTGAGCAGCAGATAGCCAGGAATGGATCCCAGAGAAGAGCATTGGTGGGGTTGGTAGTGCTAAGTCAACTAACACCACACAGCAAAATGCCTCCTTTGTATGCTTGAGTCAAGTGCTTCTGCTAGTAGCTCTGTTCAGAGACAGCAAAGTTGCACCCATCCTAAACTGCTCAGCACTATATTGCTGTGACCTGACATATGACTTCATATTTAGCCACCTTAAACCCTATATTCCAAATGGGTCTATGTTATCAGGCAATCCAGACTGCTGTACATTTTTCCTTTGTTGCATTTGCTGTACTACCATGACTGAGCAGAGTAACACAGCTTCCGAGCATGACTGAAAGCTAAATGACTGCATTAATGCTCTTGTTTTACACATCTGTAGTGAAATTCACAATTATAACAGGTAAGATTAGCACGTGGCCTCCCAGCTTTGATGGATGCATCCTGAGCTTGCTGTTTAGGATTATTACCGGGCATGAGTGGAAATCCTTGTAAGATGTTTTTTTCCTTCTTTCTTTCTTTTTCATGCTTGAATTGCTTTCTGTGCTTATGACTTCTCCAAGTTTTGAAGCAACTTCTGGTCGAGGTTCTTTGACAAGAAACTGCAATTGCACTGAGCGGCTGTGGCTAAATCTGAAATATTTAGTATTAATATATGGATCAGAGTATATAAAAGAGTTGATTCAGGTTATGGCCATATTTTCCACTGGAGAACTTAAAAAAATAATGCAGCATATTTCTCCATCATTTTTTAACCGTGTTTTAGGTTACATAGCCTTTTTCTAGTGTATTTGAGGTTACGTAGCCTTTTTCTAGTGCTATTTTCAGCATAGCAAAAAAATCCAGAGCTGGCAGTTTTTACAGTTTCAGTCCAAGACCAAGCTTCAATAAGCTCACACAGCTCTAATGATTGTTAGTGAAAATGTAATGGGCCATTTGAAATACAAACGAACGCCGGTAGGTAAAGGGACTTTTTTTTTTTAATGGAATCAATTTACACTAGCTATTTAAAAAATATTAAAATAAATGTAGCGCCATTAAATGTAAGCTTGAAACCCATTGAGAGCATTAGTGGCCAAATCTGCCAAAAAAGTAGTCACGCTGAGAGCAGGGGGCAAGGTTTTTCTCCCCATTACGTTGGTGTTAAGCCAGGATAAGTCCCCTAATTTCAACAGACTTGCTCTGAAATAACATGAGTGTTACGTGTGGTTGAAGGGAACTCCATCATCCCCCAGTTATGGCCTGCAGTGCCCCATTTGCCCTTGTTGGCCTGGCTCGTGTCTCACCAGCCCCACAGACCCTTCACACGGCCTCGGTACCCATTTTCGCAGGACAAGGAGTTGGGTTGGACCTCCAGAGCAGCAGCCAGGGTATGGCACTGTGTCAGGGATGGGAAGTGGCAGGGAGCAGGGTTCGGCAGGTGCCGTGTTTTGAGAAAGAAATTAATGGACCAGAACAGCAAGAAGAGCTAATATGAGTCTGTCACTGCAGAATAATTAACAGCTAAGTAGAGTTCAAAGTTTTGAGGGCAACGAGCTAAGAGACAGGGGAAAAAGAAAGCTCTTTTAAAATAGTGTTTAATTTTATATTACTACAAAGAAAAGGAAGGAAAACAGCTAAGCCATGTGGTTAATATTTATTTTAAAAATTTATGTTAATATCCCAAATTCCCTTTAGTAGTCAAGAGGTTTCGTGGGTAACTCCTCCCTCCTCCTACATGACAATTTCTAGAAACTATTAAATATCATATTAATGCATTTCTCTGGGAAGAAGAAAAAATATTTGGGTTGGCATAGCACCGTGCTAGGAAGGCTGGCTCATGCGTCCCAGGTGATGAAACCAGACAAATAACAAAATGAGGAGAGGAGAAGCAAAGAGAAATATGTTTCTTTCATCTACTCTGACTTTCCACCTTATTGTTGGAAAAACATGGAAAAAGTATACAATTTTTTTACCTGGACTTTCCAAATTCTTCTCAGTGAAGGCTATTGTTTGCTGTTGTGAATAATCTCCTAATAGATGATCCTGTCTGGACTACAAAAAGAACAATGTTGGCTGCTTCTCTGCTGTGTATCTACTTCCTTCAGTCATTTCTCTTTGTCTCCATTCTGTACCTCCTGCCTCCATCAGAGTGAGCTGAACCATCTCGACCATGGTGCAACCAGTGCCCAGCACCGTTTCTGCCTCATCCTTTCCACCAGCAGCAGAATCGAGTCCACTGGAGTTTAGACTTCTGGGCGATAACTCAGCATGTGCCAATAAGAGCAGCCAGATTCACAGGATATACCAGAATAACAGAAAAAAATATTACAAATATATCTGCAATTGACCAGCTCTGCAAACAACTCTACAGGGGAAAAAATACTGTGCTTTGTATTAGGAATTACTACAGATATTTTTATTAGGAGTTGTCTACAATGCAGATAAATGCTTATCCTTTTATTTATGAGACAAAAATGGTACAAACTCTTTGCACATTCCTTGATTTCATGAGGGCTGCAATGGTCAACTGATGAATATTTTTCTTTTAATTGCTAGTTGATCTCCTCCTTAATTACCAAAGTTATGAGCAGGGCACCAAAGCATGTAATGTAAGATATTTCCATACAGTAGACTTTCTTTCTTTAATAGCATTTTTATTGTATTCAGTCTGCAGAATATAATTTTTCAGCAATGAAAAGCAGCTACAGAATCTTAAATTGTAAAGTTTTCATTTCCTTAAAAAATATTGAAAGGAGTGTTACTTCAGTAAGTTAGTATAGGTACCGTGGCCTATGTAAATGATTTAGGATTTAATAGGTTTGACATTGGAAGGAGGGAAAATGTACACAACTGCCTCTCTCTCACCAATGAAAAAGCTGAGGGCTCTGCACACATCACCCTTGGCCGCTTCTCTGGGCCAGACAAGAGAGCACTGATTCCTTTGTCTTGCTGAGGCTCCAAATTTGGGGAAAACCAAAGGGAGCAATCCCCCAAGAACATAAACCACTGTGTAATTTTCTTCCCTGCCTGTTTATGACTTGAATAGAATTAAAAAGTGCTCCAAGTTCCCTGCTTTTCCAATGTACTTTGTGGAAAGGGCTTTAATACAAGTGGAGCTATCTGCTTTAGACCAGAGAGAAGGAAATACTTTGGAGCCGCAGTGCAACGCTAATTTTCCTTGCCAATCTTTCACCACTGGAGTGGGGTTCTGGTTGGGTCACCGGAAAATAAACTTGTTTCGATGGCTTTTCTACCCAGATAAGCTCCAAAAGGAGGTATTCGTGCCAAATATCACAGAAAGATTTGAACAATAATGGGCTGCACCGAGCGACATTTAGATTAGGTTATTAAACGAGGGACGGAGGTTACGTGTGCATAACACATTTGCAAGCACTTGGGAATTTTTTGAACTGATTTCTACTGATTCTTATCATAGAATCGCAAAATCATAGAATCATAGAACGGCCTGGGTTGAAAAGGACCACAATGCTCATCTAGTTCCAACCCCCTGCTATGTGCAGGGTCGCCAACCACCAGACCAGGCTGCCCAGAGCCACATCCAGCCTGGCCTTGAATGCCTCCAGGGATGGGGCATCCACAGCCTCCTTGGGCAACCTGTTCCAGTGCGTCACCACCCTCTGTGTGAAAAACTTCCTCCTAAATTCTTCCTGAATCAATGACTTTGGTGGGAGGTTTGCTCACATTAAAGCTCCTGAACTTGGTCCTAAGTTGAACTGTTCAGGCAGCATCAGAGGAATTCAGATGCTTGCCCCACTGCTGCTGCACCAGGCTGACTCCCAGCACCACAAGAAAATCTCCTTGGAAAATCCCAGCAATGGTTTATCTGAAATTAATTTGCCCACACTGTTAAGTCAATTACCCAAAGGAGCAGAGACTCGATTAAAAATCTATTTAGTTCAATAGGAAACAGTATACATGGGATCAATTTTTTTCTCTCCTTGAGTGCAAAGAATCTTGTCGTATCCCTGTATAGATGATAAAGGTAGTGCACTACCCACTCCTGCCCAAGCATGACTGAGCAGGCAGAGGTCTGTGTCACCAGCACCAGAGAGAGACGACACGAGGGACGTGGCAGACAAGTGGGGTCTGTCCCCTGCTGGCACCTGGATGCTGCCCCGCACCGCCAGGAGGTCGCTGCACCCGTCTCACCCAGAGAAACTCTCCTGTTGTCAAGCCTACAGCAAACTGTGTCCAGACAGATTGGTGTTCTGCTCAAAGGAGCCCGCATGAATCATGTATTAGTTCATTTAAAAGCACTTTGTAGACAAACATGCTCACTCTATCAGCAGGCACGGGGATGCAAATACTTCACTGGGTGTATATGAGCCTTGACAGGACATCTGTGATGCATGGGATTGAGAAACAGCTCGCTCCGGAAAGATCAGGCAATAACGAGCAAAAAGGCTCACCGTATTTTGTTCTTTTTATTTTTTTCTGCAAGATGAAAATTTAACTTTGCCGTCGTGTTGGAAGCAGAGTAAACACTATCAACAGAAAGCCAGCAGCAGGGAGAGGTAAATGATTTACAAGATACTCTTCAATCATTTAGCAGGAAGGCAGAAGGTTTTGGTTGAGGGTCCGGAGTACTCCTGCAGAAGGCAACAATCCCCCAGCAGTATCTATGCTGATACAGCTGCTGTGCAGGATCGTCCTTCAGAGGTGAGGAGGAAATCAAAGCAGTTAGATTTGGGAAATACTAATGGGCAGCTTTGCTACTCTCGCTGCTTGGCAGATGCTGATTGCTCCCTGTAAATGAAAACAAGCTAATGAGTGTGTGCAATAGCAAAATATTTGGTGGACTCTCATTAGCAAATAGAGTATGTGGAATTAATTTCACCGAGATAATTGTAGAATAATTTATTTGCATAGAAAATCTAGTTTGTGGAAAGCACCCTGGAAGAGATTCAGAGCTGCATGGACTTTGTCTATAAATAGTTCCAAATTAATTTGATTCAGAGAGAAAACACTGTAGTATTATAAACACTGTAAGCACGGGTGTCAAAGAGACAGTTACTCAGCATGAGGCGTGAAGAACATTACTTTCCATTTCTGCCATGAGGTTGGTGGCTGGTGCAGAGGTGTCTTCACGATGAGTACGGCACAAACCCACCAGTCAAGTGTACGTACGTTTGCTAATTTTTGTCCCATTTCTTTTACAAACACAGTCACACGTGAGTGACTCTCCCAGTCACAATAAGCAACACAAGCCCCTCATCCGTCTACATTTTGTGGATGTTTGGTTTTGGGTTTTCGGAAAATGCAGGAATTCATTTCTTCTCCTGAAATCCTAATTTTACCTTAGCAGTAAAACAAGTACTGGCAATAGTAATTCAGGCAAACAGAGAGTACTGTTACTGTTCCCAGAAAGGCAATATATTTGAATAGCTCTGCATATTTAACAAGGAAGATGTGTTTTGAGCAATTTTTAATAAAGTAATATTTTATATTTCCCATTTCACCCTTGCAGGAAACTGCAGAGATCAGTTCTGGATTGAGATTGTGTCCCCAGCCTTGGATCCTTTGACGTCCCAGAAGGCACACATGAGAAAAGAAAAATCCCCCTACTTACACTGTGAAGAGGTGCTAACAGCTTTAAAGAATTACCCACCAAATATTAGGTGCAATTTAAAACTACATTTAAAGCAGCACGGGTAGTTTAAAAGTCTACGTGGCCGGCTAAAAGTCAGAGAGAGAAAATTGCTAGAACACGTGTTGGATGAATTTCTGTCTGTGTGGGAGATATCGCACCGGTGGGGTAATATACCCTCCTTTTAAAAAGAAGAGGCAGATCCTTTATCTGGTCTTTTGCATGCATGTGATTCCAAATCTGGGCAAGAACCTTCAGCTCGTTTCCACTTACTACTCAAAGAACACAACCCTGCTATCGAAGCGTCGTGGAAGATTATTTATAGTGAAAGACAACCTTAGGCTGAACTATTAAATGAGGATAATGGATGTGAGCCACCTAAGGCGTGAGGAGGGCTCATTAATGAATTACTGAGTAAAACAAAGTCAGATGCGTTCAGGTAGCGGCCAGTTCAAGCAGCGCGCTGTTAGAGGGCAAAGGAAGGCTAACCTCAGGTGAAGACCTGGAAACTGCACCACAGAATGTTCCAGGCATTGCCCTACACCCACTTTGAGGGCTCTTCAAGGGCTGCTCAGATCATCCTCTGCAATATTTACTCAGCTTATTGTATGCTGTATCAATTTAAAGATGCACTGTAACTTACTAGACAGTTATTAGCTTTCATTTTTAGCCCTGATCTATTTTATAAACCCTGTTGCCCCCTGTTTTATGTAAAAAAGGACGTTTCAATAGATGTAATCTAAATTAGTTGGTAACTCGATAACTCGTTCCAGTCTGCTTCTCTAATGAAACCTGCACTAATGACTGCCTTCAGTAGGCAATCCCGAACTTTAAGAAGGCACAATTTAAAATATTCATAACATTTCTGGTGCAATGTTGTTTGAACTGTATTTAACAGACATCTCAAATGGGCTTTCTGGTGCTTTGCAGGAGTCATTGTCAATAATGACTTTTGCAGCACTGTCTTTGGGGCCAGGGCAGTAACTTTGGTCAGGGCCATGGGGCCAAGTCCCCACGTGTGCCGTGTGCTGGGCCAGAAGTGAGAAAAAAACCAACAAATTAAGTAATAGTCCACACTGTAATTGGGAATGAACTTTCTTGAGGATTAGTCAAGGCACAAGCTCCTGAAAGACTTAAAAAAAAAACCTAACAAAAGATGTAGATGTAACCTAAAATCTTTCAAAAAGGGAAAACAGTTATATAAACTGCAATAATTAATATTAAATACTGAATGTGCAATTAATGTTAATTATGAAAAAAAAAAGCAACCAATTAAATGCTGCAACATAATGCACCTGAAATCTTGTAAATGCAGTGGCATTTGTAGCAAATGCTAAGAGCTCCTTTAAGCCAGTCACTGCTTAAAGGCTTTTGCTTTGGGAATCAGTGTTACCCTAATACATTTACTTAGATAGATGAAAGTCAGACTTAACCTTTGCTCAGTTGAAATAACTTTAGCAACAAAACAATGGAGTGAATGCGAACCCTTTCTGCAAATGCAAATGGTAATGCAATCAGAGCTCAGTAAACAAATATAACAATGTTTGAGCCATAACCTGACCACTGGTTGTTATAGGGGTTGTCCTGATCCCTGCTGAGCAGAGGTGGCATCCATAACCTGGTGCTCTTGGGACACTGAGCTGCCATTCTGCATCGCCTATTCTAGCACCTATTAGAAAATGAATACAAGTCTAACTCAGTGAGAATTCCCAAGGAGAAGAGAGCGCTAAATGGGTTTTAAACAGTCCAAACCCTGATGCACGAGCAGAATTTGGGCCAAAAGTCCTGCCAGGGGCCAGTCAGCAGAAGCCCGCTGCCAAGCGCTGATCCTTAGATCAACACCTCATCCGTAAGGAAAGCCCGGTCTGGAAATCAAAGGCAGCCCACCAAAAAAAAAAAAAAAAAAGGGAAAAAAAAAGCCATAAATCTGTGTTGGCTCCCAGCCCAGCGTGATCTTCCAGTATGTTTTTGCTGATGCTGCTTCTGGGATGGGACAAAGGAAATGGATGACACTGAGATGTCGGTGGCAGGAAGACCACCGGATTGCCCGTAAAGAAGCAGCAGGCAGTGGGTGTATGTGACAGGGCTGTCACGGGGCTACAAGTTCATCCCTCCAACTATTTTTCTGCCTTGTGGGATTTGCAGCAGCTCAGCTAAACCTGATCGAAATCTAAAGCGTGCTGAGAAGGGCTCTGTTGGAGAGGTGCTGTGCTCTGCACTGGCAGGGGGTGGGAGAGCAGCAGGGCTCACTTCGGCGATGGTTTTGTGAAAGCAGAAAGCATCCCAACAACTGGGAGGGACCTGAGGTTCTGGGTTCTGTCACTGCAAAATCAACATCAGATTCTGCTGAAATTCCCTTGGGCAGTGATGGAATGGGTATTTCTCTGAGAGATGTCCAAATCGGATGCGCAGCACACCCAAAAACCAGCACTTCATCCCCCCAAAATACGGACCAGTGTTACATCTCTGCTGCTCTTTTAAGCAGCTCCTCTGCAATCACATCTGAACTATTTCACTTGCAGGCTTTGGTTTTAGCAATTCCTTGTTTAGTATTTCTAAGGACCCATCTGTAGGATATTATATATATATATATATAAAAAACAGATAATGACAGTAAGTTACAAATGTGTGTTCTTCATAAATAGTACCAGTGAAGGAGGATACACTCAACCAGTCAAAAAGGGTGACCAAATTCTGTTTCTTTTCTTTAAGAAAGAGATCAACAAAATCCGTTGATCCATTTGTTGCCTTCTGCTCTTCTTTTCGTGTAGTTTCCTTTATTTATTTGTTTTCTTATGCACGAGAGAATGAAAATCTGTTTGCGGCTGTAACTTCTACAGCACGTCACATATTTTCTTTCTTTTTTATTATTATTTTTTCTCTTCCATAATTATTTTTCCAGAGAGCTGCTTTTCCAATCAGGTCACCAACTCTGAAAAACAAAACTTCAAGGCAGCGTTTTGAAAAATTGGACCTCGCTTTTCTTTCAGTAGAAAGATTCACATCATTCGTGTGCGAGCCAAGGCTCAAAAATAACATAAATCCTTTCAGTGCCGTCTCTCTCTTTGCCTGTGTAACAGATATCTCTGCTAACATTTACTTTTGTAATTTTTCACATTGTTCTAGCTCTCAGAGGTTAATATTTACCATCCATTTTGGTATTCACAAGCTACAGAGGTAAGCTTGCAAATATCTGCCCTGGGAAAATGAGCAGTTCTGCCAGGAAATATGTTCAGGTTTCTTGGTGGAACTGTGGGAGACAACACTCCATTGACAGCATTTCACTGCATTCATCTGTTCGTGCTTTAAACATCTGCGCCGTCAATTCATACTGTACAACAATTGGTATTTTGAAGGGATAACCAGATAATTACAGCAAATGTTTATTAGCCTCTTTGAACGGTGAGCATGCATTGGGAAAAAAAGTAAGCAAGCTTACGAAGGGATACAGTGAACAGAGACATATTTGGGAAGTCACTGCTATTGTATCCTTACACCAACCACGCAGTCGTTCTGTGGTTGGCATCTGCACACACAGTGCTGTGTGCTAGCAAAATTCATCATAAGACAGAGCTGCCTGCAAAAGCTGACCCACTGCTTGCAATAATATCAAATCCTAAATGAATTAATTTGCTTGCTGACCAAGTAGTTTGCCATATTAAAGTGCAAGTTTGCAAGACATGTATTCTATTATCCCAGATTGCACTCCTGACACTTCACATTATGAACATTTAGCGTTCTTCCTTTGATATTTTGAACACTGACTACAATGAAGCTGTCAGCACAAAGGAATTTTTTATTCAATTTTCAGATGTAACAAGCAAGGATCTTACAGGACCTTCATTAAGACTATGGAAACAATAGGGATTCAATTATCTGGCTATGGAAGACAGAAGAATATCTTGATGGGCACGATAATCGGAGATATGAAACAGTTTGTGAAGAGAGGAGAGGAGAAGCAGAGCAATTTTACTTTGTTTCTAACACGCAGAAAACAGTATTTACTCCAAATGCTCATTTAGTCCAAGTGCTCACAGTGACTAAGAGAGTGATGATTTACTCGGAGGCTGCACTAAGCTTGTACTGCTCTTGTCACCATGATCTAATGCTGGTAGTACATTGTGAGCAAGCAGAGATCATTGATTAACACCGCCAGACAGCTGCGTTGGAATCATCAAGTCAATACTCTGTGCTCTTGGTCAGAAAAAAGAAAGAAGAAAGAAAAACTCAAACACAAAAATAATAATGAAAGAAGAGATTGTTGCCTTTTTATCAGCACGAGCTATGTAATCTAGATTTAGTCATCCACAGGGAGGGCAAAGCTTCCACAGGGAGAGCAAATTTGTTTTGTCACATCTTTGCATGTAGCTAAAATTCGAGCACTAGTACTAATTCCCCCAAAGCAGGCTGCAGCCCACCCAGCCTCCCGAGGCAAGAGGAGACCAGATATGAATGCATATATGTATATATATTTACAGACCACATGAAACTAAATTTAATAAACATTCCAGGAAGGAACGGACTTGGCAGAATAGCCAGACAATGAAATAAAGTTTTTTTACTGCATGGTTGTGTTTTAAGACCTTGCAGAAAATGAACTCCTCAGTGATCGCATTCCGATGAATTTGGGAATGCTTTTCAGTGTGCCATATTGTATCACTTTCCACTGGACAGTGATTGTTTTAAAGCCGCAACAGAAGACACGAATATTTGATTAAAATGAATTCCACCCTAAAAGTCTGGGTGTTCTTTTTATAGGGATTCAGATGCAAGAATGAGCTGACTGTGGTCTGCTGAGGTCCCAGCAGTATTGTCTGTGCAAAAGTTCAGCTGTACAGGGATTCATTTGGAGTACTCACTGCCACTGAAAATAGTAATAAACAGTGTTTTGCAATGGTCTTTGCATTTCTTTATCTGTCCTTATTGTGTCTGAGATGCAGAGATGAGAACACTGCTTTATCTCATCTGCTTCATCAGAGCTGCAATTGGAGCATATACAAGCAATAGTGTTTTAAAGTGCCACTAGAATTGTAGCTCTATCCAGGTTACACGATAAAATAACAAATGAGAGAAAGAATACTGGAGGTCGTGGAAATACGGACCTATAAAGATACACCTCAGATTCCCATGCATACTCAAGTAACAAGGTAGGACTGCAGGGAACAAGTTGATGGCTTTCTCCGTGCAGCACTACAGACAACGATGCTTTTTCACTCAAATTCATTTGCTTATGGGGAACCAGGGAAATTTTGACGAGAGCTGGCCAAAGCTTAATCTTTTCAGTCTATAAAAAATTTAAACAGTTTGCTCCCATTTCATAAATGTTGACATTTCCCACAGAGGGAGAAAATATCATATCAGAACGTTTCCTTAAAAAGAAATAGGAAAGGGCCCTGTGATAGGTCTGTGAAGCTTGTTGAATACCCAATCTGCCAGGAGCCAACAGGATGCGGTCTGCTTGACCAGGGGCTCGGGCACTCCTGGGAGCTGAGGCCTCACTTCAAATGGGTTCAACACAGCCCTCGGCAGTCCCACACTGATGGAGAGAGAGCTGGGTGATGTAGAGGGGCCTCTCAAAGCTGTAACCCATGGGCTCAGACTGCCTGGCAGTCTATGAGATAAGCAAGCTGCTGACTTAAGTAGAAAGTGCTCTTCTTTCTGGGCATCAATGGGTGCTTCTGTAAAGTCCTTCAGCTTCAAGGAGTCTTTATGAATAAAATAAAAATAAAAGTTAAAAAAAAAAAAAAAGCAAAGAATTTCTCCTTGCCAGTTCATTAGAGGCTGCTAAAACCCACAAGCACCATGTCAAGAAGCAGAGCTGTGGGAGGTGCCATGCCTGCCTTTACACTGGGATTGATCTCACGTACAGCTGGGATTAGCAGTGGGCTGAGTCATATTCCAGTCATTTCCTTCCAGAGAAAAGGGAATAAAAAACGGGCCTGACACTGAGTTGTGGTACTCCTACCCCATGTTTTTGATTGCGTGTGAGGTCCTGGTGCTTCTACACAGCCAAGGTCAAAGGGAAAGCCCACAAAGCTCCGCTGGGTTGCAGAAGTGACCTCTGTGGAGTTGAGGTCTGGATGTCTAAATAGGATGGGATTAGCTATTCCAAGGCACACCTGATGCAATGCAGCTGAGCAAGAGAACCAGAACAGTAGCTTTTTCTTCTGCCATTTAACATACCTCATAACCCTGAGGACATTGTCTTAACCAAAGGCTTGAACTCTGGATGAATTGTAATTCTCACAGCATAGAAACCCAGGAGAGTGCAATGCTTGCCAGAAAGATCCTGAAGGGGAGACGAAAGAAAAAATGAACAAACTTGATAATTATGGTAAAAAAAAGAGAATATGCACATCCATAGTTTTGCTAAGTTTGGGGTTGACGAGAAGAATCAAAGTGGTAGCCTGGAGAGAAAATCTGTATTTGAGGTGTGAGGTTAACTGACAAAAATCAAACTTAAGACTGAAGCGCATAACTTAAAGAACAGCTAAAACCTACAAGGAACCTTTCAAGAAAAAAGCATCAGATTACATTTTATGACCAAGAGGCAAAGCTAAGAAAAATATTTCAAACAGAAGAGCTGTTATTTTTGTAGCTTTGAAACAATACGTAACTAGCACAAAAGATAATGCGATACAAGACACGTAATCCAATCATTTAAGAGTTTATGACTGCAATCTTCTCCACAAGAGAGATTCGACTGTGCTTCGTTTCTTTCCATAAATGAATAAATTCAGGAAATCACAAGCACGGTTATTCGGATTTGTTTTTTCTTCTGAGGCTTGAAAAATCAGAGCCAGTGGCCTTGAGTGCTGCAGGAGACCTTCAACCACGAGTCTGTATTGCATCCACACACAAAGCAAAATGAATCGAAATGGCACTGCTCCCCCAATATGCTTTCTTTAATAATTTGATTTCATCATCAATTTAATTGCAGATTTCAAAGTTCTTTACCTGCACAATCCTGAGCTGACACTGGAGCCTTCAACACTCCCAGCTGAATCATTCCTGGTTCCCAGTATAGTTTTGCTCTTCTGCTGTGAGTCCCTACATTGTGTCCAGGTGCCCAAAATGGAAGCCTCCAGGTAGGATTATCCTTCCTGGGCCACGTGGGGAGGAACCCCTCCTGGTACACAAAGGGTTCACACTGACCAGGGGAAAAGGAGAGTCAAATTGCTCTCTTATCTTTTGGAGCGATTCTTTCAGCTATATGGGTTAAAAACAATTGCTTTGTGTTGGAAATGTTCTCCTTTTCAGAAAACAATGACACCGTTACAGCTAGGAATACCTGGCTATAAGCAATTAGTGCGTTTCTTTGAGAGAAAGGAGAGATTTACCAAGTTCGAGGGCTATCTTACTTCTTTTAGATCTACCAGCCATTGAAGGAAACACAGACAAGTTGCAAATGCGGAGACCAAAATGTGTGCTGCGATCATTTAGGAAAGAACACACAACTGCTACAGTTTCCTCAGCCTTCTATCCCTCTGCCTGGGGGAGACAGCAAGTAAACAGCTATCTTAGACAAAGGACTGAGGCTGTGAGCCACAGAGGAAGGCTCGAGGAGGTGTGGGATTTAGGTCCTGTAGCATCCGCATATCCCATTGATTAGTTTGGGCGCTCAGGACCTTTGCTGTCACAGGTAAGTAGGGCTTTCCAAGATGCTAAACACTCCCCAGGCACTGCAGAGGCAGCCCAGGCATCTAAATTAGAGCTGTGTGCTCTTCTCCTGGGACATGGGGTGCGGCAGTTGTGTGCCACTGAGCTCAGTGCAGGAAAGTCCCTTCGTGCATCAGTGCAATTGATGGAGCTCAGGCTGGGAATACGCTTTTGAAGGCCACCTCCCAGGTGTCCCCGGTTGGACTGGCATCACACAGCCAGTGTGGAGCACACGGACTGCATCTCTTTCGGGTGAAACTAAACCAGAAGACATGTTCCAGCCTGTCGTGGGTTTGCAGTTTGCAGGACTGGGCTCGCTGTCATCGTGATCACCTCGGAAAGGCTTTTGTTGAGAACATCTGGTACTCAATACCAACGGTTTCACTGAACCGGTCTGCTCCAATGAGTTGTTGCCAGTGCCACTGCAGCCTTTGTGAAGCAGCTTTACTAACCAAAGATGTTTCCTAACACCACTCCTTGCTCTTCTAAAGAAGATACTCTTTTCTGTGTTCAGACATTGGAGCAGACGGCAGAAGTTGAGGGCTGCCACTGCACTGCGTCGCTCCCCACACCCAAAGATTTCCAAGGGCCTATAAACCACAGCCTGGAACTTGCACAGACATTGCCCACATTTTAAGCAGGGGTAACAAAAGATCGGTACAGTGCCAGAAACAAAACAGGAGGAGACACCTAACTCAGCTTTCACCTAACAGCTACTATTAATTAAACAAATCTGATGTCTGATTAACCTCACATAAAATTCTGTGAATGACATGAGCTCTCCTCCATATGTGGCACTGGAAATCTCCCACCATTTCTAGAATAATTCAGCAGTGGGGATATGAGCAGAGCAGGAAGACCAAACGGCAGTAAAAGAACAGGAGGAAATTGGCTGCTGCTTTACCAATTTCCTGTTGGGGCTCTTCAGGCTGTATTGCTCAGGACAACCATTACAGAGGGGTTTGCAGCTCTGGAAAGCTTTTATTGACCTCTCTGTAAATACAAAATGGCCCGTGAATTAAACGGGAGGGTCACTCTGAGGAAGTTCAACAGACTTGGCAGATTCTTGGGAATAAGCAAGAGCAGGGATCAAGAGGACTGATTGAAAATGTGCAGTTATTGTGCAGAGGATTCCTTTTCTTGGGAGCAAGCTGCACAGGGTGTTCTAGGCCAGGATTTACAAGGCTAGTGAAGGATGTTGGTTTTTCCACTTCCGTGACAAAAATGTCAGATAAAGACAAACTAGATTTACAAGCAACTGTCTGGATGATGACAAGACATTTGCAAAGCCTTCTGTCACCTGTGCAATCCCCTTTTCTCCCCATGTGTGCATGCACCTTCTCACAATCACAACCCTGCTCATGAAATGGGACCTTGGCATCGGCAGAGCTCAGCTCACTTGGTCGTGCAGCTTTCCCCAACCTTGCAAGCTACTTCTCTAATTACATCAAAAATTGACCAAAAAGAGCTTTGTGAAAACACTTGGTTTATCTCTCTCTCCTCTTTCTGTTTTCTTCCTTTTTGTTAGCACTGAACAATCAATATTTTCTTTCCGCTTCTTTTTGCAAGGACTCAGAACAAGTTGCAACCATTACCTTTACATGAATTCCCTTGTTAGTACTGGAAACTGTTTCATCCAAGTGAGCACTGTGTGTCTTTGTTTGAAATTAGCTTCTTCAATTAGTTGAAAAAGCAGAAGAGATAAGGATTCTCCTGCACATCTGCATGCTAACATTTTTATTTGTCCTTTGCTCACGTTTGTTTTAATCAGTGATGACTGAAAATCCAAGGAGTTTTTCAGGAGATCCATGGATTCTTGATTTGGATCATGATGTCCTTGATAAAAACCTATATCAAATAAAAGGAGTTCTTGCTACTTAATGTTCCCAGTAAATTAGTGCTGTGGATATTAGAGAGAAGACTGACCATGAAAGTTTTGAAAAGATATCTATGTTTCATCTTGAGAGTATTAAAAATATTTTAAGGCAAGAAGTTACAATTACCTTGGAAATTTAATACATTCATTTCACCTAGAGACTCCATTTCAGAGCAGCGCAAATCTCCCTAACCTCTTCTGTTGGCACTCTTGTTTTTAAGCAGGAAACCCACTTTAGGATGTGCTGACAGAGTCAGCTTTTCTGTAACAAGCTCGAAAGGAAAACACAATTATTACAGTGTACAAATGCTCATTGATCATGTTTCATTTTGAGGCAGAAGTCTCCGACAAGGACAGTGTGACTGAAATCTGTAGAAGCACAGATGGGAGCTGCCTCCAAAGCCCGTTGGGGCTGCCTGCACCCCATGTCCCTGCTGCATCCCCCCCTGGTTCAACCACCTTGCTGCTATCCCCATCCCACAGCCACAATGGTCATAGCCTTCAGTGTGGGATGGAGCTGCCTCACTGGGATTTGCAAAACCAGTTTAGTGCCTATAAAATTTCAACTTAACTACCTCTTGGTGCTAAGCCTCGAAAATATTACCTGACAAATAATAAAAAGGCCGTGTTAGTTTAGTTACCTCCTCTTGCAAGCACTGATGTCAAAAAGCCACCTGTCCTTGGGTGCTGCTCCCCATCTTCTGTGCCCATCTGCACCAGGACCCCATGGAAGGTGCTGACTGAATGCTGTCCTGAAGGAAACTGTGTTTGTCACAGCAAGCTTTCTGGGGAGCTTTCCTGCAGAAATCTAGCACCTGACAAGCTGACAAAGCCAAGAGGCATTTGGAATTGTGAAGTGTGAATGAAGGTTTCATGGGTCTTGCTGTGCCTGAACTTGAGGCATGAAGGAAAACAAAGGCCTGGGAAGAAAAGAAGAAGGTGCGCTTGTGTGAACCACAATATGTGCTTCCTAATTTTACACCTACTGCTGTAGTATCCCATGTAAGAAAAGAAAATCCCTTGGGGAGGTGTCAGAAGTAAATTGACCTTAAATCTGATCAGTAGTTTGTTATGGGACAACTGGGCAGCAATGGGATTGCTCCGCAGTGAGTAACTCCCAGGCTGGGGACATCACCATGTTCCAGGTCTGACTGGCAATTGCCTCCATGCCATACATGCAAAGCCTGTAAAATTGTGTGCCAGCACAGGATCGATAAACTCCATTCAGCATGAGAAATCTTCCAAAATCAGAAAAATGATGAGCTCTTCTTGACTGGTGATTGCCAAACATTAATGACCTGGAAAGGCGGACCAGCAGACTGAGCAACGAGCGCGTGCGTGAGCTGTGCGTGTGCGTGGAGAAGAGAGAACGTCTTCAAAGGCAGGAGCCTCGCCTGCGGGTCTCCCGAGCCCTCTCAGATATGAAATGGAAAGCTTAGTCGATTTGTAAAAGTGAGGAAATGGACAGGCTTCACAGAACCAGAAATTGATAAAATGTAAAAATCTATATTTATTTTAATTTCCTGTGGCGATCTGGAAGTTGGAGAAGATCCTGCCAGTTTTCGGTCTTGAAGGTGCGTATACAAAATCATGGATGAAATAATAAAATGAAAACATTTCAGCAGTGATAGATTTAGAAGTGTGCGCTCCCATATTTCACACTAATTTCTGTGTCATCCAAAAAAAAAAAAAAAAAAAGGCTTTGGGAGGGAATAAAAATAATATAATGGAAAGAGAGAGTTGCCCCAAACCTCTGAGAAAGCAGGGGAATATGAAGACTGGATGCAAAAAGTTGTTCTCGGAATGCCTTCAGGCCTGATTTTTATTTGTTTTGTTTTGCCAGCCATGAGCAATTTCCCTGCTCGATAGTCATGCTGTATCCCTGTTTAAGCCCCTCTGTTGGCATAATGATTGCTTAAATACCTAAAAATATGCCGATATCTAGTGGCACATGAGGGGCAAAAGAAAGAAAAGCAAAACAAAACAAAGCAGGAAAATAATTTTGGGAAAGCATTTCAAAGCTATCTGTAAATGATTTCCATTTGTTTTTCTTAGGAAGAGAACACATTCTGCAAAAGAGAGCCTTTAATCCTTACCAATGTGATCAAATTTGTATCAAATAATTTTTCTTTTTGCAGAGAAACAGATACTTACAGTCCCCTTCTTTCACTCAAGCGATGCTGGAGACGTTACTGGAAGAAGAAAACCCATTGCAGCGTCTGCATTCTCCTTCCTGTTAACCTTTCTCTATAAATGCAGAGCTATATATATGTTTTCCCTTACCTTTTTTCCCTCCAGAACAAATTCAGGCTGCCCAGCAGTGAGCTGAGATGCATTTTGCCTTCCCAAGCTGCTCCAAGCAGAGCGCACATTCCCGCTGGGTGCATTCATGACACAACGTCCCCAAGCCGACAGAGCACTGCCAGCCCTCCCGGCCCTCCCAGGGCTCAGCTCCTGCTGAATGCAATGCCTCTGAGCAGCTTCTCCTCCCATTGCTCACCCCCAAACTTTTCTACTAAAACAGCATAAATATTATTGCCAAACGCTAGGAGACCGCAAACAGAAAGGCAGGGTGATGTCGGGTTATAATGTCTGTTCTTCAGCTCCCTCCTCCTGCTTCTGTCTCCTGATTTAACAGAAGAAAAAAGATTTAGAAATGTGGAAAATCTTTTCTCGGGTGCCTAGCACCAAAATTTAGTCTATTCTTCCTCCCTCACACACGTGCAGTTTCCCCACAGGCTTAGCATCGGAGGGCTCTTCCTAAATAACACTCAGAAAGGGTCACATCAGAAGGCACAAGATTAACTCAGTGCACCTAAACCTTTTGCAGGAATAAAGATATTTCTCATTCATCTCTTCTCCAGACACCCAGTCAATAATTTAGAGAAAGATTCCTCAATTACTCCATTCACTTAAAAGATATCAATATCATACTTGGGAGAAAATCCTGTAAAATTCAGTGCAGTCAAGTGCTGACTTTAATGTTGCCTCTTCAGAGGATGTGGAGCTGAGGCTTGCATGAGATTCCCTTGCCTGCAAAACACAGAGGAAAAGAACAGACAGCACTGGGAGATCCCCTGGCCCTCCAGGAAAAGAGGCAGAAATGAAAAGACTAGGCTTCTACTTATGTGTTTATCAAGAGTAAGAGCAAATCATTTCTATTTAAAGGAATGATATTGGCATGTGCAACTGCCAATGGTCCATTTAGTCTGGTGTCTTCTCAGCAGCTGTAGTCCATACTGGATACTGAAAAAAAAAGGGAAGGAAATAGAAAAAAGAAAAAGAAATAGAAAAAAGAAAGAGAGAAAAAGGAAAAGGAAAAGGAAAAGGAAAAGGAAAAGGAAAAGAAGAAAAGGAAAAGGAAAAGGAAAAGGAAAAGAAGAAAAAGAAAAAGAAAGAAAAAGAAAAAGAGAAAGAAAAAGAAAAAAGAGAAAGAAAAAAGAAAAAAAGAAAAAAAAGAAAAAGAAGAAGAAAGAAAAAAAAATGTTCTGGCTCACAATAGTGAATGGATGTGATTTTTAATTCAAATTCATACAGGATTAAAAATAGAGTGTCTTCATATTGTAGCAGAAAATTATTAACAACTTGAGAAGTCAGCCTGATACTAAAAGGCTAAAAGGTCTTCTAAGTAAAATTCCTGACACAAACATGATTTTTAAGAGAGGGAATCAAAATTAAGATTCCACTGAGTGAAATTGTCACCGGCGCTGACTTTCAGCCAAGATTATGTATATGCCTGATACATTCACATATGTGTTTTCACTTGGTCAGCAGAGAGTTTGAATTTCTTATGGAGACCACCAACTTTGCTGGACATGTTTCAGTTCTGAAAAAAAGATGGAGAGAAATGCATTTAACTCATTCATGCTACATGGAACATGAACAAAGCATCACCAAAGGCCAATGTCTACCCCCAGAAGAGCACATCCAACAGCATTACAACAGCAGAGTTAACAGGTGTAGCTGTAGGGAGAGTTTAGCGGAGATTCTAATTAGTCTAACTACTGTTTTAAAGAGACAAATTTGATAAAGAGATGGGTATCTCACTGCACAAATCCCTGTGTAATCCTATAACTGCCAGCAGCAAATGGGCATCATTGGAAATTCTGCCAAGCTACCGATGATTTTCTCATCCTCATCAGCCTTGGCTGTCAACCGTTGCATGCACGATACCCCCCACCGCTTAAGGAAGCGTGTCCTAAAATAAAGTTAATGAAAAGCTTAGATGAAGATCATAGGATCACAGGAAGAGATGGATTGGAAGACTTTAAAGCCCATTCAGTTCCAGCCCTGTTGTGCGCAGGGACACCTCTCCCAGCTCAGGCTGCCCAGGACCCATCCAAGGCCTTGGGAACCTCCAGGGATGGAGTACTCACAGCTCTGGGCAGCACTGCCAGGGCCTCACTGCCCTCTGAGTAAAGAATTTCCTCCTCAGATCTGAAGACAGTGAATAATGGCCACAGATCGCAACTTTTGGAAAACTCATCTTCTGCATGTTGGAGGTTCTGCAACATAAATGGGTCAGATTTAGCATTTTGTTTCCAAGAGTAACAAAAAATCCGTGGGTAATGGTTCCACCCTTGATATGAGCACAATTTTCATTTGCACTTCACAGAAACTCCACTGTAATTCATTAACGTATATACCATTAAAAAGGAGTTGTAGGAGAATGAAATAAAAGAAGAGTTGATAGATAGTGTTGCATTGATGGGTTCCGCTTGGTTGGTAACATCAAGTGGCAGAATGAGAACAGTTTTTAAGATATGATTAAATATAAATTTTATCAAAGGAGCAGTAAAACATTATAGCTTTAGGCTTTTTAAATTCTGTACGCATTCTAGGATTCCAAAAATAAAGCTCCAGCTTCTTAAAATTGAATGTCTGTGTTGTATCATTTAAGCAAGCCACCATCTGAGCTACAAGGCATTTTTATCTGCAAAGCCACCCCAGCAGGATTCAGAAGGGCAACATGTGGGTATGTTCACTTGCACAAAACTGTTAGGCTCCATTATTGGGCCCAGAGCCCTTGGTATTCCCTGATATGCCCTGGGCAGCCTGGTCTAGTATTAAATGTGGATGTTGGTGGCCCTCCGTGTAACAGGGGCTTGGAACTTCATGATCCTTGAGGTCCCTTCCAACCCAAGCCATTCTATGATTCTATGATTCTATGATATTCATCTGACACCTCTGGAATGCAAACCCCTCACAACCTGGACCATGCCCTCCACCTGGCCTGAAATCAGAGTCAAACCCACATGTTATTCCAAAAAGAAGGAGAAATACAGAGAGGCTGCTCTTGCTGGCACTTGCGCACAGCTTCCTCCCAGGCTCAGACATCACCACCCATGTGTCTTACATTAGGTCGGGTGCAAAAAAAGAGCCTGACTACTCCCCATGCCTGTCCTTCCCAACTTCTGTTCCAAACTCTCCTTCTTCCTTTCTTTGAGAACTGATTGGACTTTGTGTGTGTGCACAACTCTGGATTTAAAGTGAATGCTTTGTTCTCACCCCAGACATACCAGTAAATATGTAAACACGATCATCAGTAATCATGCAGAGAAGTAAAAGCTACCAGATACTTCATTGTTTTAGTTTTCTAATATGGTTGTGCATTAAGGTTTCCCAATGACAAGGCAATGAGAAAAAGATCATCCTAATTTGAGTGAGTGTGCATTCCTTAGCTATTANAAAAGCCATAAATCTGTGTTGGCTCCCAGCCCAGCGTGATCTTCCAGTATGTTTTTGCTGATGCTGCTTCTGGGATGGGACAAAGGAAATGGATGACACTGAGATGTCGGTGGCAGGAAGACCACCGGAATGCCCGTAAAGAAGCAGCAGGCAGTGGGTGTATGTGACAGGGCTGTCACGGGGCTACAAGTTCATCCCTCCAACTATTTTTCTGCCTTGTGGGATTTGCAGCAGCTCAGCTAAACCTGATCGAAATCTAAAGCGTGCTGAGAAGGGCTCTGTTGGAGAGGTGCTGTGCTCAGCACTGGCAGGGGGTGGGAGAGCAGCAGGGCTCACTTCGGCGATGGTTTTGTGAAAGCAGAAAGCATCCCAACAACTGGGAGGGACCTGAGGTTCTGGGTTCTGTCACTGCAAAATCAACATCAGATTCTGCTGAAATTCCCTTGGGCAGTGATGGAATGGGTATTTCTCTGAGAGATGTCCAAATCGGATGCGCAGCACACCCAAAAACCAGCACTTCATCCCCCCAAAATACGGACCAGTGTTACATCTCTGCTGCTCTTTTAAGCAGCTCCTCTGCAATCACATCTGAACTATTTCACTTGCAGGCTTTGGTTTTAGCAATTCCTTTATGTTTAGTATTTCTAAGGACCCATCTGTAGGATATTATATATATATATATATATAAAAAACAGATAATGACAGTAAGTTACAAATGTGTGTTCTTCATAAATAGTACCAGTGAAGGAGGATACACTCAACCAGTCAAAAAGGGTGACCAAATTCTGTTTCTTTTCTTTAAGAAAGAGATCAACAAAATCCGTTGATCCATTTGTTGCCTTCTGCTCTTCTTTTCGTGTAGTTTCCTTTATTTATTTGTTTTCTTATGCACGAGAGAATGAAAATCTGTTTGCGGCTGTAACTTCTACAGCACGTCACATATTTTCTTTCTTTTTTATTATTATTTTTTCTCTTCCATAATTATTTTTCCAGAGAGCTGCTTTTCCAATCAGGTCACCAACTCTGAAAAACAAAACTTCAAGGCAGCGTTTTGAAAAATTGGACCTCGCTTTTCTTTCAGTAGAAAGATTCACATCATTCGTGTGCAAGCCAAGGCTCAAAAATAACATAAATCCTTTCAGTGCCGTCTCTCTCTTTGCCTGTGTAACAGATATCTCTGCTAACATTTACTTTTGTAATTTTTCACATTGTTCTAGCTCTCAGAGGTTAATATTTACCATCCATTTTGGTATTCACAAGCTACAGAGGTAAGCTTGCAAATATCTGCCCTGGGAAAATGAGCAGTTCTGCCAGGAAATATGTTCAGGTTTCTTGGTGGAACTGTGGGAGACAACACTCCATTGACAGCATTTCACTGCATTCATCTGTTCGTGCTTTAAACATCTGCGCCGTCAATTCATACTGTACAACAATTGGTATTTTGAAGGGATAACCAGATAATTACAGCAAATGTTTATTAGCCTCTTTGAACGGTGAGCATGCACTGGAAAAAAAAAGTAAGCAAGCTTATGAAGGAATACAGTGAACAGAGACATATTTGGGAAGTCACTGCTATTGTATCCTTACACCAACCACGCAGTCGTTCTGTGGTTGGCATCTGCACACACAGTGCTGTGTGCTAGCAAAATTCATCATAAGACAGAGCTGCCTGCAAAAGCTGACCCACTGCTTGCAATAATATCAAATCCTAAATGAATTAATTTGCTTGCTGACCAAGTAGTTTGCCATATTAAAGTGCAAGTTTGCAAGACATGTATTCTATTATCCCAGATTGCACTCCTGACACTTCACATTATGAACATTTAGCGTTCTTCCTTTGATATTTTGAACACTGACTACAATGAAGCTGTCAGCACAAAGGAATTTTTTATTCAATTTTCAGATGTAACAAGCAAGGATCTTACAGGACCTTCATTAAGACTATGGAAACAATAGGGATTCAATTATCTGGCTATGGAAGACAGAAGAATATCTTGATGGGCAAGATAATCGGAGATATGAAACAGTTTGTGAAGAGAGGAGAGGAGAAGCAGAGCAATTTTACTTTGTTTCTAACACGCAGAAAACAGTATTTACTCCAAATGCTCATTTAGTCCAAGTGCTCACAGTGACTAAGAGAGTGATGATTTACTCGGAGGCTGCACTAAGCTTGTACTGCTCTTGTCACCATGATCTAATGCTGGTAGTACATTGTGAGCAAGCAGAGATCATTGATTAACACCGCCAGACAGCTGCGTTGGAATCATCAAGTCAATACTCTGTGCTCTTGGTCAGAAAAAAGAAAGAAGAAAGAAAAACTCAAACACAAAAATAATAATGAAAGAAGAGATTGTTGCCTTTTTATCAGCACGAGCTATGTAATCTAGATTTAGTCATCCACAGGGAGGGCAAAGCTTCCACAGGGAGAGCAAATTTGTTTTGTCACATCTTTGCATGTAGCTAAAATTCGAGCACTAGTACTAATTCCCCCAAAGCAGGCTGCAGCCCACCCAGCCTCCCGAGGCAAGAGGAGACCAGATATGAATGCATATATGTATATATATTTACAGACCACATGAAACTAAATTTAATAAACATTCCAGGAAGGAACGGACTTGGCAGAATAGCCAGACAATGAAATAAAGTTTTTTTACTGCATGGTTGTGTTTTAAGACCTTGCAGAAAATGAACTCCTCAGTGATCGCATTCCGATGAATTTGGGAATGCTTTTCAGTGTGCCATATTGTATCACTTTCCACAGGACAGTGATTGTTTTAAAGCCGCAACAGAAGACACGAATATTTGATTAAAATGAATTCCACCCTAAAAGTCTGGGTGTTCTTTTTATAGGGATTCAGATGCAAGAATGAGCTGACTGTGGTCTGCTGAGGTCCCAGCAGTATTGTCTGTGCAAAAGTTCAGCTGTACAGGGATTCATTTGGAGTACTCACAGCCACTGAAAATAGTAATAAACAGTGTTTTGCAATGGTCTTTGCATTTCTTTATCTGTCCTTATTGTGTCTGAGATGCAGAGATGAGAACACTGCTTTATCTCATCTGCTTCATCAGAGCTGCAATTGGAGCATATACAAGCAATAGTGTTTTAAAGTGCCACTAGAATTGTAGCTCTATCCAGGTTACACGATAAAATAACAAATGAGAGAAAGAATACTGGAGGTCGTGGAAATACGGACCTATAAAGATACACCTCAGATTCCCATGCATACTCAAGTAACAAGGTAGGACTGCAGGGAACAAGTTGATGGCTTTCTCCGTGCAGCACTACAGACAACGATGCTTTTTCACTCAAATTCATTTGCTTATGGGGAACCAGGGAAATTTTGACGAGAGCTGGCCAAAGCTTAATCTTTTCAGTCTATAAAAAATTTAAACAGTTTGCTCCCATTTCATAAATGTTGACATTTCCCACAGAGGGAGAAAATATCATATCAGAACGTTTCCTTAAAAAGAAATAGGAAAGGGCCCTGTGATAGGTCTGTGAAGCTTGTTGAATACCCAATCTGCCAGGAGCCAACAGGATGCGGTCTGCTTGACCAGGGGCTCGGGCACTCCTGGGAGCTGAGGCCTCACTTCAAATGGGTTCAACACAGCCCTCGGCAGTCCCACACTGATGGAGAGAGAGCTGGGTGATGTAGAGGGGCCTCTCAAAGCTGTAACCCATGGGCTCAGACTGCCTGGCAGTCTATGAGATAAGCAAGCTGCTGACTTAAGTAGAAAGTGCTCTTCTTTCTGGGCATCAATGGGTGCTTCTGTAAAGTCCTTCAGCTTCAAGGAGTCTTTATGAATAAAATAAAAATAAAAGTTAAAAAAAAANAATATAATGGAAAGAGAGAGTTGCCCCAAACCTCTGAGAAAGCAGGGGAATATGAAGACTGGATGCAAAAAGTTGTTCTCGGAATGCCTTCAGGCCTGATTTTTATTTGTTTTGTTTTGCCAGCCATGAGCAATTTCCCTGCTCGATAGTCATGCTGTATCCCTGTTTAAGCCCCTCTGTTGGCATAATGATTGCTTAAATACCTAAAAATATGCCGATATCTAGTGGCACATGAGGGGCAAAAGAAAGAAAAGCAAAACAAAACAAAGCAGGAAAATAATTTTGGGAAAGCATTTCAAAGCTATCTGTAAATGATTTCCATTTGTTTTTCTTAGGAAGAGAACACATTCTGCAAAAGAGAGCCTTTAATCCTTACCAATGTGATCAAATTTGTATCAAATAATTTTTCTTTTTGCAGAGAAACAGATACTTACAGTCCCCTTCTTTCACTCAAGCGATGCTGGAGACGTTACTGGAAGAAGAAAACCCATTGCAGCGTCTGCATTCTCCTTCCTGTTAACCTTTCTCTATAAATGCAGAGCTATATATATGTTTTCCCTTACCTTTTTTCCCTCCAGAACAAATTCAGGCTGCCCAGCAGTGAGCTGAGATGCATTTTGCCTTCCCAAGCTGCTCCAAGCAGAGCGCACATTCCCGCTGGGTGCATTCATGACACAACGTCCCCAAGCCGACAGAGCACTGCCAGCCCTCCCGGCCCTCCCAGGGCTCAGCTCCTGCTGAATGCAATGCCTCTGAGCAGCTTCTCCTCCCATTGCTCACCCCCAAACTTTTCTACTAAAACAGCATAAATATTATTGCCAAACGCTAGGAGACCGCAAACAGAAAGGCAGGGTGATGTCGGGTTATAATGTCTGTTCTTCAGCTCCCTCCTCCTGCTTCTGTCTCCTGATTTAACAGAAGAAAAAAGATTTAGAAATGTGGAAAATCTTTTCTCGGGTGCCTAGCACCAAAATTTAGTCTATTCTTCCTCCCTCACACACGTGCAGTTTCCCCACAGGCTTAGCATCGGAGGGCTCTTCCTAAATAACACTCAGAAAGGGTCACATCAGAAGGCACAAGATTAACTCAGTGCACCTAAACCTTTTGCAGGAATAAAGATATTTCTCATTCATCTCTTCTCCAGACACCCAGTCAATAATTTAGAGAAAGATTCCTCAATTACTCCATTCACTTAAAAGATATCAATATCATACTTGGGAGAAAATCCTGTAAAATTCAGTGCAGTCAAGTGCTGACTTTAATGTTGCCTCTTCAGAGGATGTGGAGCTGAGGCTTGCATGAGATTCCCTTGCCTGCAAAACACAGAGGAAAAGAACAGACAGCACTGGGAGATCCCCTGGCCCTCCAGGAAAAGAGGCAGAAATGAAAAGACTAGGCTTCTACTTATGTGTTTATCAAGAGTAAGAGCAAATCATTTCTATTTAAAGGAATGATATTGGCAAGTGCAACTGCCAATGGTCCATTTAGTCTGGTGTCTTCTCAGCAGCTGTAGTCCATACTGGATACTGAAAAAAAAAGGGAAGGAAATAGAAAAAAGAAAAAGAAATAGAAAAAAGAAAGAGAGAAAAAGGAAAAGGAAAAGGAAAAGGAAAAGGAAAAGGAAAAGAAGAAAAGGAAAAGGAAAAGGAAAAGGAAAAGAAGAAAAAGAAAAAGAAAGAAAAAGAAAAAGAGAAAGAAAAAGAAAAAAGAGAAAGAAAAAAGAAAAAAAGAAAAAAAAGAAAAAGAAGAAGAAAGAAAAAAAAATGTTCTGGCTCACAATAGTGAATGGATGTGATTTTTAATTCAAATTCATACAGGATTAAAAATAGAGTGTCTTCATATTGTAGCAGAAAATTATTAACAACTTGAGAAGTCAGCCTGATACTAAAAGGCTAAAAGGTCTTCTAAGTAAAATTCCTGACACAAACATGATTTTTAAGAGAGGGAATCAAAATTAAGATTCCACTGAGTGAAATTGTCACCGGCGCTGACTTTCAGCCAAGATTATGTATATGCCTGATACATTCACATATGTGTTTTCACTTGGTCAGCAGAGAGTTTGAATTTCTTATGGAGACCACCAACTTTGCTGGACATGTTTCAGTTCTGAAAAAAAGATGGAGAGAAATGCATTTAACTCATTCATGCTACATGGAACATGAACAAAGCATCACCAAAGGCCAATGTCTACCCCCAGAAGAGCACATCCAACAGCATTACAACAGCAGAGTTAACAGGTGTAGCTGTAGGGAGAGTTTAGCGGAGATTCTAATTAGTCTAACTACTGTTTTAAAGAGACAAATTTGATAAAGAGATGGGTATCTCACTGCACAAATCCCTGTGTAATCCTATAACTGCCAGAAGCAAATGGGCATCATTGGAAATTCTGCCAAGCTACCGATGATTTTCTCATCCTCATCAGCCTTGGCTGTCAACCGTTGCATGCACGATACCCCCCACCGCTTAAGGAAGCGTGTCCTAAAATAAAGTTAATGAAAAGCTTAGATGAAGATCATAGGATCACAGGAAGAGATGGATTGGAAGACTTTAAAGCCCATTCAGTTCCAGCCCTGTTGTGCGCAGGGACACCTCTCCCAGCTCAGGCTGCCCAGGACCCATCCAAGGCCTTGGGAACCTCCAGGGATGGAGTACTCACAGCTCTGGGCAGCACTGCCAGGGCCTCACTGCCCTCTGAGTAAAGAATTTCCTCCTCAGATCTGAAGACAGTGAATAATGGCCACAGATCGCAACTTTTGGAAAACTCATCTTCTGCATGTTGGAGGTTCTGCAACATAAATGGGTCAGATTTAGCATTTTGTTTCCAAGAGTAACAAAAAATCCGTGGGTAATGGTTCCACCCTTGATATGAGCACAATTTTCATTTGCACTTCACAGAAACTCCACTGTAATTCATTAACGTATATACCATTAAAAAGGAGTTGTAGGAGAATGAAATAAAAGAAGAGTTGATAGATAGTGTTGCATTGATGGGTTCCGCTTGGTTGGTAACATCAAGTGGCAGAATGAGAACAGTTTTTAAGATATGATTAAATATAAATTTTATCAAAGGAGCAGTAAAACATTATAGCTTTAGGCTTTTTAAATTCTGTACGCATTCTAGGATTCCAAAAATAAAGCTCCAGCTTCTTAAAATTGAATGTCTGTGTTGTATCATTTAAGCAAGCCACCATCTGAGCTACAAGGCATTTTTATCTGCAAAGCCACCCCAGCAGGATTCAGAAGGGCAACATGTGGGTATGTTCACTTGCACAAAACTGTTAGGCTCCATTATTGGGCCCAGAGCCCTTGGTATTCCC
Source organism: Pavo muticus (assembly GCA_016647715.1). Lineage (NCBI taxonomy): Eukaryota > Metazoa > Chordata > Aves > Galliformes > Phasianidae > Pavo > Pavo muticus. The sequence continues at coordinate 1,916,841 of JACDJE010000048.1, forward strand.
TGATATGCCCTGGGCAGCCTGGTCTAGTATTAAATGTGGATGTTGGTGGCCCTCCGTGTAACAGGGGCTTGGAACTTCATGATCCTTGAGGTCCCTTCCAACCCAAGCCATTCTATGATTCTATGATTCTATGATATTCATCTGACACCTCTGGAATGCAAACCCCTCACAACCTGGACCATGCCCTCCACCTGGCCTGAAAACAGAGTCAAACCCACATGTTATTCCAAAAAGAAGGAGAAATACAGAGAGGCTGCTCTTGCTGGCACTTGCGCACAGCTTCCTCCCAGGCTCAGACATCACCACCCATGTGTCTTACATTAGGTCGGGTGCAAAAAAAGAGCCTGACTACTCCCCATGCCTGTCCTTCCCAACTTCTGTTCCAAACTCTCCTACTTCCTTTCTTTGAGAACTGATTGGACTTTGTGTGTGTGCACAACTCTGGATTTAAAGTGAATGCTTTGTTCTCACCCCAGACATACCAGTAAATATGTAAACACGATCATCAGTAATCATGCAGAGAAGTAAAAGCTACCAGATACTTCATTGTTTTAGTTTTCTAATATGGTTGTGCATTAAGGTTTCCCAATGACAAGGCAATGAGAAAAAGATCATCCTAATTTGAGTGAGTGTGCATTCCTTAGCTATTAAAAAATACCCGTATTAATTAGTTCTTGCTCTAATTGCTGTGAAAAAAAAAAATATTCTGAAAAAGAAAACAAGGAGCAAAGCAGTGCATATTTACAAATACCAAAACTAGAAATAAATATTCAATATAGCCTTGTTAAGTCAAATACCTAGAATAATAAAGCAGGACAAAGTCATTTATATAGAAAAAGCGAATGATTTCTGCATTTTGCTGCTGGTAAAGAATTGAAGGAGAGCTGATTTGAATCTTCCTTCAATCTCCCATCAATAAAACAGAGACAAGGCAGATTCGAAAGCTGATCTAGGAGAGTCATGTTTTTATAATTGCTTTTTACCCTCAGGCGTTTGAAATCCAGAGGGTCACGAGTGCCTGTGTTAGAGCTGGAGGAGGCCAAGAGGCCCAGTCAGAACCCTGAGACACAAATTAATTTGTTTGTGGTTCTCATGTCTAATTTGGGGAAAGAGAAAACTCTTTGCCACTTTACAATCTTTTAATCTAATTAAGGGGAGATACATGTGAAATATTTATGCAACCTTTAGGAAAAAAAAAAAAAAGAGAGAGGGTGAAAAAAAATTTTTTTGCTCAGTCTCATTTGGGAAATATTCTAAGATACCGGAATGGAACAATTTATAAAACAAACACAGAAAAGCTGTGGACAAACCATTTGTTTGTAAGAAACATTTGCGAAATTTCAGAGTAAGTTAAGTTCTACATTCTTGTTTTGGATTAGGAAACTCACAAAATGGCAAAGAAGCAAACCGTGACTTCTTGCCAATACATCTATATTACAGCCAATATTACGTTGGAAAAGAAGCATTATAAGCATAACTCTGCCTAGAAAACATTTAAATTATGCTGTATTAAGGAGATATAAGAGAGGGAAGTGCTGTCAAGGGATAAGCTTCGTAGAAAAACAATTCAAGTTGCTCAATATTTTGCGTGCTCCAAGTGACATGTCTTTCCTAAGCAGCGCTGCAGCACAGTCTCAATCTGATTTATACCATCAAACCCTGGAGTGTCTTCTCTGTGCGCTGCAGGGCAGCCCATTGCTCTGCCCACTGATGTCCCCCTTCTGATCGCATCCGGATGTGCAGCTCAGACCACGCTGCTATAAACCACACATATAGAATTGTAGAATCATAGAATGGCCTGGGTAGAAAAGGACCACAGCGATCATCTAGTTTCAACCCCCTGCTATGTGCAGGGTCACCAACCACCAGACCAGGCTGCCCAGAGCCACATCCAGCCTGGATGGATATGGCTAGCTGGAAGGAGCCCAGCAGTCTGCAGAAGACCAAGACAGTGTTTCAGGGTCTCTCCAGAACCACCCAGCCTTGGACTTAATGGATTAGACCCCAAAGCTTGAGCTGGGCTCTTGATTTTCCATCAAGACCAGACCTCAGCATGCAGAGGTGTCTTGCTGACTTAAAACAACCCAGCTCGGTGCTGGAATCCTTACACAAACTGAAATTTTAATTGAAAAATGGACTGAGGTTCATAACCTCTAGAAGCTAGAATCTACAACATCTCAACACATTTTTAGCTTACAATAGATGGAAAATCCTCGTCTAGAAGCGAGAAAACTGAGAGTAATGTAAACACATGAATATTAAAACTCCACACAATTTGCAACAGAGAATTTGGTGCCAGGTGAAGACGCAGCTCTGTTTACAGTGTGCTGCTCCCCAGGCCAGGCTGCCCTCCCTTTACACTCAATATGGTGAAACTCCATTTGGGTGAAAAGCATCACACTGCGCTTCGCTTCAGCACAGCAGCTGACCCTCCCCAAAGGTCCCCAGTGAGGCATAAAGTGTTTGCATCCTTGGGAAGAGCTTAATGAAAATGGACAGTAAATCACTTGATTTCAAGTTTGCATTTGTTTATTTGGCACCTGATTATAACCTGCTCATTGACCTTGCTTGATAGGTGATGGGACACGAGCTCTGACTGATGTCGACGAGCCCTGAGCACAGCAAAGGCTTTTAAAACTTTACAAAATAAGGAATGGCTGAACAAATAAATCATCCCATCCTATGGCTCCTGTCCTGTAAACATGTGTGTGGCCCTTAATCACGCTAATAAAAGCAGTGAAGCCAATGGGAATACCTGAGTGAGAGCGAGTTTGCAAGGCCAGGGCTTATTCCTGTAGGTTTGTCAGAGGGAGCTTGTCAAATAAACCGAAGACTGATAGCTGCTATATTTTCACTTATTATAATCCAGAAACAACATACTTGTCTGAACAAAATAAAAATAAGTCCTCTTTGAGGCTACTCTGTTTGTCTTGACAGCAAACTTGGGTTTTAAGCCAAGATTCCAGATTGTTTTTGTGAAAACATTTCCACTTGTCTGAAAGAGTATATATAATGGATATGTGATAGCGGTAATGCAATGCTGAAGTAATCTCCGGAGAATGGCCGCATCTCCGGGGACGCCGCGCTGCACTGGGTACTACATACCAGGAAAATAAAATTGGTATTCTAACAATATGGAGAATGCCTCCGATTTGTACCTCGCGAAAATACCAACCCTCATTTATAATTCAGCTGTAATGTGCGCTTCCCTTGTAGGAAGTGTTTCGCTTTGGTAGGAACTGGAAGTGACAGCTGTGAAGGCTCTTTCTGACTTCATACGGGATCAGAGCGCACCGCCGTGGCACCGCGTGCTGGAAGCAGCTGATGGGATGGGCAAGGTGCTGAGAAAAAAGCCCTAATCTGGAAAATGGCTTCATGCATTTCCTCCCACTCATTCTGCGCAACCTTTGATATGCAATGATAGAACTTGTGCAGGAACAAGAGGAAAAGATGCAGGGGTGGGAGCAAATCTGTCTTCATATAGGGGATGTTTCAAGACTCAAGGCAGCACGTGGGGTGCCAGTGAGGGGCTGAAGATCGCTTTGATCCCTGCATTGACCCACAGGACTAGGCTAATGGATGACTGTTTGAGCTGCTGGTGGCATCCTGGTGCCTCTGGTGCCTGCATGGAGCAGGTCCAAAACACACTTGTACGAAGGCAAGGGTGTTGACCCCCTAGATGAAGAGCTGTGCCATAAGCACAGCATGGAGATGGAATCCGGCTTCATTTTATTAATAAGAATAAATGAAGACTGGAGCAGTAGATGTAGTGAATTTTCCAAATACTTTCTCAATTCAATTTTGACAAAATCTGCTGGAGGCGAGGGGATCTGGGGAGGGAGTGTGTGGGGCAGGAAGCCATGGCTGTCCCCTCAAGCATACACAGAAATTGCTATTTAAACACTGGTCCAGAATTCTGGTGACAATTTTCAAATGTCATAGGCACTGTGGTCCACATCCTGTTTGTCTTGTTCAATCTCAAGAGCATGGCAAGAGGCACCAGAGAGCAGGTACAACACACTGCAGACTGGTCGGTGCTGGCAGAATAGAAATGGATGCTCTGGTCTGCACAGTGAAAATAGCAGCAAATCCTGAGTCTTACAGGAGAATGAAGGAACATAGCTCTATAATGTATCACATTTGAGCGCATCCAAACATTATAAAGTGCAGTTTCCATGAAAGTTAATAGGGTTCCCAAATATGCATGTCTAAGGGCAGATTCTGGCCCTGACATTAACTATTTGAGCAATGCAAATTTTGAATTTCAGACGTACATCAAGAGGTAATCCTGGCTGCTCAGCCACTTTACTGAACCCTGGCATAAAAAAAGAATTCAATTTTAGAATCTGTCTGTGATTCAAAAGGGGGAGAAAGCAGTGTAAAATGTGTTCCTTGAAGAGAGATGCAAGTTTCTCATTTATATTCGAACTCGGATGAGATTTGGTAAATGCAGGCCCTTCCACAAAGTGAATATTATAGTGAGGCCGTAACATTTTACTAACACGAATTCATAAGGTGACCCTGGAGATCAACAATAAAACAAAATTCCATAATAGACTTAAATAGCAAAAAGGGTTCGGTGTTCCTGTTGTCTGCCCAAATATGTTTCAATCTGTACGGTTGTTCTAGATATTTCCCTACAATCTTTCTACGTGGCCTGTAAAGAATAAAACACAATTTCAATCAACTAAAATCACGAAGCATTCTCGATAGATGTACATTAGCTTTTTACAGCTGTCTTGGTTTTTATACCGTCTCTTACCGAGTGGATTTCCCCCTCCTCGCGTCTATAAAAGGCAGGTAAATTAAACAAATTATGAACTATGCAGTGGTTGAATACTTTGTAAAATTGTAGAACCAGCTTTTAGAAACCTTTAATGCTCCATCTCCCAGAGGTGAAATGCCAGCCTCCATTCGGGTCTCTTTCAGTTGCCCTTGCCACTTCAAAATGTGTCTGGAAACAGCTCTGCAGATGGCCTCGTATGTTTTACAGGAAATATTACTTAAACATTGGAAAGGATCGAATTTCTCCTGTTAGGAATTACAAATCTGGATTTCATTTTCTCTCCCACCCCCCCCAAACCATGGGAAAAAAATGTGACTGTTACATATGACACTAAGGAAGTATTTGGGATTTTTTTTTTTTTTTTTTTTTTTTTAATATGCCACTTGTATTGGAAAATAAGGGATAAATCTTGGAAATGTAACCTGGTTAAATAAGCCCTATTCTACATATAAAATAGTAGCTAATCAAAAAGATTTCCCAAAAGCATCAAAGCTTTTTATATACTATGGTCTGGAAAACATATTGCGTAGGATTTCTATTTTTGTTCTTTTTCATGCGAATGTAGAAGAATAATAAACTTTTCTTTCAGCTTCGCAGAGAGAGTTTCCTAACGTTTGAAGCATTTCTTACATATTGACCTTGG